>BSBK01008615.1:457500-877386 GCA_027943335.1 Chamaecyparis obtusa | reverse complement strand
GTACATAAAGTAAATTGAAAGTTCTATCTAATCATTTTTAAATTCAAGTATAGAAAGTAAATTGATTTAGTTCTATCTAATTCAATTTAGGTTTAAAATATTGATCCATAAAATTCAATCTAATCATAAGTTTCTTGAATCAAATTTGAAGTCTACATATAAGTTTCAAATAGGATTTAAATTAAGTGTACTGCACAAATTAAAATCCTCCAACCTAAAGCTCCTACTACATGTAGTCTGGATCCTCTCTATCCTTTATTATCTCCAAAAGTTTTTCATGCTCTTCAATAGTCAACTTCTGTAATACCGAAAAATGGGCTATATGTTCATTAACCTCCTACATCCTCAAATCGAATGAAATCGACATCAAAGTCCTAACCTAAGGCACATCTGCACATCATCGAATCATAATTGATTATCTTAAAATCTGCATTGGGGAATATTCCTAGTAATATTTCTAATTATCTTAATTATCTTTAATTTAATGATTATTTGGCGATAAATCACAATTATCCTAAGTTTGATTAATTGAATATTTTCATATTTAATTAATTAGATTTAATATTTGCCACTTAATTATTTAATTAAATTTAATTCTATCTATTATTAATTGTATTATTAAATTTTGACAATAAATCCAATATCCTATGAATAATTGATTAAATCTTTATTTAATTAATTAAAGCAAAATTGTCATTATTTAATAATATAGTTTTTAATAAAAGCTTGATTAAATGATTGATTAACCCATAAATCAATTATTTATTTTCAAAAATCAGTTAAGTTGAGGATAAATCATTTTAATTATTTATTTAATTCTTAATTATTATGCTCATTCAAAAGAAACAGTTAAACTCCAAATCAAAAAATCAATGCAAAGTGTTGACTTTTTGGAACTCAACATCCTTTTGGAGTTCAAAGCGTTGATCTAAACTCTAATTTGAGTTAAAAAGCTGCTTTTGCATAATATTGAGAATTAACTATCTTTCATGATCAGATAACTCAAAAATCAAGATGAGTTTATTAAATGATTTATGACTTTTTCCATGCACCTCCAAAACCCTAGATTTCTATAAAATCAAAGCTCAGCTCTTAGTAATTCATCTCATATTTTGCACAACTACGCTGTCGAATTGGAGGTTGAGGAATCATTTGGTGAATTCAAGCTTTGTGAGATCAATTTCAATTTCATAGCTTTCATATCATAGCATAGAATTTCATAGCTCTCATATCATTGTTAGATCATTTAGCATTCATAGCATATCAGTTTATCATTCATATTGCATAGAAAATTCAAAAAAAAAAATAGCTTAATTGCATTCAAATCCTTCATTTAGGTGTCGTCTAGGTCACTGATCTCGATTACAATCTAAGAACATCAATCTTGCACCTATTAGAAGGCAGTAAATTGTTTGGTTAGATTAGATTTCAATTTGCACGATTTTGATTATAGCTAACCTCTAATGTTTTACTGAAGTGTTGTGTCTATAGATTAGATACAATTTTCACACACACATTTCTGGCCCCACCATGGGGCCCTGAAACGGGTTTCCCTTCATTTCTATCAATCTTCTATCATTTCTCTATTAGAACTCCCCTGCTGCTGTCTATTCTGGTGGTATTCTCAGTAGGACGTTAAAATTTTTTTGGCACTTTTTCTATCAAAATTGTCCGTACACTGTGATTTTTATCATTCTGTCCGTACTTTTGTACATCTCTGTATGAATTCTCGCGCGAGATTTCACTGTGTCGCACGAGATTTCTTTCTCTGTCACATGAAATTTCACTGGTATCATTTTTTGTGTGCGAAAAATCACTTTCTCGCGCGAGACTGTACTTCCTCGCGTGGGAGTACTCGCGTGAGATTTTATCCTTCATCGCGCAAAATAGTGTTTCCTCACGCGGGACCAAATCCTAACTCACGCGAGATTTTATCCTTCATCATGCGAAATAGTGTTTCCTCGCGCAGGACCACATCGTGACTCGCGTGAGTTTTCATACTTCGTTGCGTGAGATCGTACTTCCTCGTGCGGGACTGCATCTTTCCTCGCATGAGATTTTGCTACAGAGACACATAATTTGTAGATTTTTACTTTCAGATTATTGATTTCTAATGCTTACAGTTTGCTGTTGATTTGTCTTGATTTTGTACTTTCGGACGTGTGCTAAATTTTGGATTGCAGAGTGTTGGACCTAAGGTATTCTTCTCAAGCTGATAATATTTCAATTTGGATCCTAAAATAAATCTCTTATGTGTCTAGCTTGTGTGCATCTTTTCATGCTTTGATCTATTTCTACACACTTGCATAATTGATACTAGGTTGTGACCCCTTAAGGATTCATTAAGTAGTCTTAGATCATACTTGTGATTGATCTTGATTACTATCTTGGGTTATCGGACTCGCTAATCTGCCGACCCCTCATTCCACCCCGTGGTTGCAAGGTCAACACCACATTAAAGGGAAGGGGTCCATAGGATAGAAGCGTTAAGTGTTCCACTTGGCAACCCTTTTGTGTTTTTAGGAACTCACTTGTTTTCTAAGTTGGAGACTCATTTTCAACTTGTGTGAGGTGTTAAGTGTTCCACCTTGTGGACTCATCTCATATTCGCTTTAAGCGTTAAGTGTTCATCTTTCTGCTTTTTGGAAACTTTTGGTAGATTTGCTTTTGGAAACATACATCTGTGCTCACATAGTAATTAGGCCCCATGAACACTATTCATGATTCTTGAGAGATTAGATTCCCAACAAAATATTTCTTAACGATAGAATCCTTGTAGGTGGGGAGGATACTTAGTGCATTTCACATTCAACTTGGTTAGTGTGTCTTCTCTTATTGATCGATACATTCTCTCTCCAGAGAGGTTGATAGATCATGTGGGGTTGATATCACGAGCTTTGGTGAATCAAAATTGGTTAGTGCATTTTCTCTTATTGATCGATACATTCTCTCTCCGGAGAGGTTGATAGATCACGTGGAGTTGACATCACAGACCTTGGTGAAGCAAAACTTTGTCTTAGCATGTCGGATTAATCTGCTTGCTTTGTTTGGGTTAAAAGTGAAAAGGCATCAAAAACCTTGGATCTGGAGCCAAGTCCCCTTGTGGTATACTATTGTGAGTCATCTTTAGAGAGGGTTAACCATAGCGGACAATCCCTTCATAGGGAAAACTGCATTGACGAAACCTCAAGCGGTAATAGCCATTTTCATCGTGGTAGTGACAGTCGCTATATAAATGTCCTTGTGGAAGAAATCTCCATGGGTATGGTTCATTGTTGGGTTGTCAGATCTCCCTAGCAGCTCCTAAAGATTAAGTTCTCGGACTATGTCAAAACCCTGGTGCGCCGGGATTGGAGTTCACCCCTTTGAATCATAAAAGTTGCAGAGTCAAACCATTACTAAAAACCTTAGAGAGGCCAAATTTTTCATTTTCAGGAATATGTGCGTTATTGCAAAACTTTTTGGAACATACACAATTAGCTCTCTCAAGGATTAGCACAATTCAGTCACTTGATTGTTCATGTGCAAGGTTGCTTTTACCCTTGTTCATTGTTTTCAGACATGCTTGAAATCACTTGCTTGTTGTTATATGTGCTTGTTTATCTACTTGGCTATTAAAAATGATCAAATCTGGTATAATCTTCAAATCTGGATAGTACAATTTGCAAACAATCTGAATTAGAAAACCCTAAATTTTGCAAAATTTAATGTAAAATCCTTTCTAGAGTCAAAAGTCATTTCACAAAGTCAAAAGTCGTATGAGTTTTCCAAGTGTCGTTTCATTACTACCCATCTGTCGTATGAGTGAGAACCTAGTGTCGTACGAGTTTTCATGCCAGCAAATTCAAAAAGTCCAACTCCTGCTTGCAACTATCATATGAGATTGTCAACTATTGTATGGTTATCCACCCACTGTCATACAAGTTTTTCAACTATCATTTCATTGCTACCCAACTGTCGTACGAGTCTGTAGACTGTCATTTGGGAAAATTTTGAAGAGTTGTCAGAAAATTGTTAAAATTGCTAGGTACTTATCTTTTTTCAGCCTAAATCCAGAATCTCTCAAACCAATCACTGTGTTAGGAACAAAGCAGTAGCTATTGAGAATCCAATCATTATCCTAAAGTGGTCTTTTGAATCTGAATCAGCCTTCTGTTTAATCAATTCGAATCTTCTTTATCTTGTGTCAAAACCTTGTCATAACTATCTTCAATCAATCTTCAATCAATCTCCAATCTGACTAAGTATCGTGATATCTATCCGCTATCTTTTGGGAAAATCTACCCATACATCCAGGGCACGGTATCCCTCATTTCAGTCAAACTTTAAGCTTCAATCAAACCTTGACAAGGTTGTGCCATTTGATCATCTTGATTCGATTCTTTCTTCAGTTGTTTGGATCTTATTCTTTTGCTTCACTCAAAGTTAATGGTGGAGACTATAGCTTCCTCACACAAGAAATCAGAAGAAGCATCTCAGACCTTACCTTTGACTGCTACCCTTGGCCCAACTCTTGAGCAGCTCTATAATTTTGGTCTTTACGAAGATGATGGTCTTGGAAATTTTCGATTGAAATCTAGTTACATACCTCTCCCATCAACTCACAGAGGTACTCAACAAACTCCTCCTCAATCTATTCCAAGGGGCCCAAAAACTCCTACCATGTCTCAAGGAGGAGGATCCCAAGCAGGAGGGTCCCAGGGACACCATTCTCAGCATGACGCGGATCAGGAACCCACACCCTCTGAAATCATTCAATGTCAGAATGATGATGAATTCAAGAAAATGATGAGGCATTTCTTGAAAGCAGATAGAGAGGCATACTTTTTACAATTAGCTCAGGAAGGAGCTAAACTTCCTCCCAACTTTAATGTTGAAAATATCATCACACATGAGGAAGACAATCCGATGACGGCTGTGATAAAACAGGTGCATGCTCTGCAAGTTGAACTTAACAATCTTAAGAAAGAGAAAGAACCCAAGGAATTTTCCATGGAAGCCCTTTGTCCTTTCCCTTTTGATAAAGACTTGTACATGCCTCCATTCCCAAAAAGAGTGGAGATACCAAAGTATGATAAATATGATGGACACTCTAATCCTCAAGATCATGTCAAAGAGTTCTGTACACAATCCATGGAGTTCATGCATCGACCGACCTATCTTATGCGTCTCTTTCCTAGATCTTTGGGAGGTGCATCCATTCATTGGTTTTCTTGATTGCCATCTACTATCAAAACTTTTGAGGAGTTGATCAAATTGTTTTATCAACAATACTCCTACAATATTCAACATCCGGTCACCATGATCAATATATGCAATCTCAAATAGTATCCAGGAGAACCATTCCTAACATTCCTCAAAAGATGGTGCAAGAAATACTCTCTATATGCCAGACCTATTCTAGAAGCTGAAAAACTGGAGATCTTCATCAATAACCTTGTTCCAGAAATCAATTATCCTCTTCAAATGCAAGATCATACATCTTTTGACAAAATGGTAGATAATGCTATCAAAATCGAAAAGGTACTTGTGAAGAAAGGAGAAATCACACTTCAAAAGGACAAGTCTGAATCTGGATCTAGCTCAAAAGATAAAAATAAAAGCTGGAACAAGAACAAAGGCATCGTCACAGATGGCGTTGTTGACACTATCTGTGCCCCATCAAAGGCACCAGCCTACAATCTCACCCTTGGCACCAAAGCCATTAAAGCTGCAGAGCAACAGTCTTCCGAACCATCTCAAAGGAAGCCACAATTCAAGCAATGGGATAATAAATGAAAGTTCACTCCTCTTGGAGAATCTTTAGAATCAGCTCTGAAAACCCTACTGGCTGATAACATCAGCTCTTTACCACCAATCCGACAATTTGATCCAGATCCCAAGCCACATTGGTGGAAAGATAATGAATACTGTTCTTTCCATCAGAGTAAAGGCCACAAAACTAATGACTACTTCCACTTGAGACATACCATTCAAGATTTGATCGATCAAGGGGACATCACGATTGATAATCCTACCAACAACAATGATCATACGGCATTTATAGAACCATTTCCGAAGCATGGTCAAGAAGTTTCATCTTCTCAACCTAATATGGGGGCAAAAGTCAGTTATACTTACCCTGGAAATAACGCTGTCATCAATATGGTCGAACCATGTCTCTCTGAGAGTTGCAATGTCATCACAATTGTATGAAGAGATAGAGATCATTCCTCAGCTAACACACTTACTCGATCACAAGCTCAGACCCATCTGAAAGGACAAATCATAGATTCATCTAATGTCCCTAAGATACCTTTCAATCTTTCATCTACTTCCAAATAGAAGGTTGCTTCCAAATCTTCCAATCCCAAGGATACAAGGCCTACATCTGATAGCATTTTTCAACAACTCCAACACACTAATGCAAAAATCTCTATGTTTGAGTTGATTCGAATATCTCCAGTTCACAGAGCCATTTCAGAAAAAGCTTTGCTCAGATCCAATGTTCCTGACGACCTTGATTTAGATAGGTTCCAGACTATGGTTGGACATCTTACATCTCTGCAATATATCTCCTTTGCAGAGGAAGATGACAACTCCTTGATTCACCCACATAATCAGCCATTGCATATAGAGGTCATGATCCAGAACCATAGGTTCAAACACGTGTTGATAGATGGGGGCGCTAGCCTAAACATTTGTTCTTACACCTTGATCACACAATTGGGATTCATAGAATTGGCTATTGATCCCAGAAAGAAGATAACTATCAAAGCCTATGATGAACAAGAAAGATCTTCTAAAGGCACCATTGTCTTGCCCATTAAAGCAGGTCCAGTAATCAAGGATACCATATGTCAGGTGCTTGATCTACCTTTGGCTTACAATATTCTTCTAGGAAGATCATGGATACACGAAATGCAAGCTATTCCTTCCACATACCACCAGTGTTTGAAATTTTCCTATGAAGGAGTAGAGGTTACTATCCCCGCTGATCTGAATAACACTTGCAATACATTGAAGGAAAGTGTTGATAAGCTTGTTCCCAACAATAGAGAATCATCCACTGAGCAGTCCAATGTTACTTCAACATCTAAAATGGAGGCCATTGCTAAAGAAGTCACTATCAAAGAAAATGGGATGGGAGAATATATTATAGAGCCAATCTTATCTTTGACATCTCTCCCTATCTCGCCTAAGTCTTATGGACAAACTTTGAAGCAACCTAAACCAGCACCTTAAGAACTCCTTGAAGCATATAAGAAGAATTTTGTAGTGGAACAAGTATCCAAGCAAGAGTTTGAAGAGGATGAAGTTGTACTTTCATGGCTCTATAGAGATGAATCTGAATCTCAAAATGTTCAAACTAGCGGCTCTATAACACCCAAGATCCCTTCTAAGTCATATGGTCCAAGAGATAAGTTGATAGCTAAGATGGGATATTCAGGTCAAGGACCTCTAGGAATCAGAGGAAAGGGTCTTGTGATACCTATTCCACATAGTGGTAGAGTGCATAAGAATACTATAGGCCTAGGCTTTAAGAAGGAGCCCTATCACCTCAAAGGAGATTGTTCTCATGTCATAGAACAAATTGCACTAGGTGAACCTCTTCTCAATAAGGGAGAAACTGAATCATCAGACAACGATTCAGATAGCTCTGAAATCATTCCTTATGAGCGCTTCCCACAAGAAATAAAAGATCTCCTTGCTGATAGAGATGATCCCATAAAGAGGATCAATGTAGTAGAAACACAAGAACCTACTATCAAACCAGAGATAGTTGCCACACAAGAACCAACTAATCTCGAAGGTAATCAAAATGGGGAAGAAAAGCCTATCACCATAGCTGAACATTTAGAGCGTTCTAGTGATTCTGGGACAGATTCCCATGAGTATGAATATAAATTTGAATCTAAGGGTAACCCTTCTTGGGGTATTCACCCTGACTTTACTCATGTTCTTAGATTTCCTAGAGATCCTGACTCAGAAGCTGAATCAAATGATTATGAATGGGGAGCCATTCCAAAGGAAGATGAGCTTATCATAGAGAAACATGTTGATGTTATTCACCAATATGTATCCACACTCAATGTAAGTCGAGAGCAAAATAATGAACTTAACGAGTCTGATCCACTGATGCCTGAAGTGGACTTCCACAATGACGTTGAGCCTATTCATGAATTGACTATCTTAAGTTGTAATATCACCTTTGAAATTGAGCGTCGGGTTAGGACCAATGATGACATGTCCATATCCGTAAACACCATCTCCCAAGCCTTCCACACTTTGACTATCCAACGCCCTGACCTTATTGACCAAACTTCCCCAAATCCAAGCTATGGTGTTTACACCTTTCCCAATGACTATGCCCTTGCTTGTTACCTCAATGCAGTTGAGCCTATGAGGACTTCCATCAGTGAACTGAGCGTTAGCATGACCGAGTTGGACATCAAATATCTTAGTCAAAAGAATAAAAATAAAAATAAAAGGAGTTTTGAGGGTGAAAACCACTTTGTGGCAGTCTCAGAACCTACAAAAGTAAAAATAAAAGACGTATCCAAGGGTGAAAACCTCTTTAAGGCACCTAAGGATGAGATATTTGATGTCCTTCCAAGTCATTTACAGGAAAGATCTCCAGTTCTTATTGAACCTACTCAATCTATCAATTTGGGTACAAAGGAGGAACCACAATTGGTACACATAGCACAATCCCTATCAGAAGAAGAGAGACAGAAGTTCACTATATTCTTAATAGAGAAGAAGGTCAATTTTGCATGGAAATATTCAGACATGCCGGGATTGGATCCTAATCTTATCATGCACCATCTATCTATTGCTCCTCAAGTAAAACTAGTCAAGCAAAAGTTGAGAAAGATGCATCCCCATGTTGTACTCTTGGTCAAAGATGAATTAGAGAAACTCCTAGGAGCTGGATTCATCTATGTCATTGACTATGTTGAGTGGATTTCTAATATTGTACCTGTATCTAAACCAGATGGTTCAATCAGAGTATGCAGAGACTTTAGAGATGTGAACAGAGCATGCCCTAAGGATGATTTTCCACTACCTAACATTGATATGATAGTGGACATGACTATGGGTTTCGAGATGTATTCCTTAATGGATGGCTTCTCTAGATATAATCAAATCAAAATAGCTCCAAAGGACCAAGAGAAGACAGCTTTCACATGTGCATGGGGTACCTTCTGTTGGAATGTTATGCCATTTGGGCTCAAAAACGTTGGTGCTACTTATCAACGAGTCATGACATCTATCTTTCATGATATTATGCATCAAACTATGGAAGACTATGTAGATGATACTCTAGCTAAATCCATGCAAAGATCAGAACACTTAAAAGACCTAAGCCCGATCCTGGATAGAATGGAAAAGTTTAGTCTTCGACTAAATCCTAGGAAATGTGCATTTGGTGTTACATCTGGAAAACTCTTGGGATACATAGTGTCAAAGAAGGGCATTGAATTTGATCCAGCCAAGGTCAAAGCTATCATAGAAATGCAACCTCCTAAAAATATCAGTCAAATGAGGCCCTTACAAGGAAGAGTGCAATCTATCAGAAGGTTCATATCACAACTTGTTGACATATCACAACCTTTTACAAAGACATTACATAAATGTGTGACCTTTGCATGGAATGAAGAATGTGAGGCAAATTTTAACCACATCAAGACATATCTCGCAAATCCTCCTATTCATGGGAAGCCATTGATACTATATGTCTTTGCAACAGATACCTCACTGGGGGCATTGCTAGCACAACAGGATGAGAATAAAAAGGAAAGAACTATCTATTATATCAACAGAAGTTTGGTGGCATATGAAAAGAACTATTCAATGATCGAGAAAGCTTGTCTAGCTGTGATCTTTGCATCACAGAAATTGAGACATTACATGTTAGCTCATACCACTCATTTGGTAGCCAAGATCGATCCACTGAAGTACCTGCTAAGCAAAGCTACCCTTATAGGTAGACTAGCAAAATGGTTCATGCTATTGAGTGAATTTGACATTGAATATGTTGAGAGAAAAGCTATAAAAGGACACGTAATTGCTGATCAATTGGCTGAAGCACCACTATTCGATGATGCACCACTACAAATAGAATTTCTAGATTCTTCTATCATGCATATTTCTTCTAGAGAATGGAATTTGTTCTTTGATGGCTCCTATACACAGAATGGATATGGAGCTGGCATATTGTTCATAACTCCTCAAGGATACTCGATACCTAAAACATTCAGATTAAAGTTTCCTTGCACAAACAATATTGCTAAATATGAAGCCCTTCTAAATGGCATGAAAATGGCAATTGAGTGGAGAGTGACAGAGATACACATCCATGGAGACTCACAGCTTGTTATTCATCAAGTCAATGATGTGTATCAAACTAAAGATGACAAGCTCATTCCTTATAAAATAATGGTAGATGATCTCAAGAAATACTTCATATCTATCACATTTGAGCAAATACCTAGAATGGAGAACAAGGTTGCCAATGCAATGGCAACGTTATCTACTCTTTTACAACAGCCCGAACATGAGCTACACTACGAGTTCCTGGTGGAAGCCCTATCCTATCCTGCATATGACTCCCCTAAAACCCACATGATCTGCATCATTGTAAGTCATGATTCATCCAGATACCAAACCATTTTCTCCTATCTCCAAGACCACATCATTCCCGATTCCTTTAACCGATTTGAGAAACAAAACCTTATTCGTACCGCATCCTAATATGTCATCATTGGTAATGACCTATACAAATGAGGTCTAGATGGTACACTACTTAGATGTTTAGAATGGGAAGATTCTCAACATGCATTAGAGGCAGTCCATGAAGGCATATGTGGGTCACACTCCAATGGTTTAACAATAGCTCGAAAACTTATTAGGGTGGGGTACTATTGGCCCAAAATGGAGAAAGATTCAGTCAAGTTTGCTAAGAATTGTCAAAAGTGTCAAGTGCATGGTAACTTGATTCATGCTCCAGGGAGACATCTAATCCAATTTACAACACAGTGGCCTTTTCAACAATGGGCTTTTGATCTTATCGGTGCTATCTATCCACACTCTTCTAATGGACATACCCATATAATCATAGCAACAGATTATTTTACAAAATGGGTAGAAGTGGTTCCCTTAACACAAGCAATGGGGAAACAGATATCTATGTTTATCTTGAACTACATCATTTGCAGATATGGGATCCCACATTCTATAATCACAGCTAATGGGGGACAATTCAAAAATAAAGACCTAGAGGATTTATGTGCCAAATTCAAGATCACTCAACATTGGTCATCTATCTACTATCCCCAAGGGAATGGACAAGCAGAGGCATCCAACAAGAACCTGTTGAAAATCTTGCACTGAACAGTGAATAAAATAGGAAGAGACTAGCATCTCATGATCAATCCAGCTCTCTAGGCCTACATAACAAGTATCAGAATGCCCATAGGGGCTACTCCATTCACTTTAGTTTATGGGTCTGAAGCGGTACTGCCTATTGAGGTTGAAATCTCATCACTGAGAATCAGAATGCATGGTCTAGTAACTGACGATGACTACAGAGTGTCTAGGTTGCAAGAACTTGAACTACTAGATGAGCGCAGACAATCAGCATTTAATCATCTCAAAGTGTATCAGAAGAGAATGTCTAGAGGCTACAACAAGAAATTCAGACACAGAAAATTTCAGGTTGGTGATCTAGTCTTGAGAGAGAATCCGAAAAATCAATCACATAGAGAGCGCAAGGGGAAGTTTGAACCCAACTGGCTGGGTCCCTTTGTTATCACTACTACTTTTGGCTCTAGTGCCTATCAACTTTCAACGACTGAAGGAGAACAGCTCCGACAACCAATCCACAATCTCCATTTGAAGAAATTCTATGCCTAAGGCATTCAGTGCTTGGTAAAATATCCTGAAAAAATCTTTAAAAATCTAAAAAAGTCCTGAAAAAAATGATCTTGGTGAAAACCTAGCAATAGGCACCTTGATGATTCACAAAAAAATCAAAAAATATCAAAAATTGAAAAAAAATTGAAAAAATTAAAAATACAAAAAAAATGAAAAATAAAAAGTGTCTTGGTGAAAACTTGGAAACAGGTGCCTTGGTAGCAAAAATAGAATCTCTGCCAAGATGGTGAAAACCCAGCAAATGGGCGCCACTTGTTCCAAATGCTCCATCTATCAGCACAATCTTAGTCTTTCCCAGTTTTCAGTCTTGCTTTAGTTTGTACATATCTCCCGGTTTGTTTCAGCTTTCCAATTTTCAATAAGTCAATCTGTGCACCAATGGCACACACGTCTGTATCCTATCAATGCTTAACACTTAGGGGAAATCAATGTCGTATCCTATGGTCTCCCAGTATATCTTAGACGTGTCATGTCTAGTCAGAATCCTTTGAATCTTCATGTGGGTCAGTTAGTCTGTCTCCTCTCCAGAAAGGATTTTGCATCTACAACAACAACAATCAATATCAAACTGAAAACAATCTGTGCTTTTACATGCTTTTATCTCCTTGTATGCTTACTGATTCGCATTGATATTTTTGCATATTGTGTCCCTTCGAGCTTTTTGATGATGTCCTTAATAGAATTTAGAGAGTGATGACTCGGGGCATAATCTTTCCTTTGTCTTCTGCTCGTATGTGAAAGTCTAACATCTTTGAAAATTCTGGATTGAAATGGTGTCCGACTGTAAGAGCCTCTATCTCGAATTGGATGGCCATGCGTACCTCGACCATTGATACCCAAAAAATTCAAGGAAGTTTGATCTCACTATTGTCTTTTTGAGTGAGTTCTTTCTCCTACTGTGAAACGCGATCTTACCTAAGGATGTGAACGATAAAGGGTCACTACGGGTAATTCACACTGGATTTAGAATGAACTCTTGACTGTTTGATTTATGTTTTGTATGTTATATGCAAATTGATATTTCAAAATGGATATGATACTCAGGTCATCCTGGTGCTTGTGCCTTGGTGCTTGTATCTAATCTGACATTCCAAAACTAAAACCAATATTCATATGTCCATGGTTGTTTTGACCAGTGGGTGTTCTATCGGTTCTTGAGCGTTACAAACCAATATTCATATGTCTATGGTTTCATAGCTAGTGGGCATTGTATTGATTTATCCAGTTACCTAAAAGTTCAATGATGATAACAAATCGACACATGATCAGTGAGTAGGTCCTAGGTCCTAGGGTTGCATTTCATTCTGCATGTTTCTTTGCATTTTTGCACTTTGCATGATCTTACAAATGTTTGACAACACTTTAATGCTTAAATGATTCTTCAATCACATATTCCAATCTAACAAGAGCTAAATCTAACACGGAGGTTCCTCTGATGAAATAGCAAGTACAATCCTTTTTCGGGATCAAAATCAAAATTTGAGATCATTCATATTATTAACTACTTGCATAATCGACCTTCAATCATCAAAGAAATTTAGTATTCGACTTAACTGATTATCTAACATCAAACTATCAACATTTTAGCTTGGTCAACCATGGTCAACTCATGGTCCAACCTAGTCAAACTTGGTCTTCAGGACCTCTCAATGATGTAGAATGCATTCTCGAACGTGTATAACCAATTCTCAAATCAATTAACATGTTTCTGAATTTCAACGCTGACTTTTCTTGTTAGATTTTGATTTTAATCCTGAAGGGGGCATGGTATTGCACATCATTCAAGTCTGTAAATCAAATTTTATCTGGAATCTATTATCTTTCATTAGTAATCAAGACAACAACCATGTTTAGTTGTTGAATCATCAAAAGTCCTCATCGCTTGGGGCAAATCTATCATCACTTGGGGCATATTAGATTCATCAATCCATATCAATTTGATATTCTCCTAATCTTGTAATATGTATCAGCTTTTTGCAACCATCGGTTCATTAGTGTTATTTCCTTGGTTCTTTGGCAACTGAAGGGTTCGGATGTGATACCTATATCATGATTCTACTAAGACAATCGAGTCTAGAATCGGTCACTCACTTCTTAGCAATCCTAAGGTTCAGAATTAGACGTTTTGGCACTCCTTTGCAATCATTGGTTCATTGCTGCTATGGTGAACATTATCTTTGGTCATTCAGGACCTAATATCTCCATATCTTTCAATCATCATATCTTTTGAATCATTTCCATATCTTTATCAAACACAGACTATCTTTGAACCACTACGCTTCGCATAGTAATTCAAAGAGGGGCAAAATGTAATACCCCAAAAATGGGCTATATGTTCATTAACCTCCTACATCCTCAAATCGAATGAAATCGACATCAAAGTCCTAACCTAAGGCACATCTGCACATCATCGAATCATAATTGATTATCTTAAAATCTGCATTAGGGAATATTCCTAGTAATATTTCTAATTATCTTAATTATCTTTAATTTAATGATTATTTGTCGATAAATCACATTTATCTTAAGTTTGATTAATTGAATATTTTCATATTTAATTAATTAGATTTAATATTTGCCACTTAATTATTTAATTAAATTTAATTCTATGAATTATTAATTGTATTATTTAATTTTGACAATAAATCCAATATCCTATGAATAATTGATTAAATCTTTATTTAATTAATTAAAGCAAAATTGTCATTATTTAATAATATAGTTTTTAATAAAAGCTTGATTAAATGATTGATTAACCCATAAATCAATTATTTATTTTCAAAAATCAGTTAAGTTGAGGATAAATCATTTTAATTATTTATTTAATTCTTAATTATTATGCACATTCAAAAGAAACAGTTAAACTTCAAATCAGAAAATCAATGCAAAGTGTTGACTTTTTGAAACTCAACATCCTTTTGGAGTTCAAAGAGCTGATCTAAACTCTAATTTGAGTTAAAAAGCTATTTTTGCATGCTTTTGCATAATTTTAAGAATTAACTATCTTTCATGATCAGATAACTCAAAAATCAAAATGAGTTTATCTAAATGATTTATGGCTTTTTCCATGCACCTCCAAAGCTCTGGATTTCTATAAAATCAAAGCTCAGCTCTTAGTAATTCATCTCATATTTTGCACAACTACGTTGTCGAATTGGAGGCCGAGGAATCATTTGGTGAATTCGAGCTTTGTGAGATCAATTTCAATTTCATAGCTTTCATATCATAGCATAGAATTTCATAGCTCTCATATCATTGTTAGATCATTTAGCATTCATAGCATATTAGTTTATCATTCATATTGCATAGAAAATCCAAAAAACAATAATAGCTTAATTGCATTCAATTTCATATCTAGATCAATTGCATTCAAATCCTTCATTTAGGTGTCGTCTAGGTCACTGATCTCGATTACAATCTGAGAACATCAATCTCGCACCTATTAGAAGGCAGTAAATCGCTTGGTTAGATTAGATTTTAATTTTGCACAATTTTGATTATAGCTAACCTCTAATGTTTTACTGAAGTGTTGTGTCTACAGATCAGGTACAATTTTCACACACACAACTTCCAGTTTTGGACCTTTTTACTTGAAGGTTTTTTTGACATAGTCTCAAACTGCAATTTTGTCGCTATAACCAAGTGACTATAATGTAGAACTCTCTTTCCACGCATGTATTCAACAAATTTAATTCCATTTTTATCGATCTTAGTTTGTTGATAATAGGTGCCTTCAATAACAACTGAACTAGTTGGATATTTTTGTCCATCATCATCGACAACCTCTTCAAGCAACTTGTGTTTTTCCTTAGTGCATCTCAATAGATAATAATCTACACCTTCTATATTCTCAGGATCTACAACCATGGCAAAAATATCACCTGCACAATTTATATTTATGTGTTTAAGTAAATGTAAAATTTAAACCTCTTGAGAATATATATATATATATATATATATATATATATATATATATATATATATATATATATATATATATATATATATATATATATATATATATATATATATATATATATATATATATATATATATCACATTTAAATACCAAGTTAGAAATAAAAAATACGCACCTATAACAACTAAATCAGAAACACGTTCATAGTTAGCTGAATATATAGGATCATGGATGTCTATGGCATTGTCATCATCTTCATAAGGAGGCATTCTAATTAACACTTTATGATCCCATTCTAAAACATATCCATTTTCAACATTAACACATTGACTCATTGTGTTTTTGTTAAGACAATCTTCACAAAAGCATGATTTATCTCTTAGTTGAATTAGTGGAGGCTTGTGTTGTCCCGTAGTCATCACTTGATGCAAACTTCTAATTCCAACAATTGATTAACAATTGTAGGGATTTGATCGATCGATATCTGAATTAGATGGATTGATATTTATATAGATCTTAGTTTCAAATCATGAAAAATGTGAAATGCAATATACACACACACACACACACACACACACACACACACACACACACACACACACACACATGTGTGCAAATTCATGCATACATCAAGTGTCTAGTTTGAACGTATCTACAACAAGTTAAAACATGTACATGTGATGTAGACCTATATATAGTTTTTTGAAAATTCAAGAGTTTGAAAAATAAAAGTAAATTTTAAATAAATGCACCTATCACTTCCCAAAAGTAACGTTTGTTGTATTGTGTGTCTCAAGCAGCGAAATGATTTTGACACCATTGAACAATTTTCTTTGAATTCTCTAACATGTTACCTAGAGACATATATTTTTAAATTACATAATCTAGACTCAAATTTAAACAAGTTGAATATGAAATCTATATACATATATATGTATGTTGAATATACCTTAAAGTTCATGTTGTCAGAGTGCACACTTCACACATGCTCACACATGCTCCTGCTCCATTGTGCTCTCCTTTTCCATGTCCACTTTCAAAGAAGTTCCAAACAAACTTAACGTTGTGTCTAGCATGTTGCATGGCTAACCAATTAAAGGCTTTTGCAGACTTAAATTGACCTACAATTCAAAAAAATATAAAAATGTACATGTAAATATGTGACGTGTATAAATATATAGATAGAATTGAGAAAATTTGAAATCTAATAAATATTTTGAATAGACATGTACTTACCTGCACACCCATCAGACCAAATCCAATGTTGTGAAGCATTTATCCCACGACTCGCAAGATTGTTGAAAAACATGTTGAAACAATGAGCCACGTAGCTCCTATCATGAACTCTGTCATCACTAATATAGAAATGAACCTCCTTGATGATAATGCATTCATTTTTATCTGTACCATCTATCTCATCCAAATTGTATTGTGCATGTCTATAGGTTACATGCACAAATATTGCAACTTGATCAGAATGATAATATTGAGTCTGGAGCTCCTTTTGAGGGGAAAATGTATAATTCTTCGCAAAATCTACAACTAAAAGAATACAACCAGGTGGGAAACAATTTTTGGAGTCATGAAACTATTTATCTTGCCATTGTGTACCATGAAAATGTTGGATATGTGGATAAATCATAGATCTAAATCTTTCCATGAACTGGAGGTACGGTAATTCACTCTCCTTTAATGTAATTTTTTTTATTCATCTCCTGTCTTCATTTGGTATATCTCATATTCAAATCTCTTCCACTGGATTGGTGTTGTAACATCTATATTATCAAATTGTAAAGGAAATTTTAGCAAATTTCCACAATTATTACATTCATTTTTTATACAATGGATATTGAATTCATCTGAATCTTCCGATTTATCACATAAAATAGACTTTACAAATTCTGTTGTACTTCCAGTAACCATATCTAGATTAAGTATTGCCATAACTATTTTATATGATTGCAAGTAGAAGTGAATCTCAACATGATTTTGACAACATGTTTCGCGAACTTTATTTATGCATACGAAGCAAGGGTGCAACATCTCAAATATTCTCTGACCTATTTTCACATCTAGAAATTCGTGCCTGAATGCTTCAAACAATTCACTTTGTGTAGTATCGACAAAATGTTTTGGATGTGAAATCTTCATACCAGTCTCTTCATCGTTGATTTGTATAGTGTCACTTCTGTTGGAAGAAACACGAGAGTGGTTGGTCCAAAAATCAATGACCCGTCTTCTTACATCTTCAGAAATTCTATCTTTATGGGGAAGTCTACAAATCTGTACCCAATTCTTTTCAATATCCATATCCAACATATTTTTCTTCCTAATATATCTTTGTATAGTTCTTCGAGATACCTTTAGTAAATCAGAAATTACTCGAACTTGATTTCTATGTGTCAATTTCTTGCTAGTTATCATAGTCATCAAAGCTCTTCTAGCTGCATTTGAATCTGGCCCTTTATTATCTACCTTGTTAACAAAATTCAGTGCATCTTGTAAATTTTGAATTATTGTCTCTTTTACTTTACCTCCTCCAATTTTCCTATTATCAATACCCAACAACTCCAAAACTGGAGTCATTTCTTTTTTCTTGAATAACTTTGCAAACAATTGTGCTTTTTCCACCAAAGATTTACTCTCAAAATAGTCCATCCACATGTTTTTGAGATGCAATTTAATAGTGCTTTCAGGTACTAGGTGTTTCAGTTCAATTTGACTAATAAGTGATTCCTCGTTCATGTCTATCAAATTTTGCATTGAAGGAAAATAATGTTTGCTTGAACGACTACTACCAATATCCTCCCCTAGTTGAGTTGCACCTTCTACAACGATAGGTTCTTCTTCAACATCGACCGGTTGCTCTTGGACACGTTTCGTATGACCTTTCATTTGGTCGTCCCTTTTACGATCATACTTCCTTGTTCTAGTCCTTTTATTTCCCATTGCTCAAATATCTAAAAGTAAGAAATTTTTTATTGTTTTTCTATTTCGCCACTAAAAAACTTGTCTTCAAACTCCGTCGAAACTAAAATATCTTTTTAACTTCACTAAACAAATGACTCTCTTCTTCAAAATATCCTTCTATGCTAAAATAAGAATATAAATTCGCATTTGATATATTTTTTTTTAAAAAAAATTGCACTCATATATAGCCTTTCGATTGAAGGGGGGTCGCCCATGCGACCGCTTGCAAGGGGCCGACCTCTTAGGAGACTCGGCCGAGTTAGACTCGATCGAGTCGTCCTATGTGGCATGCCACCTTGGCAGCCAAAACATAAAAAACACCAAAAATGCAGAATTTGCACTTCTAGTGTTTTTTTCTCTTCTACAAATTAAAATTTTAAAAAAACTTAAACTACCCTTTTGTGGATCTCGCAACTACGATTCTGGAAATATAAATTTTATATAATTTTAATTAGAAAATGTTAAACAAAATTGTAAAAAATTACATGTAAGTATATAAAGCTTTGAGAAGTGGTCGATTCGATAAATTAAGATAAATAGTAAATCAATTAAGAAAAAAATTAAAATTATATGTTACACTAGAGAAGAGAATCCTCTTCAAGAATATATAATTTATTTGAATTTTGGAACAATTTTGATAGGTGAAAAGTGACGGGAGACAAAAACTGTTGATTTCGTGTAAGTTGTACTTTGAATACTTATAACGGGCAAATTATAGATCGAAAACACTTATTTCATTTTTCCTGCACTAGGTATACATGTCATCTAAAACATATTTTGAAATTGGAGGGAAAAACAATGTTTTACTTATAATTATTTGATGGGAAGTAAACCCCCTGATTTGTTGTATTTTTCAGGACATGAAAAATAGACCTTAAAATTTTTTTAAAAAATTAATTTATGTCCAAAATAATTTTTAAAAATTATAGACATAAAACTCATCCTATTTCACACATTTCATCAGTTTACATCATCTTCAAATTCTAAATAGAAATGTGACTTTTATGCCCTTGAAGTTTTTTCAGTTTTGATGTTGTTAGCCTCTTCCTTTATAAAAGGGTGACAGATTATTGTGCTTTTACTCTGGATTATATGTCACTGTTGTATTACTATTTCTTTAATATCCATTCTCATTTGCATATAGCTAATGATTGCATACAATAAGTGGTGTAGGTGATGACCTTCACAGATCTGATGATGAGCATGGACGATGAGGTTCAAGTAAGCCAGTCAACTTCTTCCTCCAAGAAGGTTGTGTGGACAAGAGAGATGGAACGAAAGTTCCTAAACTTGCTCCACAATCAAGTTCACCTAGGAAGGAAAGGCGAAGGGGGCTTCAAAAAAGAAGCTTGGACAGCCATTGAGAGGAAGTTCAATACTGAGATGAACCTTAATTTGTCAAAGGAAAATTTCAAAAATAAGCTTAAAGGATGGAAGCAAGGTTTTAGAGTCATGAGAGAGTTGAAGAATATGAGTGGGTTTGCATGGAATGAAGCTACTCAAAATGTGGATGATGATGACATGGTGTGGGAGGAGCTTCTAAAGGTGACATGTTGTTTTGAATATGTTGGTCTTAGCAATATTTTCTTCTTATTAAGTTAGATAGAAGACAAAGATCTAATTCATTTATCATGACAACATGCAAAGAAAAGAATTCAAAAGTGCCAAAGTGTACAAGAGACAACCCTTCCAGTACTACAATGACCTAGCCATCATTGTAGGCAATGACATAGCTGAAGGTACCACTACTACTACTGCACAAGAGACAGAAGAAGGGCTCAATATGGATGGGCCCACCTACGTGGATTGTGATGAGAATGTCCCTATGAGTACACCTCTTAACACTACACTTGATTTGGATGATGAATTATATCATTCCAATCAATCAAGTGCAAGTGGTCATCCAAATCCTTCAACATCGTCACCAAGGAGGGGAAAGCGGAAGAAGGCAACCATGACTGGTTCGATGGATGTGCTTTGTGAAACTATGAAAAGAATAGAAGAGGACTTCCGTGCACCTCTTGTACTCAAAGTGGACAGTTCTGAATCAAATTCTATCTTGGTAAGTATCTATGAGGCTCTCAAAAGCATCCCTGATTTGACTCAACAAACTATGCTAAAAGCATATGACACCTTCATGGCTGATAAAGATAGAGCCAAAGGGTTCTTGCAAATGAATGAAGATGAGAGGGTGCAGTATATTGCCATGAAGTTTGGAGACCTTTAGCTACTTTTTTTTTCCATTTTAAAGTATTGTTACTTAAACATTGACAGACCTCTAGATACTTGTCTTATCAACACCATACATTGTTTTTGTTTATCAGCTTCTGCACTATATATGATCTAGTATATTTTTCTACTATTTCAGCCATGATGATATTATTTTTACTGTTATTTCATGCTATTTTAGCCATGATGATATTGTTTTTACTGTTATTTCATGCTATTTTAGCCATCACGATATTGTTTTTACTGTTATTTCATGCTATTTCAGCCATGATGATATTGATTTTACTGTTATTTCATGCATTATGATATTTATCTGCTATTTCAGCCATGATGATATTGTTTTTACTGGTACTTCATGATTATAAATGGAATACACCAAGGAGTAACACATGATGAAGATCAATTATAGCAATAATGCTCTTTCAACCATGATGATATTGTTTTTATTGTTATTTCATGCATTATGATATTTTTCTGCTATTTCTGCCATGATGATTTTATTTTTACTGTTATTTGATGATTATAAATGAAATACACCAAGGAGTAACACATGATGAAGATGAGCTCATAATTGTGATATTGTTTTTACTGTTATTTCATGATTGTGAATGTAGCTATGCCTTTAGATGAGCTCATAAACTAAGCCCAATGCATATATAGTCTTCTTAGGTTGGATGTAGCTATGTCATGAAGAATGGCGGAGACAAAAACGTGGATGCCAAACCAACTATATTTTAGCCCGTGGACCCGACGAGACATTATAAAATGGGATTTACAAAAGTGGAATTTGACCCTCAAATTCCAATTCCACATTTTCAATTTGGCACTATGTGGAATCAATGTTTAACTTACAATATATAGTACAACTGTATGAACATAGTAGACCATATATAATTACAATACTGATTCAGTGTCCTGTAGTGTTCATTCTGTCTTAAGCAACTGAATTAGTGTCTTGTAGTGTTCAATCTGTTGCACATTGAATCAGTATTGTAATTATATATGGTCTACTATGTTCATACAATTGTACTATATACTGATTCATTGTGCAACAAAATGAACGATACAAGACACTGATTCAGTTGCTCAAGATAGAATGATGATAAGTGGTATTCTTGAGCAATTGAATCAGTGTGCGACAGAATGAACACTTATTCATTGTTCATTATGTTACACACTGATTTACTATATAGTACAATTGTAAGGACATAGTAGACCATATATAATTACAATACTAATTCAGTGTGCAACAGAATGAACAATGATTCAGTGTTCATTCTATTGCACACTGATTCAGTATATAATACAACTATATGAATATATGAACATAGTAGACCATATATAATTACAATATTGATTCAGTGTCCTGTAGTGTTCATTCTGTCTTGAGCAACTGAACTAGTGTCTTGTAGTGTTCATTCTATTGCACACTGAATCAGTGTTCATTCTGTTGCACATTGAATCAGTATTGTAATTATATATGGTCCACTATGTTCATACTGTTGTATTATATACTAATTCAATGTGCAACAAAATGAACAATACAAGACACTGATTCAGTTGCTCAAGATAGAATGATGATGATAAGTGGTATTCTTGAGCATGAATTTCTCTCCACTGTGCTTCTATGACTATAATATGCCCAAGCCCTTCTACTTAAACTAGTGTATAGAGACAACTTAACTCATAATTGTAATTTAAAGTCTGGCTTTTCCTTTTCAATTATGCCTAAGAAGACTATATATATGCATTGGGCTTAGTTTATGACAGTGGTAGCTCGGAGAATCTGGTGAGATTAGAATACATGGTGACAGTTCTTCGAGTACACATATGTTGTTCATGATTTCAACTTACAATCTATATTTCTGATGACTACACATATTTCTGATGTTACTCCTTGGTGTATTACATTTATTACGGGAACTTTGCACGGTGTGTCTTCACACCACCATTTCGTTGTTGGATTTTGTTCTTCCCCATCTTCTATGTACGAGTATAGATGTGTTATTAGATCCTTTCAATTTTAAATAGAAAGTCTCTTTAATCAACCGGGTAAGACAATAGTACTGTACTATGCCCTTTTTAGGCCTGGAAATATAGCGGTGAGAGATCAACGGCTTCGATGTCCCTCAATTCAAGTCCAGTCAACATATAAAAAGGATAAAGCATGCAGGACAACGAAGATAGCAGATAAGAAATTAGTTGCGCAGAAAGTGGCCACGACCAAGAAGCACAGTAGTTGTAGATGATCATGCAGGTAGTACTTGATTCAAGAGAAATCGAAGCCATAGATCACAAAACCACTATCCTCCCAAACCTGGAAAGGGTATAGGCCTACAACATTTCATCTTTCCTGGGAACTCCCAATTGTTTTAAGCAGAGAAGAAGTTATGAGAGGAATTGTAAAAATGAAAATAAAAGTAGTAGACTCGTTGAACATTAGTATGTTTCTTTTTATTGCAATTATAATTACTTCCTTAGTAATTGATTTTTATTGCATCATTGTCTTTGGTTTGTCATTTTGTTTTGAGTGTCATTAGTATGTTGCTTTTTAATGTAATTATAATTAGTATGAATGAACAAAATAATGTTAATGCAATATTGGTCGTTATAGCGTCCATGACTTCGATGAATGTGCCTATGTGTCAATGCGGTGTTGGACCATGCACGCTAAGGATGTCACGCACAACAACTAATCTTGGGCATCAATTTTGGTGTTGCCCAAATAGGAAAAAGGTCTGGATATGTAATTATATTTTATGTTTATAAATAATGTGACAACTAATCATTTTAGGAAGAACTGATGTAATTTTCGTATTGCAGGGAAATAGTGGATGTCAATACTTCCGATGGGTCGATCAAACCACATTTTCCTCTACCCCATCTACATCTGTACCTGATGTAGGAAATGACTGCAACTTGTGCAAGGTTCAAGAGGCAGATAGTGCCAAGATTGCTTCAATGGCAAAAGCAGAAATCATGTTTCTGCAATGCCTTCTTTGTGTAGTTTGTGCACTACTTTATTGGGACCATATGCGTAAATGTGGTTAATAGATGACTATTGTAGATACATTAAATTTTTTATAATTTCAAATAGATACGTTGGACATATTTTGATAAACTCGTGAATTTTTTTGTTGTTTATGACTTCGTTATGATTTTGAATATAAAATTAAACAAAATTAACTATTAACCTTATTAAAAAAAATTGAAAAATATTTATGATTTTCTATATAAAATTAAATAAAATAAAAAAATAAATATTTATGGTTTTATCTATAAAATTAAATAAAATAAAAAATAAATTATTATATTAAAACAATTCAAAAAATTAAATAAAAATCATACTCAAATTCCAATTCCAGTTTCAAAAAGTGGAACCAAACAGAGGAAATACATCTTCTCGCTCATATTTTGGTTCAACCAAACGGTCCAAACTATAATCCGGAAATGAAAAACTGGATTATCAAATCCATAATTTGATCATTTCCAGCATTTGATCAAATGCAACATTTCCTAATTCCCGCTACCAAATGGGCCCTTATTGAATTACAAATCAATCTCTACGAAAAGATATTTTTATGTAGCTACATTCATTCTAGAACATATAATGTGTGCATATGTGTATATATACACACATGTATTTCTTTGTATATACAGACATATACACACCATATTCAAAGAAATTAAAATAAAGAATTTAAATTCCTTATGCACCTTCTCAATCATCTTCCGGGTGAACCAAATGGGTCAGCCCATATTCCGTAAATCATTTTCAGGATTTGTACCTTCCAGAATTGCAGCATCTTCCAGAATTGACTATATCCAGCATTTGGTATTCTAGCACCCAAACGGACCCTAACACAATTGGGTCATGAGGATTAAGAAATTCCTTTGATTAACGATCCAAGAGTGAAACATACAAGATGTGTTGAGGAGTCCAAAGTACACCATAGGAGTGAAAGTCTGTGGTGGGATCAAACCAGAGGTAAATCCTCTGTTCTTTGTCACCTTTACCACTTGCATACACATTTGTCTGAACAACATAAGGCTCTCCTGATTTGTTTCCAAGAAACTCAAAGTCCAGTTCATCATGGTTCGATCCCTCAGAAGAAAGATGCAATGCAAATCACTAAATTATGTTGGGTTTTCATGATAAATCAGTCTGTTTCAACCAAATTAAGACTATAATTTCATATAAATACATAATAAGCAGTCACAATACCAGCAGAATCTCCACGAACTAGCTGGATTTGCGTGTTAATGTTCCCAAACAGATACTTATTCTTCGAAGCAAAGCCTGACCCTGTTAAACAAACACACTTAATATCAGCAGAGCTGAATTTTGTTTTACATAAATCGCTTGAATTCATCATTTCTTACCTGAATTTTGATCCAGGTTGAGTTGTAACATACAAACAAGGGAACAAGAAAACAGGATACAAACATGATTGAGTTTATGTTGTTTAAATACAATAGAAAAATTAGTACTTATTTGAAAATATTAAGACTCTAATCTGTTCTAAAAAATTGAAGACCAGTAACATTCTTGTCAATTGATAATAAAGGTTTGTCCATTCATAGTTCACATGAGTTATGTTTTTTTAATAGAAAGACAAAAATATATATTGAAATAAATATCGATTACAAAGTAAGTCTACCAGTCTTGAGAAACTTTCCCAAAATCTAATTACAACTATTAAATAAAAGTATACCACTCTTTCAAAGAATAGCATCTATAGACTAGATATAAAAAGAGAATTTAATTTTCTCTGCAACTTGATAAAAAGCTGCTAAAATAATCCTCCAAATATATCTATCAACTATATATAATGAGAGAATTTTTAATGAAAAGATGCTGAAGTAATCCTCCAGATATATCTATCAACAATATATATAACAAGAGAACTTAATTTCTCTCTGCAATTTTAATGAAAAGCTGCTAAAGTAATCCTCCAATTTAGTGTAATTGATATCAGGATAGAGTTGGCATGCCTTTTCATCCTCGTCATCTTCAAGTGAAAAAATATTCTGACATCCCTTGATAAATATGTAATGAGTTAGGGCTGCAACTATGCTTGCTGGCATCACATTTGCTGAAACAAAAATGTCATGGACAATCCATTAAATTTAATTCAATGAAAATCGTTCAGATGGAAATAAAGAAAAAACTAAGGGGGAATTATAACCTCTTGCACACTTCAATAAGTCTTCTTCACTGATAACAGCCATTGGTAACTTTTTGCCCAGTTGCTTCTGCCACACGACTGCTAATTCATTCATTGTTAAGAAGATATCTGCAGGCCTGGAGTGGACAATCATGGAGTTGGTTCTGAATGGAGAAATACAAGTCCAAGCTTAGGCGTAGTTGGAGACAGTGATATAGCAGGATAGCGTGCAAAGATTTCTGAACTTTGATAGCTGCAGGCAGTGGTGAAAGAGAGTTTGCAAATGCATATCTGAACATGAAAGCTTGAGGTTTAAGATATTTATAACCAAGCTTGGATACTTTTCCAAAACCAGATGATCAATACCAACCGGTGAAAACAAATCAAGGGCTTTTATCTTTGTCAAGCGTCAAATCTGTCATAGATGCTAAGAAAGTGAGCATAAATTCATTTGTGACATAAATTCATAGGCGGTAAATGTCCGATATTTGATCACATGTCTTGACAGACTTGGAAGGTGCAAGTATATCTAAAATCATTTCTTCTGGTTGTTGTAACTTACATTCCAGCAGACAGAAAGTTAAATGTTAGTAATGAATTGTCATGTGAGTTCTTAAATGAAAATATAAATATTTTAGTATCATGGTTGTTAATAGCCTTAAGTGGTATAATGCTTGCATACATGGCATCATTTATCAAGAGGCGACACACACACACACAGATATATATAGACACATGCACGCCCAGCACTGTGATAGCTATGTTCATGAGCTCTGAATAAGAAATTGCAGGATATGCATTAAGTTTAATTTCGATATTGCCGTTAATGGGAGAATGGAGCCCGTAATTTATTTTATTGATCAGACATGCTGTAAGCAATACTTCAAACAAAGTGAAACTTGCATTGAAAGCCACTTCATTCCTTTGGAAACCTTAAAAAAAGACTTCACCTTATACTGGCAACTGTGGAAACAAAAACGAGTGTGACAGGTTTTAGGCTCTTAACTGCAAGTATGAATGCTTGCGTAAGAAACTTATTGGCTAATTAGCTCATTTTGGAATCACCAAGTGCTGGATTTGGAGATTTGAGCTTGGGTTTTGTAGATTTTTTAATTTTAGGCATTGCTAAAAATTTTGAAGTTGGGGAATTGAACTTGTGTTTTGGTTACGTATTCTTTGGTTCCTCTCCAAGTGATTTCAATCATCGTTATGCTTGAAATTGGGGAATTGATTTTGGCTCTCACTTTCCCACAATTTCATTAATCTGTTTGTTTAAGTCTTCCCCAATCATTTGGCTTGTGGAAGTACAGGTTCAAAAAATGGCTTATTTTGATCAGCCCCTTGCTTTTGACTTGGGGAATCGAACTTGGATATTGTGTACCAACAAGTTAATAAACTGGCTCATTTCAACCTTCACCTATCTCCCAGCATTGTAATTGGACTTGGGGAATCAAGCATGGGTCCTGCTTTGTACAAGTAACCTACAAACCAAATGCCCTTCAGCCTCAGGGTACCAGATGCCAATTTAGTGTATGAGACTTGCATGGTGAAAGTGCACAAGGGAATTTTTTCATCTATAAAAAGAAGCGACACACCTTTAAAAAGATAGGTGTAAAAATTACATGCTTACCTTTGCATTTTTTTTTTTGAGAAATTCCATGAAGTTCAAAAAATTCATGTAAGGGACAGCGTATATGCACTCTTAAGCTCTGTAGAATGATTCTACACCTTATATTGCCCTGTTGTTTGAGCCTCTATGATAAATTTTTCATTTTTAGTACATTTTAGAAGCTAGGTAGAGTTTAATAACTACATATATCTAACTTTTAAAAAAGGGAAAAGTTCAATATTTTAGATATTTCTAACTGTTTCTTGTATATTGTTCAAAAATTGGTACCTCTGGGTTTTGATTTCGTAACAAAGTTTGTGATTACAGTATGCAGGATAATTTTCAGGCGCCCACAGCTACTGGCCTGCAGTGTGAAGGAGCAGCTCCACCCTACTTTGTCTTTCTTGCAAAGACAAGGAATAGTTAATGTGGATAAGTATTCCTTTCTTTTGTCCTGCAGTGTTGAGGACAAATTCATACCTTGCTTAGATTTTATTCAAAGCTTGGGATTATCCTATGATGATAAAGTCAGTACGTTTGTGAGGTTTCCTGTGATGTTCAACTACAGTATTGATAACAATTTAAAACTGAAGTACGATCACTTGGTGGAGGACATGGGTAAGAATACTGATGATTTGAAGCGGTTTCCTCAGTACTTTTCTTACAGTTTAGAGAAGAGGATAAAACCTAGGCACAGGTTTCTACCAGAAAATGACGTTGAGCTTCCTTTATCTGTTATGCTGAGAGCAAGTGACAAAAATTTATCAGAGAGTGAAGGAATTGCAAGATGGGTCTTTGCAGACTGATGATTAATCTATTAGACCCATTGTTTTTTAATAACAAAAGCCTTCGGTTTAAGCAATCTATTTAATGCTCATCAATGCCGTGTGTTTTTGGTTATAAGTAAATATAATCCTCTTAAATCTAGCATATATTATTTAAGGACAGAAGAAACTCTATTTTAAGCAACCTGACCCATAATATCCTAGGAGAAACAAAGCTATCAGCAACTTCAGAAGCCATTTGGATTGATGCACTTTTAGCGTAGAACTTACTCTGTATTTTGGTTCGTGTTTCTTTCTGTTTCTAGTACTTGTTTCAATACCTTGTTGTCCACAGAAACAGAAACCCCGTCTCTCCCATCTTCAGCACACTTCACTGTCACTTAATTCCCCAACGGAACCCCAGACCCACCATGGCCATTCTCCACAGCAGCCAATGTCTTCCCCCTCCCAATCTCCTCCTTATTGGAAATCCTACCAGCAACAACACTGTCAATATTCTCCCCCCGCTTGAGTATCGTCACATTCTCCATCACAAGATCACTTCCAGGTTTCCCATCAGATTTGCGATTTTTTCTCGCACCAAACAACCGAAAACCCTTACTGACAAACCCCGACTCACGAGGCCCACAGTTTTCCAAATCCTTATAAGGGCTAGGGGTAGCTTTCCTGAGAGAATTCTCATTGCCCTTACTCTTGCAAGGAGAGGGAAGAATTCCCTTCTTAAAAAAATTCAATTTTCTTCTACCATTTTCATCATTAGGGCAACAATTATTTTTATTGTTGGGAGTATTGTTACCTGAAGATTTCCGCTTAGCCCGCAAAAACTTCTTGCCTCGCGGGTGCCCCATAGAAGAAGAATCAGCACCAGCTGCTGTATCCGAAGATTTCCCCCGTGAGGGCAAAGCCGCGGCTGTGGGCATCGCGTGACAGCGAGCAAGATTCGACCACGCAATCTCCGCCAAGTTCTCCTAAAATTGACCAACCCGAAGAACTGCGGTACTCGATCCTCCAACTTCTAAACCACCAAAACCGGCTATTGTTTTCCTCGCGATCGAAGGCTAAAAAAAATTGAACGGATCAGATCCTTTCAATGGCAGTCATTGCCTTCTCCACAATGTGCAGTCGTCCAATCAACAAAATCAGATCGAATGCTTTCATAGTGAAACGCCTACGGCGTAAATATCTTTAAAAAAAGATATATTGATTTGAATATTTTTATTTATTATTTATTATTTGAATATTTTTTAATTTTTGTTTTTAATTTTATTTTTACTTTATCTAAATTTTTAATACAATTATTATTTTTTCCTTTTTTTCATATATATAAAATAATAAATTAATTATATTAGCATTTTAGATTTGGGGTGACTCCTTATGGTCTTCGATTTGGTCAAGGGATCTCGATAATTTAGACTATCTATATCCCATGCTTGATTAGATAGGCCTCGATGTTGGAATAAATCAAAAGGGGTAGAGAGGGGTTGATTCATTCTCTAGTTATATGAAAGGGGAATAGAGTATCTATTCTAGTGCTGCCTTATCTATCTAATAAAACTACATTGTGACAAGACATACTCAATTACATAGATAAAATAATGAAAAAATATATATTAAAGAAAATATTTAAAAATAATAAAAAGAAATAACAAATTAAATATTCTTTGTTTAAAAAATTGAAAAAGATCATTTTTAAATACAAACGACACATTTTTGTCAAAAATAATAATACTAATAATGATGATTGTGTGAGTAGTATACCCTAAAAATATATTGTGATGTCACTTTTGTACCCTCCTATTAGTGGGGTTTCATGCAGCAATCCTACCTAGCGTGGTGATTCATGGTAGTAATACTCTCGCTCTTCTGCCCCTGACTCTACGCCTCTTCCTACATCGGGTATTTGAAACCCTACAACAACCTCATGGGATGCTTTTTCTACTAAGGTTGGCTCCTTCTTTGAAAGGGATTCAAGATTTCACCACTTTAGTTGTGTTAAGAGGCACCCCCTTCTATCCCTATGAATCATAAGAATATGGTTGATACAAGATGTGAAAGATCCAATTTTAGATTCATAGGGAAGATTTTTAAGGTGAATGGTGAATCACATGTACAGGACTAGGTGGTGCATATGATGCCTCAGATTTATTAGTCTATTGAATTCTCTCTTGAAATTTATTTGGGGGATATTATTTTGCTCGAGGTGGAGGATAATGCTGTTTTTTCACTAAGCATTGTCTAATTTGGAGATTTCGAGGGTTGTGGTCGAGTCTAGCTAATCTTCTTTAGTGGATTTTTGTTATTTGGTACTCCATGTTGGTGGGCGATTACAAATCTACCATTGTGCAAGAGGTTTCTTCATCGTGGTCTTTGATAATTTGAGGGATTGTTGTTCTATCCTCTATGATTACTAATGGGATTTGACGAGCATTTACTTATGTTGAAATATTGGCACCTTGCATCTATTCTATTTTTTTATAATTATATGTTATAAGGCTACCAAACTTGCTTCCTCATTTTTTGTTTGAATCTAGTTTCAAAGCTACTGGAAACTCATTGAGAATGTTTGCATAGGTTGATGAGAGATCTTCAATTTTTTTTCAAATTACTTATGCCCACATTTTCTTGTAGATGTTGATATCTCTAAAGATCTTTCTACCAAGATATCACTCAACACAAAAAAAGAAAAAAGGAACTTGGACTTAAATCATAGAGTATGAAGGCATCCCCTTGAAATGTCAGAGATGCTTCAAAATTGAGCATGTTGTACAACCCAATGTGTTAAACAGGAAAAGATTATTAGGCTACATAATGGAGATAAGTGTCCCCACATCATTATTTGGTAGAAAATGAGTACTCGGCTTTAGATGGCTATGTCATTGATGTAGAATCCCAAATTTCTAGTAGAGCATAATGTGTATGACATCACCTAGATCTATATCCGCTATGGGGATGGGAAGAGAATCAAATACTAAGGAAAGGGACAATAGAAAGACAACAAAGGTTCCAGATAAGGTCTTGATTAGACATAGTAAGAGCTTGGGTCTATCTCATAAACTAATTCTGATGGATTCTTTTTGTTCCTCTTCACATTCAAAGCAAGAGTGGATTAAAGTTAAGAAGAAAAAATATAGACAATCAAATTCTAGGCATCAAATGACATTAATATCTTCAATGAAGGAACATAAAATGGAGGGAAAAGGTAAAGTTGATTTACCTCATATCTAAGGGAATTGATATCTAGGTGATTTCTATTGCACCCATATTAAAGGATTATAACTTTATCTTGAAGCCTCTTATTGAGCTCTGATAGCTCTCAACCACACACACACACACACACACACACACATATATACATATATATGTACACACACACACACACACACACACACACACACACATATATATATATATATGTATGTATGTATGTATGTATATGCATGTATATATATGTGTATACACACATATATATGTATGTATGTATGTATATGCATGTACATATATGTAGATACACACACACATATATATACATGCACATACATACATACATACATATATGTATGTATGTATGTATGTGCATACACACACACACACACACACACACACACATATATATATGTATGTATGTATGTATGTATGTATGTACACATATATATATACATACATATACATACATGTATATATCTATACGTATATATATATATATATATATATATATATATATATATATATATATATATATATATATATATATATATATGTGTGTGTGTGTGTGTGTGTGTGTGTGTGTGTGTGTGTGCACACACACACACACACACACACACACACACACACACACACACACACACACACACACATATATATATATATATATATATATATATATATATATATATATATATATATATATATATATATATATATATATATATATATATATATATATATATATATATATATATATATATATATATATATATATATATATATATATATATATGGGTGCAACCCTAAATAGCTGCTATTTGCCTATAAAAAAAATTATTGTGTGAGTAGCTATCATTATATCTAGTTCAAAACTAACTTCTTTTGTGTTTATAAATAAATCATCATACAATTATTTTCTCATTTTCAGCAAGAAAGTAGGTTTATTCGTATTTAAATGGTTCTACACATGTGAAGGGCAATGATTCTATTTCAAAGCGCAATTTAAGCATTTGTACCCTCTATATGCCACTTTAGAATGCTCACAAGCGTTAATAATAATAGGTAATCATGTTCATATGAGTATTTGTAAGACAATATTTTCAATAGTAAAAGTTAATGGTAATTTAATAATTTTATGTTTTATTTATATTAAAAAGTGATAAAAAGTTATTTTATTGGTTAAATTTTAATGTTTATTTTATTGATTAAATTTCAAATAAATTGATATTTATAATTATATTTTAAAGTCTAATTGTCAATATAAAAAGTGTAATTATTTTTAAATTCATTTTTAATCAAAGTTTCATATATTTGTATAGAGAAAAAAGAATAATATTCTTAAGATCATTAGACTAGTTTACTAATGTGCATGTCTATAAACACATATTAATTTATATTACTAAATAAATATGTTAAGGGCATTGACATTATGAACTATTGTGATAGTAAAATTTAAAATATAGATATGGTACTTAGCTTGATAGATAAAGAACAAGTGATTTGATTGAATGTTATGAAATCTAAAAACTAAAGTGTATAGGTGCACCAAGATAGTAAACTAAAAATTGGCCACTCACAAAAAAATAAACAAACTAAAATATAGCTAATGCATTCAAGTTATTTCAAAATTCAAATAACTTCAACGCGTTATGGCTCAAAACATCCGAGTCATGATGTGTACACAATAAATTTTAAAAAATAAATCATGATCACGGGTTTATTTAAAAAAAGATGATTGAGTTTTTAAAATAAAAATAACCCAATGTGTTATTATGTGTACTATTGGTTACTCCAAGTGATGCCTCAAGTTTACCTAGGAATTAACCTTCTTCTATCAACAAAAACTAGATATCATTGGCCAATTGACAAGTATTTACTCAATGAATGAACGAGCCTACAGTTTGGGTTCTGCAAAACCCGGGTGAGTAACACCTTTGCAACACTTTAAAATATAAACTAACAACTATCAACCTTACACATTAACATATGACTATCATAAATTACACCAAAATTTATGAAAAACAATTTTAGAATTGTCCTATTTTGGTTTATATGTTTCAAATACAACTAAAAGTAAATAGACTCAAACCCACTTCCTAATAACATGAAAATAAACTGATATTTGGGTATGAATTTATTCTAAAAACTCCTTAGGCCCTACAAAAGACCAGTGCCATTTCCAAGGATACAATGTCAAATGTGAAAACATAAAAGTGAATCTATCGGCAAATAAAATGTAGCTATTGGACATTAAATGAGCTATGTTGGTATTGAGGAACATTAAGAGGGGGGCTGAATTAGTGTTTGGTTCTTTCTAACTCTAATTAAATGATTCCACAACCATAAGCCAATTGCAATGAAAAGTAAACAATAATATAATAAAGAACACATCCACAAACTCATGACACCATGATTTTTGCATGGAAACCCGATTAAGGGGACAACCATGGTGGGTATGGTACCCACAAATATCTTTGTAGAAATAAAGGTACCTACTTAAGGTTCAATTACAAATGTAAGGCACTCTTCTTGGATGACACTACTCAATTACCAAAGAGAGGGCTATAACCCTTACAAAGCACACTGCTTACAAAAGGGTTTGGACTATAATCCAAAAGGTTGAACTAAAAATAGCATCATGTATGCCTATATAGCTCCATGTAAGTACATTAGATAAACATCAATTTATCCTCTATAATCATACACTCAACATCTCTGATCTTTGCACAATGTTCTCTAACAATCGCATCATAAAACAACATCATAATCAATATATAAACTCGATCTTACATACCTCTTACCAAAATATAATAGGTCCGCTGTCGACTCCAATAATAAAGAGTGTAACATGTAAACCCTTGAGAAAAAATGTCAATCAATTCTTAATGATGACCTATGCCAAGTTGTAGATTACATGTAGCATGTCAGATCAATCAAAATATATGATCAAACTGATTAGATCATTGATCAAATAGGATCATTGATTGATCCATGTGTTGTCAAGCTCTATCTCTCATACTTCTCTAGCAACCCAATACTCATATCATCAAAACATTACACATCCTTCTGAGATCATAGGTGTATACAAGAAGTATCTTCATAGAATTAGTTCATCAATATTTCAATCAAATGATGCTAAATATGATAATTGAAGAATCTATTTAATGAAAATAAAGACAATGAACATCCTATGGTTATCTATTTAAAGATGTTAATGCTAAGCTCTTAGCAAGCCTCCATTAGTGATAACTCTAAAATGAGAAAATGCTAAATGGTCATGCAATTAAGCCTATTTTAACCAAAACAATACTCAACTATGCTAAATTATGCTTCTAGCTCAATTAGGACAATGTTGCTTGAATGTAATGTATCTCATGTACATTGGAGAGAGACTATTGGGACATTAGTGTATACATTGAACAAAATTCAAATCAGAGAAGGTACAAGTAAGACTCCTTATGAATTGTGGTTTGATCATACTCCTACCATAAAATACTTCAAAATATTTGGTAGTAAGTGTTATATCAAGAGAGATGATGAGATAGGAAAGTTTGATGCTAGAAGTGATGAAGGAATTTTTCTTGGTTAATCTACCAAGAGAAAGGCTTACAAATGTTTCAATCCAAGATTAATAAAGATGATTGAAAGTAATAATGTAAGGATAGATGAAAAGTTTTAGATACAAGAAAGAATGTATGACAGTAATCAGATTAAAGAGATCAAAGAGGCTACTATTGCTGTAGAAGGAGAAGCACTTGTTGAGGTAGAATGTGAAAAAGAGACTTGTGATGTTAACACAAGTGAGGCTACTGAGGTTCCTAAGACTTCGAGGTATGTAAAGAATAACCATCCTGAAAATCAAATTATTGGTGATTCTAATCAAGGAGTAATGACTAGATCAAAAGCTAGAGAAGAAATTTGTTTTATTTCTCAAGTTGAACCAAAGACTACAAATGAAGCATGTAGAGATGAATCTTGGATAAATGCCATGAAGGAAGAGTTAGATCAGATAAAGAAGAATAACACTTGGGAATTGGTTCCTAGACCTAAAAACAAAAATGTAATAGGAAAAAAATGGGTTTTCAGAAACAAAATGAATGAAGAAGGAATTGTTGTAAGAAACAAAGGAAGACTGGTATGTAAGGGATATTCACAGCAAGAAGGCATAGACTTTGAAGAAAAATTTTCGCTTGTTGCTAGAATAGAGGTAGTAATATTGTTCTTGTCTTATGCTGCACATAAAGACTTCAAGGTGTATCATATGGATGTAAAATCTGCATTTCTAAATGGGGATCTTGAAGAAGAAGTATATATAGAACAACCTGATAGATTTCCTCTATGCGAAGATGGAGACATGGTATGTAGGTTGAAAAAAGCTCTGTATGGGTTGAAGCAAGCTCCAAGGGCTTGGTATGCAAGTTTAGACAAGTACTTAATTCAGCTTGGATTCAAAAAAGGTAATGCTGATAGTAATTTGTATTTAAGAACTAGTGAAGATGAAATCTTGATAATAAAAGTCTTTGTTGATGATATTATCTTTGGAGGTAATGATGATTTATTTAAGAAATTTTCTAAGGAAATGGAAAGTGAATTTGAGATGTCCATGATAGGTGAAATGAAATTCTTTCTTGGATTGCAAATAATTTAGAATGAGAATGGCATCTTTATTTCTCAGACTAAGTATCTCAAAGAAATTCTAAAGAAGTTTGGAATGGAAGACTGTAAACTAGTAGGAACACTCATGGTGACTAGTAATAAGCTATCATGTAATGATGAGACTCAATGTGTATTTTAGACCAAGTACAGATATATGGTTGGAGGATTACAATATCTGACTCATACTAGATTGGATATTGCTAATGTTGTTGAAATTGTGGCTAGATGTTAGGTAGAGCCAAAGGAGACACACCTAGTTGTTGTGAAAAGTATATTTAGACATCTAAAAGGGATAATTGAATATGGCCTATGGTATGATAGGAATGATAGTTTTGAACTTCATGCTTATACCGATGCTGATTGGACATGAAGCATTGATGACAGAAAAAGTACTAGTGGTGGTGCATTTTTCCTTGGGTAAAAGTTGGTTTCTTGGCTAAGTAAGAAGCAAGATTGTATAGCACAATATACTACTGAATCAGAGCATGTTGATACTGCTATAAATTACACTTAAATTGTTTGGATGAGGCAAATGCTGAAGGATATTGGAATAAATTTTGATGAGCTAGTGGTTATCCATTGTGATAACACCAGTATAGTGAATATGTCAAAGAATTCGATGATGCACTCTAAAACCAAACACATTTCTATCAAATATCACTTCTTGAGAGACAATGTGGTAGAGAAGGAAATAAAATTAGAATATATTATTACAAAAGAGAAGATTGTAGACATCTTCACAAAGCCACTACCAAAAGATACCTTTGAATATCTCAGACGTATGTTGGGGGTTTAGGCCCCTCCTAGTCAGAATTAAATGATGTAGAGATACATCAGTCTAGAGGTTTTTAGAGCCTTATCAAATTTTAGACTAGATGTAGGGATCTACTCCTCAAGGGTAGTGATCATGGAAGAAAGATATTGGAAACCAATTGAAGACTCATGGAACCCTTTCCCATTGTTGTCAAAGGGGGAGTGTTGCTATGAGAAAATCTCTACTGTATGGGGAGATTGTATGTAGTTGCAAAACTTTGGATTGATATAACTTTGGGGTGATGAATTTTCCCATATGTTGACATCAATTCCAAAGGGGGAGATTGTTGGATATTGCTAATGTATGGGGAGGTAATTAATACATTTTATATGTTTAATCACTACATTACTGAATGGGTACTCATACTGTTGTCATTTTTTTTTGTGACTGATGTCAACATATATTTATGTGAGGAGAACACGTTGGTTATCACAATGTATAGACACTATATGGATGTTTCAGATGCTGCGAATTTAGATGAGAGTTCAAGAAGGTGTTGTGATCTTATATCCAAGATCACATCATGTAATGTTTCATATTGGATGACTTATAGATGTTTTGGTGAAGACTAGTCACTGGATTGTGACAATGAGAAATGACAGAGTTAGTCTCTATGTTTATGGTATATCTTCCAGATGATATGGATTCAAGGTATGTGAGCTTGAGGGATGATAGAAAAGGTACTAAAGGATGTTCATTAGTTAGCACAAGGTACCAAATTCTTGGTGACGTCATTTGCAGCGTGTGTTCTAGAGAAGACCTATTTGGAAGCTGACTTAGGAGATGTAGCGTGTGTTTTTCTTGGAAAACATAAATTAAGGATGTCGGTCCTTAAATATGTAATGTAATCATTGTATACCTATTTTAGATACCATCTGTATCTTAGCAAGGGTTTATGTAATTATTTATAATTAGAAAAGGCTTATGGGCTGACCTAATCATGAGAATTGTAATAAGGTATAAATAAAAGGTATTTTCTTTGGAAAAGATATGGATGGGAAAAAGGTGATATAAAGAGGTTGTGAAAGCTGCGAGCTTGTGTCTGCTATATGTAGAGAAAAGTTTTACTAGTGTACTTCATTGGAGCTGATCAAGAAAACACAGTTGCTATTGGACAATTCAAAAAGATTGTGTATTTCTTCATATACACCTGTGTTGTGAACAATGAGTTCTAAAGGTGGATTTAACCTTCTTTGGGTAGTGAGCCCTCCCTTTCTTCTTGACTCCTAATAGGGTCTGTCCTCCAACAAAGACCATGTACTGTAATGTTTCAATAAGCTCCTAACAAGGCTAAATCTTCTAACAAGGATACTATACTCTCAGTACATTATTTGTGGGTGCTAATTCCCACAGAGGTTTTTAACTTTAATAGGGTTTCCCTAAGACCAAAATATTGTGTTATTGTGTTGGCATTTATTGTGTTCATTGGATCTGATATTTCTGCTACTCAAAGTTTAAAGTTTAATAATATTTCATACAATTGACTCACCCCCCTCTCAATTGTATTGTGGACTATTATTCCTAATAGGGGGATCTCTGTACAACCACCTATTGATGTGAAGGTCCATCTCTTGACTGTCTATGTTGCCATAGGAAACAAAAGTCATAGGTCCCATTTTCTTGATTTCATGATTTGCTTTAGTGGACTTACTTTGGTGACATGGGTGTCCTTGAGTATGTGGATCAAGTGGGAGGGCCCCTACTACAAATGATGAACTACAACTAATTTAGAACCTGATTGAAGAATCTATGATACAATGATCACTAAGGAGTTGTTGATTAGATATGTAAGATGAATAAATTAGTATTATGTTTTCATTGATGTCAACTAGTTTGACAACACTTATCTTGTAAGTTACTATACCGAAACATCTGTAGAAAAGGAGTGAAAGAGATAAAGAACAAAGATATCTACATGAGAAAGATTTATATGACAGATGAGGATAAGGAATACATTGGGTAACTTATTTATGAGTCTATGATCTTATGATATTGACTTGATTATGCTGCATTCATCTATGATGAAGAATAGAGCTGAAAGACACAAAGTAGTGATGTCGGTTGATGAAGCATTATAGTATACACTGACGGAGTGTAGTGTATACCGAGCATAGTGTAAACTAAGCTTGTGTTCACTGACACATTTCTTTGTTAATCGAGCAAGAGAAAAAGAACTAAATGTTTAGTTTAGCCAATAAGAATTGATGAGCTCGAAAGTGTATGATTTCAAGGTAACAAATAAAGTTTGTTATGAAGATCAATGACTAGCATAATTTGAGAAAGATTTGATGGATTGAATTGAAATGTGTTATTGACACATCAGCTGAAGAAGGTTAAAGCAACAAAATCAACGATGATGATTAAGTGGCAAAATCTGATGGAGGAGAAGAAAATGATTTACATGTCTATATAAGAGATAGAGTTTCATATTGAAACTAATGCCAGAGAAGGATACTGTAGAATTATCGCGTGAACAAGTTTTCATGCACATATGATCATACTGGTTAAGGAGAACCGAACTGCATAGTATACCGAGTGTCAGGAAGCTATTACTGAGCGATAATAAGTCAATGAAATTGTTTGAAATAGAATTTTTATACTGATCAGAAGATTTGAATGAGCCTAACATTGATCTATACATCTGTAATTGAGTTGTATTAAGGTAGATCATCTACTGTTACATTTTAACCATTGTACATAGACAAATATCTTAACCGAGTGGACTAGAAATGTCTTTATTATGTATCATTCATAGAATAAACATTGTTATCCTGTCAACCCCATAGTGAATGCTGGTTGGACGATAATGGTTGGTCTAAAATCCTCTAACAAGGTCACACCTGACAGTGTGTTTGTAACCTTTAACAGGGTTGGGTCTTCGCCGACCTCACTTCAGAAGAGTGAATATTTTTGGGTTGCCAGTCTCGGGTGGTTTTTCCCTTCACAGGGTTTCCACATTAAATTTCTTGTGTTATGTGTTGATTGTGATCTTTGTTTAATGTCATATTTGCATGTTACATATTTTATTTGATCGGTAATCATTATATGTTATTGACTAGTAATGGAGAAATGGATGAAGGGAAGCAAATTTGACTCAAAAGGTGATGAAGGGATATTCCTAGGATATTCCACTAAAAGCAAAGCATATAAGTGCCTGGATAAAACTACTAATAAAATGATTAAAAGCACTAATGTTCAGGTAGATGAGTTTCATGACAAAAATGTAGAGGAAAGTAGAAAGGAACCGAAAGATTACGGTAGATTCACTTATATTGAACAACTTGAGGTCTATCGACATAGCAGACAATTATAATCGGTCAATAGGTAAATCCTACTAAGGAACAAGAAAGAGAAACCAATGACCACGATGGCCCTACAAAGCATGCAAATGAACCTACCTAGGATGAACAAGAAAGAAGAGATCAAGTACTAGCAAGATTTGTCAGGAGACATCATCCTAAGACACAAATTATTGGAGACAGACAAGCAGGCATGATGACAAGAAGCAAAGCAAGACAAGGTACATGTCTAGTTTGTGAACATGAACCTAAAAATGTGAAAGTTGCATTGGAGAATGAGGAATGGATTAATGCAATGAAAGAAGAAATAGAGAAAATAGAGAAGATCAAAACCTAGTGTTTAGTACCTTGACCTAAAGACAAGAATGTTATTGGTACTAAATAGATTTTTAGGAACAAATTGAATGAGAATGGAGAAGTGACAAGAAATAAAGCTAGATTAGTGTATACACCTAGAAATGGATTCACTAAATTAATTAAATATTTTATTTAATTAATATTGACTTGATAAATTAATTAAATATTTATTATTTAATTAATATCTATTTCTTCTATTTATTAAGTAAATTATTTAATTTATTTAATAAATTCACTATAGTCTAATTCCATATCCTAAGTCCTCTAAATAGTCTATTAAAGTGATTTAATTAAATACACAATCACCTAAATATGACTAAGTCTTCTAATCCACTTCATCCACCTAGTCACCTGACACATCACCTTGGCTAAAATAAATAATAATTGTTAATTATTTATTCATATTTTCCCTCACACACACATGTCCTATTCTTAAGGGCTATGTGGCCTCATAAGACTTGGTCTCATGACCACATGTCCTTCCAACAACCAAGTCAAGAGACATTCCCTATTCCTAAGGGGCTTGTCAAGCCACCTCTAAGGGTCAAAGGTGACTCATGAGACACTTGTACAAAGAGTCCTCATGAGGAAAAAGTCTCTCCCTCTTTCTCTCTTTGGTCTTTGTGAGACACTTGACATGTGTCTTTCCCTTCCACCTTCTCCTCATCTATGTCAATGTGAGAGGAACATCATCCCTATTCTTCCTCTCACATTCCAACTACATCCTCCTTTCTCTCAACTTCTTCAACCAAGTCAATCCTAGCCTTAGGATCCTCCACCTTTCATTCTCAACTATAGGATTGTGCCACCTAGGCCAAGATCCTCCAAAATTCTATAAAAGGAGCTACATTTTCCCTTTGTAGGATAATAAGCAATAGGTATTCTCAAGCATCCAAGCAATCAAGCATACAAGCAATCAAGCAATTCAAGCATCCATATTTGCACTCCATTCACCACATTTGCATAATTAAGCTTTAGTTTTGCATACATTTATCACCAAATCTCCACATTTTGGTAACATCTTGGGAAAAGGCTTCATTTGGAAATCTGAGAGCTCAACATCCACAAGAAATTAAGGCTAGGAGAGCAATGAAGACAAGCTACATGGTAGATGAAGGTAAAATATTATTTTAGCTTCATTTTTATTGTATTCTTCATTGTAGTTTTCTTATTAGATAGATTTATTAGCTTCATAGTAGTTAATTTATCATTTTAGAATAACATTCAACTAATTTGCATACATTTTTGGTGCTAGAAGGAGGGCCCAACTGGGTTTTTTCACTTTCAGTTTTTAGTTTTCCGTGTGTAGATTCTTCTACAGGTTCTTTCTGCGCATTCATACATGATTTCTGTGCATCCGTTCATTTCTACTACGCATTCATTTTCTGATGCCACAGTCGCAATTTCCATCTGCAATTCTTACTATATGTCAGAATTCCTGCGCATTCATTCAACTGTCTTGTGCATACGTTAATTTCTATTGCGCATCTATAAAAGCTATGGATACATCACCTTTTACTGTGCATTCATCTCATTCCGCTACACATAAATAAATCCTATGTATTTATAAATATTTTCTGCGCATTTATCTATTGTTTCTATGCATCTGTTTTCTGCAGTAGTTATTTTTAGTTTTTTTAAAGTTGTTTGAATTTTGGGCTAATCTTTAACAAGTTTCTGTTTATTTTGGTAGAATCTAGGCTATTTTGCAAAACGTAATTTTGAAGACCCCATTGCTAAGAATATTTTTAACGGTTTGATTACAAATTGCCAAGGGGTTTTCAAAATAAACTATAATCTCATTTGGGCTTAAAATATGACATGTTTTTGCTTTGTGTGTCTTCTTTAGCATAGAATCAAGTGTCTATTGTGTTTTGCTTAATAGCATATCTGTAATCCCAAAATTATAACAATGTATCCTCTCCCCTCGCCATTCGTGGACCTTGGGTGTAAGAGAAATTGTTATAATTTTTAGAGGGTGGTCTTTGGTGGGAAAAGAGGTACTCACCCCAAAGAAAGACCCAACCGGTAATAGGCTAAAGCCAAGCCCTTCCAAACTAGTATATAAAAAATGCTAGTGTGATTAGTCTCACATTAGACAGGTGTGAATTTGTTGTGGCAACCTAAATCTCTTCCAGTACCCTAGTGGTGCGTTAAAGTCCTACTTAGTAGAGGTGAAAGCCTTGCTTTGAACGGATTGGGAGAGCCCCTTTAATTAGAAAAATGACTTGATCACAACCACCTGAACGGATGTCTTTACTAAAAATTTTTGTTTAGTGGCCAAAAACCTTCTATTTGCTGGCTCAAGGGGTCACCCAAGCCCGTGAAGACACCCCACATTACTCACGATTCATAGTAGAGATAGCAGTTCTTTGGGAAGTAATGACCCATTGAATTAGGAACTTGGTGTGCCTGAGAAGTGAGTGCACTGTAAGGAGGAGCCCGTGCCTCCAAGTTCCTAGGCTGTCTGCTGTGGATTTGTGTGGCTAGATTTTATTATCCTAGTGGGGATTCAATAGATATTGTCCTTGCCAACCTTAGGATTGTAAGCATGTTTATGCATTCATATTAAAATAGATTAGATCTACATCATCTCTATCTTGCATGTGTGTGTTTATGCATTTTTACTTTGCCAAAAAAAAAAACTAGAAAACATCAGACAAATCCAAAAAAAATTCCACATCATCAAGCTGAGATTCATCAAACTCCATAATCTGTGCATATATCACAAATTGGTGCGCATTTGATCAAATTTGCTGCGCATCTGTTCTGTAGTTCTGCACTTCCATCTAAAATTTCTGCGCATTTATTTCATATTGCTGCGCATATATCACACTATCCTATGCATTTGTTGCTACGCATTTATAACAAAGAGCATTTCCGCATACTTTTGAAATTTCAAAATCACTTTTTCAGATACCCATTTTCGTCCTTAGTAAGATTCTAGAAAAACAGTTGAGTTTCACAGACCTCTGATCTTTAGTTTGACCATTTCCATCACTTTTCACCATTTCTTTATCCAGCAACATCAAACCGTTTTCTTCCAAACTTCAAACTTATCAATTTAGTGTTGAAACATTACCATATCTATCAAATTTTGATCTTTGTGAGTTTACCATATCAAGATATATCATCCTTAGCCATCAAACTTACTTAGATAATTGTCTCTTGGTACCAATTTTCAATACTTATCATATCCTTTCTATCAATCACTTGCCATATCTTCTCATAAAAAATCTTTCATCTCTCAAATCATTTTTTTCCAAACTTTTATGGTTCAAACTCGATCTCAAAAACTCAAACAAATCATTACTCTAGAATCCCTAGACAAGATGGAAGGAAATAATAGAAATGAAGAAAATCCTTGGCCTAAAAAGCTTCCTAAGAAAACTACACCTCTCACATTTGATGACTAACCTACTGATGAAGAACTTAGGGAAGCTACACAAGATCCTAAATTCTTTCAAGTTTTGGAAAGGCTCTTAGGCTTGGATAAAGAAATGTATTTCCTCATGCTTGCTCAACAAGGAGCTAAGTTACCAAGTGATTTTGATATTTCTCATCTTAGAGAACCATCTCACATGAAAAATCAAGACATTCCTAAGGGTTCTCAAGATACTCATGGAGAAAAGGAAACCGATCAACAATCTAATACTTCTCCAATCAATCCACAATCCAATGCTTCTCATAGTGATCAACAACAAAATATTTTTCAAACCAACCAGCAATCCAATGATTTCCAACATACTCAACAGCATAATGTTTCTCATAATACTCAAGGCAACATGTTATCTATGGATCTTGTCTTACATCAAATCCAAATGCTTCAACAACAAATTCGGGACATCCAAACTAGATCATCAACTAAGAAGTATTCTTTGGATGATATATGCCCTTATCCTTTTGATAAGAACTTAGCAATGATTCCATTCCCTCCTCATTTTGAGGTACCAAAATTTGATAAATACAAAGGGAATTCAGATCCACAAGACCACATTCATGAGTTCTGTGCTGCTTGTATTGAAGTCGCTCACAATGATACTTATCTTATGTGACTATTTCCTTGAAGTTTAGGGGGAAAATCCATGGAATGGTTCTCTAAACTTCCCCCCGGTATCAAATCTTTCAATGAGCTTATTGAAAAATTTGTGACTCATTATTCCTATAACATCAAACATGAAGTCACTATGCTTGATCTTTGCAATACATGTCAAAAGAATGGAGAACCCTTCCTTACTTTTTTGCAAAGATGGCATGAATTGTTTGCCAAATATCATGAATGATTCCTGAACAAGAAAAGATGGATATTTTTGTGCATAACCTTACACCAGAAATGAGTTATTGGTTACAATTGCAATGTCCACCAAACTTCAATAAGCTCATAGAAAATGGTGTCAAGATTGAGGAAGCAATGGTCCAAAAAGGTGAGATAAAACTTTATTCCAAAGACAATGCTAGATCCTCAAATTCAAATTCCAACAATTATAATTCCAACAATGACAAATCAAAATTTTGGAATAAGAAAAAAACATTGTCAATGATGGAATTGTGGATAATCGTAATGTCCAACCAACAAAACCTCTTCTAAATCTCACAAGTATGGCCAATGCTACTCAAGCTACCTACAACAATCAATCATCTAATCAAAATACTAACAAGGATTCATCTAAACCAAGATTTCCTTTTATGTCACCTCGAAGAAACTTTACTCCTTTGGGGGAATCTCTCTAATCAACATTACGGAAGTTAATCATCAAGAAACTCATCACACTTCCTAAAATGAAAGATTATGAACCTAGAGTGAAGCCTTCTTGGTGGAAAATGATTATTGTGAATTCCACAGAGGAAAAGGACATAAAACCAATGAATGTGAAAGGCTCAAAAATGTGATCCAAGACTTAATCGAAAGTGGTGAAATTGGTGTTGATGGACATGTCTCAAATGAATCACATATGGCCTTCAAAGATCCACTTCCTGAGCATGAAAAGGGAAGCTCTTCCAACAATAAGGGTGATAATCAAGCCAATTATAATAACACACCCTATAGATATGTTGGTAATATTTTTGAATGTCATCCCTTGAAGTACTATGCCAATGTCATTACCATCAAGGATAAATTAGAGAGTCAACCAGCCCATGTTACTACTCGTGCTCAAGCTAAAGTCACTCTTCAAGGAGTCCAATATAAACCAAGTACCTCTCAAAACAAGTCCGTTTATGTCTCGAAGTCTATACCAAATACTTCCAATTAGTACAACCTTTTGGACCAACTCAAGAAAACACCTGCCTAGATATCCATTTTAGAGCTTTTGCGTCTGTCTCCATCTCACAAAGATATCCTTGAAAAAGCTCTCTTAGAGACTCAAGTCCCAACAACTCTAGATCATGATCAATTTCAAGCTATGGTGGGCCATTTAACAACCCCACATTATCTATCCTTCACTGAAAATGATGATTTAGCTATTACCCAACCTCATAATGCTCCCCTACATATTGAAGTCCTTGTACAGAGTCACAAGATTAAAAGAGTACTAATAGATGGGGGAGCTGGTTTGAATATTTGCACATTAAAGCTAGTCCTTGCATTGGGGTTTTCTGAGAATGCTATTGATCCTAAAAAGAAAATCATAATAAAAGCTTATGATGAAGAAGAGAGATCATCCAAGGGGTCTGTTGTTCTTCCCATTAGAGTTGGTCCTATCGTCAAAGATGTGTCTTGTCAAGTTCTAGACATGGATCTAGCTTATAATATCCTCTTGGGAAGGCCATGGATTCATTCCATGCAAGCTATACCATCAAATTATCACCAATGTTTGAAATTCCCTCATAATGGTTAGGAGATCACCATCAAAGGAGACTCAAATCCTTTTCAATATTGTAACAATGTTAAGATCTCTGATTCTTTGGTTCCTTATAATCGTACTGGGTCTCCTCCAACTATACCCATTGATCCTAGTAATGTAGCATCAACTTCTAAATCCAATGGGATCAAAATAGACATCAAATAAAGCAGTATGGGAGAGTACACTCTAGGTTAGGCTCTTTGTATCACAGAGTTACCTTTATCTCCTTGATCATATGGTCGATCTTTGATCGCTAAACAACAGTCAGAACCCCCTTCCGCACTTGTTTATAACACATTTATAAGTGGGGGCACAATATCTAAAGAAGCAGCTAAGTGTAATGCCAATCATTGGCTCAAGACACAGATGCATGAGGAGGATATCAAACATGAAATTATATCAGCCGATTTCTATGGTAAAGGGTATACTTTGCTACAAAAAATGGGATACCAAGGTGCTGGACCTATAGGGTTATAGAGAGAAAGTTTTATCAAGCCAATTTTGCAAAATCCAAATTATCAAAGAGACACCACTAGATTAGGGTATAAAGGAGAAGGACCAAAGGAATCCAAGGGAAAAACAAAGATCACACCTTTCCATGAGACCTCTAATGCTCCTGCCTTACAATTCATAAAAAATGGTATGTATGTAGATCCAGAGAAACAAAGGATAGCACAAAGCATCATTGATAGACTTCAAGATAATGATGATTCTGACTCTAATGAATATGAATGGGATTCATTATCTAATTGTACTGAAGAGATTGGAGTTGATGTTGTCCATCAATATAGTAATGATTACCATGAGGGAGAGAGTTCAAGGACTGAATCACTAGAATTGGTCCCATGTAATACTACTTTTGATGATCGTGAGGGAAGTGGGCATTATCATGCAACAGAAAATCCAGATGAGAGTATGGAAATAGACCTTGCTGATACAATCATAAACCTTGACAATTTTTCCATCAATACCATCTCTGCCTTTGAAATTGACCCAAATGATCCAATGCCCCTTGTCCATCCCAACCTTATTGATTGGGATTCTCCTGATCATCCTGAACTTGATGTCTTCCATAATGATGACACAATTATTGACTATCTTGGACTCAGAGATCATTTGCCACCAGGGGATCACAAGTCAGGATTTCTGATAGAACTCAATGAAATGGCCTATTTTGGAGAGCGTGCCAATCCTTCCAGTCATAAAAATGTAAAAATAATCAATAGATCTAATGGTGAAAACCACTTAGTGGAAGTATTAGATCCAAAAATAGTAAAAAGAAAAGATACATCTGATGGTGAAAACCTCTCTGAGGCACCTAACAATGGAAGGATTTACACTCTTCCCAATTATCTGTATCGCAAGCAATTTGCCATTCTTATAGAACCAACAGTACCACTTAACATTGGAATAGAAGAGTCTCCACGCGTCCTCAAAGTAGTAGCGTCCTTGAAAGAATCAGAGAAAGAAGCTTTTGCTAAATTTTTCAAAGAAAGACAAATCAACTTTGCTTGGTCCTATCCTGATGTCCCTGGCCTGGACCCAAATCTCATTATGCATCATTTTTCTATTAAACCAGGTGTGAAGCCAGTTAAGCAGAAGCTCCGCAAGATGCACCTGCACATTGCACTAATGGTTAAAGTAGAATTGAATAAAATTTTAGATGTTGGGTTCATTCATGCTATTGATTATGCTGAGTGGATCTCTAATATCTTCCCCATCTCAAAACTAGACAAGTCTATCCGAGTTTGTATTGATTTTTGAGATCTTAACAAAGCTTATCCAAAAGATGACTTTCCTTTGCCCAATATTGACATTATTGTTGATCTAACAGCTGGGCATGAGATGTTATCCTTAATGGATGGTTTTTCAGGCTATAACCAGATTAAAATTGCATTGGAAGACTAGGAAAAAATTGCTTTTACTTGTCCATGGGGTACATACTACTGGAATGTAATGCCTTTTGGCCTCAAAAATGCTGGAGCAACTTATCAAAGGGCCATGACCACAATCTTTCATGATACGATGCATACCATCATGGAAGACTATGTAGATGATATTTTAGCAAAATCTAAAGATACAGCTAGTCATTTGAGAGTGTTGGATAAAATATTCACCTGAATGGAAAAGTATTTTATTTGACTCAATCCAAAGAAATGTGCATTTGGGGTCACATCTGGTAAACTGTTAGGATACATTGTTTCTGCTAAAGGAATCGAAGTATATCTAGAAAATGTCAAAGCAATCTTGGAGATGGGTTCCCCCACCAACATTAGTCAATTAAGATCTCTACAAGGGCATCTCTAATCCATACAAAGATTTGTTTCTCAACTAGCAGATCACAGTCATCCTTTTCAACATTTGTTGCATAAAAATGTCTTATTCCAATGGGATGATTAGTGCGAGGCAGCTTTCAACAAAATCAAACACTATCTGGCGAATCCTCTAACTCTGATGTCGCCAATTTTGGGCAAGCCTCTCTTGCTCTACATTTCAGCTACGGCCATCTCATTAGGTGCTCTTCTAGCTCAGTAAGATCATGAAGGAAAAGAAAAAGCCATCTACTATATCAGTCGCACTCTAGTGGGCTATGAACTAAATTATTCCTTTATCGAAAAAGCATGTCTAGCTATTATTTTTGCTTCACAAAAGTGGAAACATTACATGTTGTCACATTTAATCCATCTCATTGCAAAGATTGATCCTTTAAAGTACTTATTAAGAAAAATAGCATTGACAGGCAGATTAGCTAAGTGGGTCATGCTACTTAGTGAATTTGATATTGAATATGTAGATAGGAAGGCTATCAAAGGTCAAGTGATAGCAGATCAGTTGGCAGATGCTCCATTAGCAGATGACCAACCTATACATACAGATTTTCCTAATGCACACATCTTGGCTTTGTCTACACAAACATGGAAACTCTAGTTTGATGGTTCATGTACTCAACAGGGTTCAGGAGCTGGTATTCTCTTTATCACACCACAAGGATACACAATTCTAAAATCCTACAAGCTGCTTTTTCCTTGCACCAATAATGTAGCAGAATATGAAGCTTTATTGACCAGATTAAAGATGGCCTTGCAATGGAAAGTATCTGAACTAAATATCTATGGTGATTCTCAGTTGATTATAAACCAGGTTAATGATGACTATCAGACTAAAGATGATAAGTTATTGCCATATAAACGTATGGTTGATGACTTCAAAAGGTACTTCTCAGTCATTACTTTTGAATAGATTCCTCAGCATGACAACAAAGCTATTGATGCCATGGCAATGATTGCTTCTTTGTTTGATATAGAAGATACCAAGGCCCGTTTTGAGTTCTTGTTGGAATCCTTGACTTGTCCCGCATATGATGACCTTGATACGAGTATTATATGTCATCTAATTGGACATGACTCACCAACCTATGGAAAACTTTATTCCTATCTAAAAAATGACATCCTTCCCCCTAATTTATCCTGAAATAAAAAATGAACTTTTCTCCACCAAGCCTCTCGCTATGTCCTATTATTCAACACCCTTTATCGGTGAGGTTTTGACGGTACTCTCCTGCGATGTCTTGAGCATGATGAAGCTCAACTTTCCTTACATGATGTACATGAGGGTATTTGTGGGACACATTTGAGTGGTCCCTCTTTGACTAAGAAACTCATGTGTATGGGTTATTATTGGCCTACCATGGAAGTAGATTCCTTTCATTTTGTTAGAGCTTGCAAGAAATGTCAAAAACATGGAAATCTTATTCATGCTCCTGCACAAGAGTTGCATCCTTTTACTACTACTTTTCCATTCAGTCAGTGGAGACTCGACCTCATGGGTTCTATCAACCCTCCATCTTCTAACGACCACAAATGGATTCTCACTGCCACAGAGTATTTTACTAAATGGATCGAGGCTGTTCCATTAGTTACTGCCATAGGGAAACAAATATCCATGTTTATCTTAAACTATATCATCTGTAGATATGGTATACCTATGTATCTTATCACTGATCACGGGAAACAGTTCCAAAATCAAGACATGGATGACTTGTGCACAAAATTTCATATCACCCACAATTATTCTACCATCTACTATCCTCAAGGAAACGGCCAAGCTCAGGCATCCAACAAAACAATTGTGAAAATCCTACAAAAGACTGTCAATGACGCTAGCTATGACTGGCATCTCCAACTCAATCCAGCCTTATGGGCTTATCACACTTCCATCTGTACACCCATTGGAGCAACCCCATATTCCCTTGTTTATGGATCTGAAGCAGTCCTGCCCCTCGAGGTCGAGTTGCCTTCACTTCATGTCACTCTTAAAGATTTGATTCCTAATGAAGACTATAGAGTTGCACACCTCACTGAACTAGAACTGTTGGATGAACGTCGTCAATGAGCTTATGATCATTTGAAAGTCTATCAGCAGTGCCTATCCCATCAGTATAATAGCAAGGTAAATATCAGAGATTTTCAGTTAGGTGACCTAGTCCTTTGAGAAAATCCAAAGAATCAATAGCACCGTGAAAAGAAGGGCAAGTTTGAGCCTAATTGGTTAGGTCCTTTTATGATTACAACAGTATATGGTTTTGGGGCTTATCAGTTATCAACACTTGAGGGAGATCCCTTGGATGAATCTCTTAAGAACATACATCTCAAGAAGTTCTATCCTTGACATCCCAATGCAAGGGGCATGTATATAATGTATATATTCTGTAAATCCAATAACAGAAAAATAAAAAATAAAATAAAAATTAAAAAATCAAAAGAAAAATGCAATAAAAACATATGGTGAAAACTTGGTGACAGGCGCTATATGTGACAAGTTAGCTCCTCTATCTATTAGGATTCTTTTAGTGTATCCGTTCATTGTCTATATCTGCAATAAAATGGCTAGTCAGTCACCATTCCCCCTATGTATATATCATAATAAAATGGTCAGTCCATCACCACATATTATATCTACCCATAATAAAACCCCATCATAGCTTGATCTTTTGTCATGATCTTCAACCTAGTCTAAGTTACATCATTCTTCATCCATAATAAGTCAGTCCATCACCTAGCTGGGGGCATGTCCTTGACCTAGTTTGGGAAGTGGATCTATGATATTCGTGACTCTTCGAGGACAAAATGGAGTATTTTTACTGGGCGAGCAAACACAATCAAACATTTTTCATACAATGACCTCTTTCATGATGAATCATAGTCTATGATCTACTCCTCACAATGTTCCTGCTTATCTATTCATCTTGACTATACATCATCAATTGATCTGATCAACATATCTTAAATCTATCTTTTGGAAAAAGAAATGTATATTCATGGCAGGCATGTTAGGATGGTTTGTTGTAGATTATGCATTCATATCTGGATTTCATTGTTACCATGTTTCCTATGTCATTCTGTGATATCTTTGACATGAGTTTGAAACTCCTATATGTCATTGATTAGAATGGCCAGGATGGGGCATGGCATTTTCTTTGATTGCTGTTTGTGGGGTATTTTCCGATGACATTGAAGGAACAAGTAAATTGGGGTGTTTGTGTATAAGTGCCTTCATCCATTTCATAGTATAGATGATATACAAATCATGTTGCTCTGCAGATACTATTTATGGTGATATGCCATCACATATCTCGACTCCAAATACTTGTTCCCCAATGGAGGGGGGAGATATTCCTTGTCTGTTATGCAAATGAAACTCAGGTCATCTAGGTTCAATTATACCTAGATGCTTGTCAAGTTTGCAATATTAAACTCCATGCAAGAAGTGCTCAGGTCATCTTGGTTTAATTATACCATGATGCTTGCATTTTCTTGTAACATAATGAGCTCAATGATGAAAATCAAATTCCCGTTATTATGAAGTTCTACGATGTTACATGAAGTTATGGAGATATTCATTTCATATTTCATTTTGAATTGCATTTTACCATCTCATGAATTATATATTAGTGCCCCTTTTATAGAGTTTTGTGGGTTATCTTTTCCATTAGGTTCTCTATTTCTCCTAGTTTATTCTTCTTGTGTCAAAACTATTGTTATTTCAGTTGAGGACATTTGGATCACTAAAAAATATTAAGCCGTTTTGCATTTAAACATTATTTTCTTTGCACTTAATCATTTTCCATCATCCATAATTAGGTGTGTTCATTTGTACACAAGTATCCATTTATTATCATTATTATTTCATTTCATCTAATTATCTTAGCTATATTCTTCTTTATTACATTGCATATCATTTTATATTAACATTGTTACTTATTATCCATTACATGTATTTTATCATCATGCATTTATTGTCTACTATATTGATTATTAAGTATCCATTTATTCCTTATTATGTGCATTGTTTCTATGTCATTGCTTAATCATCACATAGTATAACATTTTTCAAACATCATTTAAGACATGCATTTATCCATCCACATCATATAATCGAAATAAATCATTTCACATTCTAAAACATACATTCTATGCATATCAAAGTAAATCATCACATCTTGCATATGTCAGAATGCACATGTATAGAACATCATAACAAATCATGGTAGAACTGCATCCATCATATATAATAAATCAAATAAAGTCCATAAGTACAACAAAATGTCCCAATGTCCAATGATATATAATCAATAACAATGTATCTAACATCAGTGAATATCAAGTCAATAACATAATGACGTACAATGGTACAATGACGACATGATCCAAAAATGTGTATACAAGTGGTATCTATGATCCACTACCCCCTGAATCTATCTGTCGCTATCTCCGTCATGCAATGAGACCTGGTGCTGCTCAACCACCTGCTCCTGAGGATCCTCCCTGACCTCCTAACCTTGTGGGTGCTCTGGGAGGACGTGATGATACCCCTCCACTACCAACTGGTGCTTGTCGCTCATATGCAGCTAACCTAATGCCCACTGAGCTCTCTTTGTAGCTCCCAATCCACTGATCCCTCGGCACTGCCTGTCTATATGCCTCTCGTCAGTAGGATATCTCCTTCCTAGCTCATATCATGGCTCTCAAGCTATCTCCATGGGGACCGAGGTCCTCTGTCCTCTGCAGCTCATCCAATAACATCTCAAACTCCCCGAGTCTCTCAATAGTTGCATCCCACTCATGTCTCAGCACATCCATCTCACGCTCTAGCCTCTCAATCGGTCTCTCTAGACCTAGAACCTGGTCTACCTATACCTGTGTCATTGCTAGCCTGACTAGCAGTGTATCAATATCTGGCTCCTCCTCCTCAGCTGCCTCTCTTTGTAAATAGGGATCCTCTCCACCAATACCCACATCTGCCTACTCATCCTGTCCCTGTATATCCTACATCTCAACATCTGGGGCATCCTGTGCCTCACCCTGATCCTGACCACCCATCACACCAGCCTGTGCCAATAAGACATCCACATCATCTTGCCCCTGTCCCTGTATCTGTACCTATGGTGCCTGTGCCTATCCCTATGCAGCTACTCCCTGTCCTGCAACAGCTGGTATCTGTACCTGTGGGACTGATACCTATATAGGAACACCTACAACTGGCTGCGCTGGCTATGCTAGAGGTTGTCTACGTACGTGTCTCACACCACCTCCTCTCATATGTACTCCTACCCTACCCCCTCTCCCTCCATCTCCACCATCTCCACCATCTCCACTATTAGAGTAATAGATATATTTGACTTTATAATTAAATCTTTTTGGTTTAATTAATTAAGTCCTCTATTATTCTATTTCACTTAAGCTTACTCCTTTTAGGTGAATAATAATTAATATTTATATTAATTAGTATTCCTCAACCTAGCTTTGTGTGGCTTTAGGGTTTCCATCCTTATAAGCTGCTTTTGTAATCATTTGTTTAATTCTCTCTTAATACATTTTGAGCTCTGACATTTTTGAGCACAAGAGGGTTTTTCTTTTTCCATATTTTTGCTTCATTCTTTATGACAAGTTTATTGCATGTAATTGGATCTTGGAGTTGAATCTGATATTTCATTAGTTTCTACATGGTATTAGAGCCTTGCTGTTGCAGCTTGTTCAAGTTTTTTGGAGCTGTGGATCAAGCCCTTTCTTTTTGGGGTTTTCTGGTGTTTTTTATATTGGATCTAGGGGGTTGCAATTTTTCAAAGCACTTTGGGCAAAAAATGACCTCACAGTTGCATCCAAAAGGCTCGAAATACCCAAAATCCATATAAAATTTGACTTTTTTGGACACCTGAGCCTTTGGGTAAATTTTTTTAGCCTCCAAGGGCTATACGACACAAAAAATGAGACAAAAAAAATCAAAATACTTCATTTTCATGCATTTTATAAGGTTTTTTTGGCACACCACCAGCGCACCACCGCCGCGCCACCGACACCCAGGTTGCTGGAAAGATGAAGTCAGCTAATGAGTGTATCTTTCTGATACTCTCCAAGCTTCATGGTCCTTATCAGATTTTCACTCTTGCCTTCTACTCCACTATGGATGCACTAGGTGCACGACATGTTATGCCCTCTTTTGAGACCTTTTGTGACAGGTTAACTCATGAGTAGTCCAACCTTAGTCAGATGGATTCTCTTACAGGTTCACAGTCACAGGCATTGCTTGCCAAGACATCTCACGATACACAGAAGTAGAAGCCAAAGCAAACATTTGATTCCTCTTCTCAGCACACTACTGGCCCACCATCTTCTTCTAAGAAGGAGAAATAGAAGACTAAGAGCCCTACATGTTCCTATTGTCAGAAGGGAACACATGATGAGTCACTTTGCTATCAGAAGAAGTTTGATGGTTATGAGAAACACATAGCGGATTTGCAAGCTCTTCTTCAGAAGAGCAATCTTTCCTCTCCATCCTCTTCTAGCTCACAGGGGTCTACTTTTCAATCTTCCTCTATCTATTCTATAGCTAGACAGGATCTTGGAAAGGGTCATGCATTATGGGATTCTATTGCATCCCCTTCACAGGTCCCTTGGATACTAGATTTAGGTGCTTCTCACCATATGGTATCTTCTCGGGAGATCTTCACTTCTTTTGAGGATTCTCCTATTCCCCATATTATCATTGGGAATAAAACTATTATGATAGTCTATGGGAAAGGCTCTGTATGCATTTAGGATGGCACATTCAATGATGTGTTGTATGTTCCATCTCTATCTACAAACCTTCTCTCGGTTTATCAAATTACTCATAGTGGGTCAGGGAAGACAGTTGAGTTCACTCCAGCTTTAGTTTTCATCCGGGATAGTATGACAGGAGGTATTGTTGCTACGGGGACAGTTGATCCTTCCACCCATCTCTACTCCTTTTCACACTTTGGTCCACCTTTTCCAGAGCACGACTCTCCTCCTTTGAGAGAGCATCATGTGGTATAGTCAGGTCACTTGAACCTCTATGTGGTTCCTGAGACTACTATTATGACTGCCCTGCCACCTCCCGTTGAGCTCTTTTTTGTTCAACAGGGTTCTTCTTTAGCACTGCTTGACCCTCAAGCTCTATTCATCAAGCCACCAGGTGTAGTTGTTGAGGATTCTACAGAGGACATTCATCTCCTCTTTGATGACAGTGTCAGCACACCTGTCATGCCACTTACATTGGGGATTCCCTTTCAAGATCCTTGTGTCTACTCCTTTGAGCATTAGCTCAGCCTTCCAGTGACACCTCAGCTTTCAAGGTTCCCTCTACAATGTCCACTGACTTTCACTCCTTTGCATTGGAGTCACAGTGGTTTGTTCATTGATCTAGGGGTTCTTTCTTTCCGGGGGGGCTTTGGAGCCTCGACCCTCTCTCACGGGGGGGTTGGCAGCACACATTATACTCATGGCTTTGAGAGAGCCTCTTGAAGTCATTCTTTTTGTCTTTGCTTGCTTTTACATCTCTTTTTGGAGAGGAGTTTTTCCCACTGGGTTTTCTCCTTTACTCCGGTTCATAGAGATTTCCTTGTACTGGGTACCTGATCAGGCCTTGTTGTTGGGACCCATTTTTTTTGCTTTCTTAGTTGTGCTAGGTTAGATTCCTCCTGAGCTACACTTAAGGGGGGGTGTTAGAGTAATAGATATATTTGACTTTATAATTAAATCTTTTTGGTTTAATTAATTAAGTCCTCTATTATTCTATTTCACTTAAGCTTACTCCTTTTAGGTGAATAATAATTAATATTTATATTAATTATTATTCCTCAACCTAGCTTTGTGTGGCTTTAGGGTTTCCATCCTTATAAGCCACTTTTGTAATCATTTGTTTAATTCTCTCTTAATACATTTTGAGCTCTGACATTTTTGAGCACAAGAGGGTTTTTCTTTTTTCATATTTTTGCTTCATTCTTTATGACAGGTTTATTGCATGCAGCTGGAACTTGGAGTTGAATATGATATTTCATCAGTTTCTACATCCACCACCATCTCCACTACCATCTCCACCATCTCCACCATCTCCATCTCCTCCTCCATCTCCACCTCCTTTGCCCCGTCCTCTCTGATCTCAACCTCTGAGTCTCCCCCGACGTTGATATGCAAGATCTCTCTCTGGAGGTCTTGCTGCGGGATCTGTAATCTGTGGTACTAGAAAGTCTCTCAAAAATTGCTCTAAATCAGCAGTCATCCCAGGGTTGACCACTGTGTGTCTTATGGACCATGCCTGGAATGGTGTCTCCCTAAAGGCCTATTGAGCCACATCAAATGATGCCATGGGCCCCCAGTCTTGTCTCTCCTGATGTGTGTGCATGAACTCTGTCACTCCCTGGGCATGCCCTAGATCCTGCCAAATTGGCATAGTACTCGACTGACTAGCTATCTCTCAATAATAAAGGGCATCTGCCCTATCAACCATCACGACTCAAAACAATATCCCAGCTCTCACTCATCGTCCCACGGCTCATACCCTAGGTAGGGTCTCCATATAACTGTGTCTAGGGTATCAAAAGTGTACCGCCAAAACTCCAAATGTCCTAGTTTTTCCTAAGACAAAATTGAGGAATATAAATGAATATAGGGCTACCCTGCACCCCGAAATCTGATGGCCACTAGTCTAGTCACTGCAATATGCTCCCATGCCCACACATGGAGCAGTGTTACACCTGCTGATAACGATGCACCCCTATGGTACACCACCTGATGCAAATCATGATAAAGATGCGCTAACAAGCACACCCCCCAAGAAAATTGGGTCCCCCCAAGATCCGCTATAATGTGTGGCCCCATCCAACTGCAAATTCGTGTGACCTCCAATCAAGGCATACGAATCCCCCAATCACACTTGCTAGAACCACTGGAAGTGGGTCATACAAGTCCACCATATCCTCCCAGCTAATCTCCCCATCCTCAATATCATCATCACCAAAAATCTCCCTACACTCTGCAACTCCCCCGTGCTGATCATACTACACTAACTCTCCAGTAATAGGAAGCCGAAGGATGCGATATACATCCTCTAGAGTGACTATCATCTCCCCTGTCAAAAGATGGAAGGTGCTCATCTCTGAGTGCCATCTCTCAGCTAATGCAGTCATTATGCTTAGATTTGCCTAAATCTCAAGCATGTAAATCACATAATATAGTCCCGATGCTCCAATCAACAGTCTGTCTGTCTCTGACAGCACTGGTCTCAGATTTTGTGTGATGGGATATCTCTCTCGTGACATTAGAATATCTGTAATATCCTCCTATACAAGTCAACATGAATCAACCTATCAAATTTTGATAAACTGATCTATCAATCTATTTATCCTATCATATCAATTTCAAACATGTCTATCTTGTGTTTCAACAGATGATTCTATCAATTATCTATTCAAGATTGGTTAACTAGCGAACATGCTACAATATTGCCACATCTTGATCAAATCGATCAAAATCAATCACTGACAGATACCATCAGCTTATCGACATCAAGTTTGACCTAATTGACTATCCATTTTGACCAAAATCTACCACCTAAAACATATGCACAGCATTGAAACATGCATGTGCAACTTTCTTTCACATTTGCACAGATTTTTATCAATGTGCAGTTTTCTTCCACATTTGCACAACATTTATCAACATTTGCGCAACTTTATATATATGCACTATTTTATTGACCATTTGCACATCTTTTTATCACACATGAGTAGTAAGTACCTATGCACACTTTTACTGCATGCTTGCATAGCACTAACATTTTCTTAGTATGAATGCGCAGCTATCTTTAATGAATGCGCAAAAAATTTGACTTTCTGCGCAAACATCGCAAATTGCTGCACATTGGTGCGCCGCAACTGCGCATTCATATTCTGCCTATGAAAATAAAATTTTTCTATCCTAATCTACCATTTCATCTACCCTAAACATGCTACAATTCTATTCTAATATGCATCAAATCATGAAATTACAAAGTAGGATTGAGTCACCTACCGGTTCACCTGAACCGGGTGGTCGCTGGAAGCGTCTGACTTTCTCAAAGCGATGATTTGATAGCAGGAATGGCATCCTGATAGATCTACTCCTTTGCTCTCTCTGCTTTAATCTCCAAATGACAAGTGTGCACAATGAGTCTATTGTGGACCCCTTAGCCCTATATATAGCCTGCGGACCTGATGTGCTTGGTGTGTGGACCCTATCTACTATTTTTCTTCCATTCCACCTCATTTTCATCCATCTTTTCTATCATTTTTCATGAGATTGATTGAACACAAAAAAAAAACAAAAAAAAAAAAAAACTTTTTTGTCAATCAATCTCTCGAGGGGGCATGCATAGGTCGTTTGAGACACATATCTGGGATAGGGGCAAAATGCTTGATTTCTTTTTCTCTGAAACAATGTGACCAGCACATTATTTTAAAGAGGGGCAGAATGTATACACCTAAAAATGGCTTCACTAAATTAATTAAATATTTTATTTAATTAATATTGACTTGATAAATTAATTAAATATTTATTATTTAATTAATATCTATTTCTTCTATTTATTAAGTAAATTATTTAATTTATTTAATAAATTCACTATAGTCTAATTCCATATCTTAAGTCCTCTAAATAGTTTATTAAAGTGATTTAATTAAATACACAATCACCTAAATATGACTAAGTCTTCTAATCCACTTCATCCACCTAGTCACCTGACACATCACCTTGGCTAAAATAAATAATAATTATTAATTATTTATTCATATTTTCCCTCACACACACATGTCCTATTCTTAAGGGCTATGTGGCCTCATAAGACTTGGTCTCATGACCACATGTCCTTCCAACAACCAAGTCAAGAGACATTCCCTATTCCTAAGGGGCTTGCCAAGCCACCTCTAAGGGTCAAAGGTGACTCATGAGACACTTGTACAAAGAGTCCTCATGAGGAAAAAGTCTCTCCCTCTTTCTCTCTTTGGTCTTTGTGAGACACTTGACATGTGTCTTTCCCTTCCACCTTCTCCTCATCTATGTCAATGTGAGAGGAACATCATCCCTATTCTTGCTCTCACATTCCAACTACATCCTCCTTTCTCTCAACTTCTTCAACCAAGTCAATCCTAGCCTTAGGATCCTCCACCTTTCATTCTCAACTGTAGGATTGTGCCACCTAGGCCAAGATCCTCCAAAATTCTATAAAAGGAGCTACATTTTCCCTTTGTAGGCTAATAAGAAATAGGTATTCTCAAGCATCCAAACAATCAAGCATACAAACAATCAAGCAATTCAAGCATCCATATTTGCACTCTATTCACCACATTTGCATAATTAAGCTTTAGTTTTGCATGCATTTATCACCAAATCTCTACATTTTGGTAACATCTTGGGAAAATGCTTCATTTGGAAATCTGAGAGCTCAACATTCACAAGAAATCAAGGCTAGGAGAGCAATGGAGACAAGCTACATGGTAGGTGAAGGTAAAATATTATTTTAGCTTCATTTTTATTGTATTCTTCATTGTAGTTTTCTTATTAGATAGATTTATTAATTTCATAGTAGTTAATTTATCATTTTAGAATAACATTCAACTAATTTGCATACAATTAGTATGCAAGGGATATGCACAGGAAGAAGACATTGACTATAGTGAAACATTTGCACCTATTGCTAGACTAGAAAGAGTGATAACGTTACTTGGATACACTGCACACAAGAAATTTAAGGTGTATCAAATGGATGTAAAGCCAACATTTCTGAATGGAATACTTGAAGAAGAGGTTTACATAGATCAACCAGAAGGGTTTGTTGATCTAGAGAAGAAAAACATGGTATGTAGACTACATAAAGCTTTATATGGTTTGAAGCAAGCCCTGAGAGCCTGGTATGAAAGGCTGCATACTTACTTGTTAAGCATTGGATTTGTTAGAACTAGTGAGAACAACAATTTGTATATGAAAGGAGATACCGATGACACTATTCTTATTGCTGAAATATTTGTGGACAATATTATTTTTGGAGGCCAAGATCACATATGTAAAGCCTTTGCTAATGAGATGAGGAAAGAGTTTGAAATGTCTATGTTCGGAGAGATTAAGTTCTTTCTAGGACTACGATTCAGTAGAGTGATAGGATATTCATCACACAATCTAAATACATAAAGGAAGTCTTGAAGACATTTGGCATGGAAGATGCTAAACCTGTTGGAACATCGATGCCTACTAGATGTAAAATGACCAAGGAAGATGAAATTATAGAGGTAAACCAGACACTATACCGATCTATGATTGGTAAGTTAATGTATGTAGTGCATAGTAGACCAGATATAGCACATGCTATGGGAATTATTGCTAGATTTTCTGCTAACCCTAGAGAATCACACATGGTTGTTGCTAAAAGAATCTTAAGATACTTGAAAAAGACTAGAGATTATGGATTATGGTATCATAAGGAAGGAAAATTTGAACTGAAGGTTTATACTGACCTTGACTGGGTTGGAAACATGGATGATAGAAAAAACACTACCGAAGGAGCATTATTATTTGGTGAAAGATTTGTTACATGGAAAAGTAAAAAGTAGGCTTGCATTTCTCAGTCTACAACTGAAGTAGAGTATGTTGCTACTACTACTAATTGTTCAAATATTTCATATATTAAGCAAGTATTAGAAGGAATGAATGAGGTAATCACTAAGCCAATGATTATATACTGTGATAATACAAGTGCCATTACTATTTCAAAGAATCTAGTGATGCATTCTAAGACAAATCATATTTCTATTAAGTATCACTACTTAAGAGAACAAGTACAGGAGAAGCAAGTAAAGTTAGAATTTTTTACATCTAAAGAAAAACTTGTAGATATATATACAAAGCCTCTACTGAAGGACACATTTGAATATTTGAGGACAAGACTAGGGGTCCATTCCTTGTCTACCGGTCACTAATGTGATTTGGATGTTGCATCAGCCTAATCTTATCAAAAGATCATTCATGTTGATGCATCACAGTTCACACTTTGGATCATGTCTAAGGCTATGAAAAGTTTGGAGAACTGGAACAGATTGGCATATCAGTATACAAAGATACAGAGAATGCACAGGACAACAAAGAGTTACATGGCTAAAACAAAGCTATTTGTTTATTTGTTTCTTCAGCATTGTTGTCAAAGGGAGAGATAAACACATATGAAGCATATGAAACAATATGCACCGATGAGATATCTATCTAAGGGAGAGACAATCTGACAGAGCTGAACATTGAAGGTGAGTTATAGAGAACATAAGTTTGGTAATGCTATTGAGTAACGTAGTGATTAAACATATTAAGCTAAGTGAGAACTTGTACAAAATTTGTTCACAATGTTGTAGAATACATGTTTAGTATGTGTATGGTATATTTCATATTACTCGAGTTACCATCAATGCCAAAGGGAGATATTGATGAACTAAAACTGATTTAGAACCTGATTGAAGAATCTATGATACAATGATCACCAAGGGGCTACTCATTAGATATGTAGGGTGATTAAATTAGTATTATGTTGTCATTGATGTCAACTAGTTTGAAAACACTTATCTTGTAAGTTACTATACCAAAACATCTATGGAAAAGGAGTGAAAGAGATGAAGAATAGAGATATCTACATGAGCAAGATGTATATGACAGATGAGGATAAGGAATACATTGGGTAACTTATTTATGAGTCTATGACCTTATGATATTGACTTAATTATGTTGAATTCATCTATGATGAAGAATAGAGCTAAAAGACACAAAGTAATGTTGTCGGTTGATGAAGCATTACAGTATACACTGACGAAGTGTAGTGTATACCAAGCACAATATAAACTAAGCTTGTGTTCACTGACACATTTCTTTGTTAACCAAGCAGGAGAAAAGGAACTAAATGTTTAGTGTAGCTAATAAGAATTAATGAGATGGAAAGTGTATGATTCTGAGGTAATAGATAAAGTTTGTTATAAAGATTGATGGCTAGCATAATTTGAGAAAGATATGATGGATTGAATTGAAAGGTGTTATTGAAACATCAGCTGAAGAAGGTTAAAGCGGAAAAATCAATGATGATGATTAAGAAGCAAAATCTGATCGAGGAGAAGAAAATGATTTACATGTCTATATAAGAGACAAAGTTTCATATTGAAACTAATGCTAGAGAAGGATACTATAGAATTATCACATGAACAAGTTTTCATACACATTTGATTATATTGGTTAAGGAGAATTGAATTCGAAAGTATACCGAGCGTCAGGAAGCTATTACCAAGTGACAGTAAGTCAATGAAATTGTTTGAAACAAAATTGTTATATTGATCAGAGGATTTGAATGAGTCTAACATTGATCTGTACATCTACAATTGAATTGAATTAAGGTAGATCATCTACTATTACATTTTAACCATTGTACATAGTTAAATCTCTTAACCGAGTGGACTAGGAAAGTCTTTATTATGTATCATTCATAGAATGAACATCATTATCCTGTCAACCCCATAGTGAATGTTGGTTGGATGATAATTGTTGGTCTAAAATCCTCTTACAAGGTCACACCTGATAGTGTGTTTGTAACCTTTAATAGGGTTGGGTCTTCACCGACCTCACTTCAGAAGAGTGAATATTTTTGGGTTGCTGGTCCCAGGTGTTTTTTCCCTTCACAGGGCTTCCACATTAAATCTCTTGTGCTATGTGTTGATTGTGATATTTTTTTGATGTCACATTTGCATGTTATATATTTGATTTGATTGGTAATCATTATATGTTATTGACTGGTAATCAGTAAAAGCATAGACATAATAGTATTTCAAGTTACCGAGCATCATAAGTTTGAGATAATTTGTTTTGGATTATACATTTTGATTTGGGACACTAGATAACTAATTCACCCCCCTCTCAGTTATTCTAATAGAAAATGCATTATTTAGGGTGTATTCACCACAACCTTGGTTATTGATCTTGACAGAAGAGAGAGTGGAGGTGAGGATGGTCTCTAGGTCGCTATGGGATCGGGAAGAGCTGGCAACAAAAGTGCCAATGTTAGTTCCAAGACAAAGGGTGGAATGAGGGAATGATTCTTTCATTGCATGACAATATGCAAAGGGTTTGGGGTCTACATGGATGGTGACCTTAGTGCCTTGATGCAAAAATTTGACACATTTATGGTAAGTGGATGGTACAACCTTGATGGAATGGATCTATGGTTGGTCGAGGAGGATGTTGAATGTTAGGTCAAGATCAAAAACATGGAAAATGTTGTCTTGGATTTCTGGGCATAACTTCATAAGAAAAATAATGGTACCTTTAGAGGTACACTCCAAGTTATCATATGCCTTGATGGTGATGACTTCATATGATATTCTAGCCTTTGTGAACCCGATCTGCTGAATGAATTTCAAAGTACACAAGTATAGGGTTGAGCCATTATCTATCATGACCCTTTTGATGGAAAAATCTTTGACCATAATGGCAATGTGAAGAGGGAGATTATGGTCAAGTGCAACAATTGGTATGTCAGATATATTGAATGATAGAGCACAAGATGTACATAGATGTCCCACAAGGTTTTTGAACTGGATGATATTTATGTCTGTGGAGACATGTCCTTCTTGGAGGGCTCTATTGAGAATATCTTGATGGAGGGGTGAAGTGTGGAGAAGGTCAAGGATAGATATTTGGGAGGGTGTATTCCCAAGGTGTTCCAAAAGGTTGTATTGGGTATTGTGTGCAGACCTTGGATTAGCACCAGCGACAAATATCCGGCCTCTACATGTGGTGATTGCACACTAACTATCTACTCCTTTGACATGGATGACATTGATTGTGGGCTCGATTTGGGTTATACATCCAATGAATTTGTCATAGTTTATATGAGCAGTCATATAGTCTTTATAGTCAACATGGTCTCTTTTCTTTCCTTTGCCTTGGTTCTGGGGTGGATGATTGACATGAGACTAGTTCTTCCCAGCATAGTGTCATGGGAACACATTCTAATAGATCTAAAAATTGGCATTAGGTGAGGCTTGGACTAGTGTGTCCACTTGGATCTCCTTTCTGTCAATACTATCTTGGATGTAATGCTCTAGTTTCATACAACTTAGGGTAGTGTGTCCTTTGACACGATGATAATCACAGTACTCATGATCTTTGTACCAGTTAGGCTTGGGAGTGGCATCATCAAATTTTTGATTTGGTGGGTACGTGATTAGATTGGGCTTAGCCATGTGATGAAAGATTACATCTAGAGGTTCACCAAGAGGTGTGAAGATTTTCTTCTAGTGAGTCTAGGCTCGAGGCCTATTCTGATTGGGAGTTGTTGATATGGCATTGGCATGATAGGTTAGATTTAGGTATTAGTTTTGAGTATGCAACATGGGTTGTTGATTGTTTGGTGCTTGCTACTGATATTGGTGTTGATTATTTTGGGGCTAATATTGCTGCATAGGTTGCTGATTGATTTGAGGATGATGTTGTTGATATGTAGGAGTTGGTGTAGGTATAGTCATGATGATTTGGACATGCTTGGTGTTAGTGGCTCCATCAGTAGCAATGTTCTTGTTTCGATTCTAGTAACAGGGTTTGCCATTGCTAGGCTTGCTATGATAATTGTCCTTGTAGTGACGAATTGTGCCTTCATCTAGGAGATCCTTTTTGATGTCTATCCATTTCTTTTGATTTCTTGGTAAGTATGGATGCAGTTCATCCTCATGAAGTGGGACAGTTTGGGATGCAAGTTATCGATAAAGATCTTGGTTAGATGCTTCTCAAGTGATTGATATGATAACCTAGTTGTGAGGTTCTGCCATCATTGTAAATAGCCCGCTAGGCTTTCTTCTCCTTTTTGCTTTGAGTTGCAAAGGTCTAATAAAGACAACTCATTCTCAAGATTATGGGCATATTGGGTAATGGAATTCTTAGAGATCTTGGCAAAGGTTGAGATTGTCTCATAAGGTATTTTGTAAAACTACTCAATAGAAATTCCTCCCAAACTCTTTGGGAATAGGTGCATAAGGTAGTTATCACTATATGCCACTTCTTGACATTCCATATAGAACTCTTTGACATGGTTTACTATATCTCCTTTCCCTCGATATTTATCAAATTTGGGTGTCTTGAAATGCTTAGGGAAAGGGACAGCTGTGATTGATCGATCAAATGGATAGGGACACACCTCTTCAAACTTGAAGGTCTTGTTATCTGTGCCAACTTTTAGCTCTTTAAGAGAATTCTTCATTTGTTCCCACTTGACATTGATCAACATTTGAGTGGGTACTCCCATTCGGAAAAGATCTAGTGGTGTAGGGGAATAAAGGTTATTTTGTGGTGGATATTATGAAGTGGGAAATGGAGATTGTCTAGCAAGATAGGTGGATTGGAATGGATTTTGGGGTGATGATTGTTGGGGAGGATATTGCTGCTGAGAATATAAAATGGTTTTTTTATATTGGGGGATGATACTTTATTACTCTTGTTGTAGTGGGAAGTACTATTTCTATGGCGGAGGCTGGTGGAATGGTGCAACTTGTTGATAGGCTTGGCCTTGATGCATTTGGCTTTGGGCTTGGTTGATGTAGGTTGGATGCATTTTTGCATTGCTTAAGGGTGGAATAGATGTTGGGAAGCTAGAAGCAGGAGGTGGTTGTGCAAGGTAGCTCACAAAATGGGAAGAACTTTTTTGTTGGGGTGATAAAACCACTTGAGATGTGGTAGGTGGTGTAGATAGATAGTTGGTATATGATTGAAAGGATGAAGCTGGCAGAGGCTATGTTTGTTGTTGTTGCATTGCTTGGGGGAAGGTGGCTTGTTGGTTTTCTAGCATGGATGCCAAAAAGTGGGTTGGTATTCCTAAGGCTTGCATTTATTTTGGAGTAAGGCCCCAATGAGAACCAGTTTGTGGTGGGAGTTGCGATGCAGAGGATGCTAAAAATGGAGATGTGGGGATTTGGGATGTAGATGGTGGATTGGAAATCCCATGGAAGGCATCCCTGTTGTGAAAGAATTTTTTTGGGCTTGTGTATTGGAGATGAAAGGTGGAGGTGGAATGTATGCATGGGAAAATCCTAGTTGGGAAGTGGAAGGAGATGCTTGTGTTCTCCATAGAAAAGGTGATTCTGATGTGGAAGCTTGCTGAGTAGGAAAGGGGAATGATTGCATTGCCCTTGGAAATGATGATGTTGGGGCAGAGGATTTTTCAAAAAAAGAAGGAAACAATTGCATTTCCCTTGGAAATGATGTTGCTGCTTAGCTCATGGATGGTGGAGGAACTGCTTGTGTGGTGGCTTGCATAGGAGGTGGTGGTTGGTTTTGTGCAAAGCTTTGGGCTTGGGTAATAGCTTGAGATGCCATAGAAGATGATGGTGTTCCCATGATGGAAAATAGAGTGGATTGTATTACTACTTGTGTTGTGGGACTCGTGAAACTGCTATGGAAGAAGTGGGGATGGATGCAGTTTCTTGAGACATTTGGAGGTTAGGATCAGGGAGTTATTGGATGATGGGAGTTTAGGCTTCTGTTGGGATTTAGATGGTGTTTATGGGGATGTGAGGTTGAAGATATGGTGGAATAGGAGTACCTTCTTGAGAAAAATTAGCTAGCATGTTTCGTCGATTCTAATCAACAAGTGCATTGACTATTTGTGCATTCCCTAGATGGCTCATGAATTTCTCCATGGAAAATGGAGTGGGGGGCCCATTGGGATCATCCCATATACTACCAATTTGTGGGATCTTAGGATTGTAAGTTATCATCTGTTGGCATTAAGCAGTATTGCCACTAGTGACAACACTTATTTGCATTCTGGATGTAAACCGAGCAGTCAATACAAACTGAGCAGACAGTACAAACCGAGAAGACAGTGCAAACTGAGTAGACAGTGCAAACCGAGCAGACAGTGCAAACCGAGCAGATAGTGCAAACCGAGCAGACAGTGCAAACCGAGCAGACAGTGCAAACCAAGCAGACAGTGCAAACCGAGCAGACAGTGCAAACCGAGCAGACAGTGGAAACCGAGCAAGTTAGTACAAACCAATCAGGACAATGTAAACTGAGTAACATCTTGTCTACTGAGTCACCAATGCTTACCGAATTCAATACCTACCGAGTGATCAGTATGAACCGTGTCTTCACTTCTACCGAGTGCATGATGATGCCGAGTAATGCAGTGGACGCCGAGTATCAGAAAGTCACCGAGTCAGTTTGAAGGAACCGTGTAACCATATTTGGGCCGACTTAGTAGCACTTATGTTTATTTGTCAAGCCGACTGTGCAATTGTAATTATAATTAATTGTTTGAGACCTGTATATAAACAATGTTGTAGAAATAAAAAATGTAATGAAATGTATGAAGTAGAATATATGTGAAAGAGTAAGAAAGGCAGAAATAAGCGAATTGTAGAAGGCTTCAGAAGTATAAGATACAGCAAAGACAAATTCATCACAGAAGGTGATCAGTACATCAGCGAATCTCATTCAGCAATCCAGTTGCAAAGCAGAGATCTACTGTTTCATTCTAACAGGTGAATCAGTACTAAATCCTTTAACCGGGTAGACTTAACAGTCTTTGTATAAATCTCTTTACCGAGTGCATACTTCACTGTATGTTTGTAAATCCTTTAACAAGGTGGATTTAGCAATCCTTATTGCTCCTAACAGGGCAGATCATCAGAAGTGATCAAAGTGTAAGCCTTAACCGGCCAACTTTATTCTGCAGTATTAAAGCTTTGTGGGTTTCATCCCCACCCCAGTTTTACTTTCTTTTGGAAGGTTTCTGGGTAACCAAATCTATGTGTCATTATTGTGAATGCTTTTAAGTTTCATGCTTTCTGTATACAAAGGTTAAAAGGTAAATTATATGTTAAAATTAGAAGAAAATTTGGAGTTACTGATTCACCCCTCCCCTCTCAATAACTTGGTTAATTCCTGAATATTTCCAACAATTGGTATCAGAGCTTCATTGGTTCTCAAGACAAAGCTTAACTAGCCTGAGCAAAGATCCAGGACAATGGAGGTATTCAAACTGAACAAGGTGATTGAAAATGAAAAGCTAGATCTGGAAATGGCCATAGCTAAACTCAAAGAAGCAAAAGAACATCTTTCCCAATCCCTAAGAAGAAGGAAGGAACTTGCAAATCAGATGAATGATCAGAATTATATTGAAGAAAAGATTGAAGATCTTCTTCCCTCAAATAACTCAGATGAAGCAAACAATGCTATCAAAGAACTCCTAGAAAAGAATGGGTCTCTGCAGGAAGAAGTGAGAAAATTGAAAAGAGAACAAGAACTACACTCTACAAGATTCTGTGAGATCTTGGAACAGAAAAATAAGTTGAAAGATGAATTAGATGAAAGAAACATTGAAGTCCAAAACAAAACCCTTCAGCTAGAAAACCTAATTGATCAGATCTCTCATACAAATGAAGAAATTCTAAATCTAAGATCAGAAATAGAAAACACAAGAGAAGAACTAAGATCTGAAAAGGAAATCAATCTAAGATTGATGGATGACCTAAATGCTAAAAAAAAAATCAATGAAGGAATGCTGAAAAGTCAAGAAGACTTGAATCAGCTGTATGAACGAAATCTTCATAGGCAAAAAGGAAAAGCAGGACTTGGATACAAAGAAGAAGGCGAATCCTCTAAGCAAGGTACTAAAAGAAATCAAAAACCTACTTTTAATCATTGTGGTAAAATAGGACACACTTCAAATAAATGTTGGAACAATGAAAAAGCAAAATTCAATGGAAAATGTTATAGCTGCAATCAACCTGGTCACAAAGCAAATGAATGCAGGGAAAAACCTAGATTCAGAGGTAATTGTCACAAGTGCAACAAACAAGGTCACAAGGCATCCGAGTGCAGATCCAAGACATTTAATCCAGCAGAACAAATTGTGAAAGCAATGTTTGGATGGGACTACAACACCTGGTGTAGATGTCATTACTGTGGAGAATATGGACACATTGGCATGAATTGCATAAAACATCATCTAAGGAAAAGAGATACTACCATAAGATGTTTCAAATGCACTAAACTCGGTCACATAGCCAGAAACTGCATGAATGCCAGTGAAATTGAAGAAGGAAAGAAGAATGAAGCAACTAAGGTCAGGAAACAGGTGAGACAAAAATGGATTCCTAAAGCTACCGAGCAATCCAGTCCAAGAAATGGAATGGATGGCTCTACCGACTCAAACTAAATTTCCAAGGAAGCACTGGAACTGTACTCTCATAGATCAATCTCAAGCAGTTCCAGAATTGAAATTAAAAGAAAAGTCTAAATCAGCATGTAAGATGCAGTGAGATCACAGGGAGGTCGGTATAGTCTTCACCGAGCAAGGTCGGTATAGTCTTCACCGAGCGAGGTCGGTATAGTCTTCACCGAGCAAGGTCGGTATAGTCTTCACCTAGCAAGGTCGGTACCTGTCTTTACCAAGCGAGGTCGGAGCATTATGAATTCTCGAGTTCACCGAGTTGCGAAGTCTTTTCTGAGCATTTAATTCTTGGTGGGTGAGAGTCTGTCAAAATTCCTACCCTAATTTGAAATAAGCATTAATGACAGAATTGTAAACAAAAAGCAAGTAATCGAACTCATTCTTCACCGCGAATCTTTAAGCACTTTGAGAGCAAAAAACTTCAAGGGCAACCCGGCGATTTAATACTCTTGCGAAAGGAATTTTCTGTGAGCTACCATGGCATCATCCAGCGCTTCAGTGAAGAAAGGATCTGATATGTTAGTTCAAGGGGAGTGGAAAGCACCAGATTTTAAGATCGTGCCCGCAGTTGCAGCAGCCCTAGATCCGAACGGAGCTCAATCTCAGATTCCTCCTAAGGTACTGCTTATCAACGATATCCGTAATCATTTTAACTGTTCAATTCAAGAAATGGGAAACCTAGAACTAGACATTGTGCGTGAGGAACTATGTGTGGATGGTACTTTGAAACCCGAGCACAAACATCTGGAAGATAAGGGTTTAGTCCACATTGCACATCTTCCTCGAAACTTTCGAGATAAATGGGTTAGGTACATTCTCAGCCGAGTACATGATGGCAAGATTTGGCTTGAGCAACCTATTGAGATCACAAAGAAAATGATTCATCAAGTTACCGGTCTTCCCATGTTGAACAAAGCTAAAACTACCAAAACCCTAGGTCAGACAGAACTAGAGAAGAAAACCCTAGCCGAGTGGGATGGTAGAGGCATGAAGGTTAGCAGCATTACAGATGCCGAACTGAAGTTTGGTACACATATCATTGCACACAAGATTTACAGTTCTAGTCGACAGAACAGTGTCTCATGTGAAGCTGTTGACCTAGCATACAAAGTGCTCAAAAACAACTTGACATTTGACCTAGCAGACTTATTGCTGAAATAGTTCAACAAGAACATGGAAAGCATCAAAACTTCCAAAAACAATCCATGTAAGTTTGGATCCTTGTTAGTCTGTTTATTCTTCTATGTTCAGAAATTCTTCCCTTCTAAAGGAAAAGTTGTATGGAGAAAAGATGTGCCAGTACTTTATGAAATAAATGAATACATCGCAGAAATGGGTGAAAACTTTGAAAGCATCATGGATAATTATTTTGAGTCTTTCAAAGAGAAAATGAATGACAGATTCCGGATTCCACAGAAGTTGGTGGAAGATTACAAAGATGACATCTATTTTATGGTAGATTGTGATAATGTGTATATTCAAGCAGTTAAACCGAGAACTGTATATGTAAAACCTCTTCCTTATGAGGTAAATATTTATGAAACCAAGAACATTATTGAAGCACTTCTAAATCAGCCTGTCAATCCCAAAGCTCCATATTTTGGAACATATGATGAAGCTAAGATGAGAATTGAACTAAGCATAAAGCTTCCACAGGCGGTAAACAAAGGAAAGAAAAGAATAGCTAAAATGCAAATGATAACCGAGGATAAAGAAGAAATAGGTGAAAAAGAAGAAGAAAAGGATGAGAAAATAGAGGAACCAGAACCTGCAAAGAAGAAAGGAAAAGTTTTCATCACTAAGGCATCTGTGCCTCCCACTGCTGTGTTCACAAGGAGAAATACAAGAGGCAAGGCAGACAAGGCAGAAAAGGCAGATAAAGACATAGTATTCAAAAGGCCTCCTCTAACCCTTCAAGAAAAGCTCAAACTCTTCAGAGATGGATCAGGATCTGGAGCAAGTAACATAAAATCCCTGAGATATGAAACCAGATCAGAAGCAGAACAGAAGGAAATAGAAGGTGCTGTTGTTGAGAAGATGGGACAGTGGAAATACTCTCCTGAAGAAATTACCCCACAGGTTCCAGCAGTTCTATTAAATCCAATAAGAATGAGATGGAGCAATGCAAGGCAAACTGTGATAGACATATTTGATCAAAACCTGAGACAGTTGATGCCGAGCCTGAATAATGATGAAGTAAAGAAGGCACTAAAAGAAAATGAAAATAAAATGACATTGAAGTTCAATACTTGTTTGATTTTGATCAACAATATTGAATCGGTTGTGAAGGCTGCAAAAGCCACATGGAAGAACATATACCACCTTCACCAACCGAGCATTGAAACTGTAATAATAAAGGATATTGAAGATGACAGCGATGAGCAAGAAGAAGACACCGAGGTAGATGATACTGTAAGGATAGCAGCAGAAGTCATTGCATCCCTTCCTACATCTCCAGTGAAAGTCTCTACATCCAGCCCTGAGACACCTTCAAGCATGGTTGTGACAACTTCTACATTTGTCCAATCATCCCTAGCAACATCAGAGGCAGCTACCATTTCTTCTACCGAGCTGCAGTCCCCTGTACCAGTAAGTTTTCCAGCTTTTGAATCATCAAGTGTAAATATTTTAAGTTCTCCAGTAGAAAGTATACCAGTGTCAATAGCCAGCCCTACTTTATCTACTGTCGCTACTACAAGAGCATTAAGTATAGATAAGCCTAAGGCTCTACCGAGTATAAAATTTTTGGGTAAAAATATAGTTGAGGATATAGACCTAGATGAAGAGATAGAGATTCCTACACTAGATTTTGCAAATCTCTCAGCAGACCAGATGCAGAATATAGGTGAGATCCTCCAAAGGAAAGCAAAACAAAAGAAGCTTAAGGAGGAGAGAGACAAAGAGTATCAAATCATCAAGGATGCTAAGGACATTTTGTCTGATGCATTAGGCATTAAAGTAGACTCCTCCCAGCATGTTTTGTTACAATTGGCAGAAGCAGTTGAGAAATACAATGAGGACTCATCCGGGACAGAAAAGTTAGTTGAAAGAGCCGAGAAGAGATTCAACAATAAAGTGCTTGAGCACATTGCTCAGCACATAGCTATCAACCAAGTGGAATTGTCTTCAGTTTTGTCTAATATAGAGTCTATTTATTCGAATGCTACCTCTCTTTTGGCCAGACTATGCAATTTTGCCGAGTTCACAAAGGATGTCAAAGATAAAATGAATAAAATGGATGAGGATATGAAGATTAGCATATAGAAGCTGCAACTTGAACCAAGTTCAAGCTCTGCTCATCACATGAAAATTTCACATCTATCCAATATGCAGTCTGATCTATTGAAAGAAGACTCAAGGATCCGGTCCACACTGCTAGACATCCAACACATGATCCTTCCCATCATGAATACAATGTATAAGCACATTGAATATTCCAGAACATTGATTCATGACAATCAGTTCTCCATAGCAGATCACATGATTGAACTCTCTACAGAAGTCCAAATTGCTATACAAACATGTAAGATTCTGCAAGAAAGTTGGGAGAGAACCCTGGCACTAATAATGAAGGTACATTCTGATTTCTTATCAAATTTTGGATTCTCTCTGTAAATAACTTGTATATGCACCTTTGGCATTATCGTCAAAAAGGGGGAGATATGTATAGAAGGAGAGATATGTATACAGTTACAGATTTGTATAAGAAACAGTTAGCACATTGAAAGGGGGAGACAATGTATAAAGCCCTATAACAAAGACAAATTTTGAAAAATCAAAATAAAACTCAGCATGATTCGTGTATATAAATTTTTGGCCAATAAGTGTTTTTGTCACTAATGCCAAAGGGGGAGATTGTTGGCATTAAGCAGTATTGCCACTAGTGACAACACTTATTTGCATTGTGGATGTAAACTGAGCAGTCAATAGAAACTGAGCAGACAGTACAAACCGAGCAGACAGTGCAAACCGAGCAGACAGTGCAAACCGAGCAAACAGTGCAAACTGAGCAGACAGTGCAAACTGAGCAGACAGTGCAAACCGAGCAGACAGTGCAAACCGAGCAGACAGTGCAAACCAAGCAGACAGTGTAAACCGAGCAGACAGTGCAAACTGAGCAGACAGTGGAAATCGAGCAAGTTAGTACAAACCGATCAGGACAATGTAAACCGAGTAACATCTTGTCTACCGAGTCACCAATGCTTACCGATTTCAATACCTATCGAGTGATCAGTATGAACCGTGCCTTCACTTCTACCGAGTGCATGACGATGCCGAGTAATGCAGTGGACGCCGAGTATCAGAAAGTCACCGAGTCAGTTTGAAGGAACCGTGTAACCATATTTGGGCCGACTTAGTAGCACTTATGTTTATTTGTCAAGCCGACTGTGCAATTGTAATTATAATTAATTGTTTGAGACCTGTATATAAACAATGTTGTAGAAATAAAAAATGTAATGAAATGTATGAAGTAGAATATATGTGAAAGAGTAAGAAAGGCAGAAATAAGCGAATTGCAGAAGGCTTCAGAAGTATAAGATACAGCAAAGAAAAATTCATCACAGAAGGTGATCAGTACATCAGCGAATCTCATTCAGCAATCCAGTTGGAAAGCAGAGATCTACTGTTTCATTCTAACAGGTGAATCACTACTAAATCCTTTAACCGGGTAGACTTAACAGTCTTTGTATAAATCTCTTTACCGAGTGCATACTTCACTGTATGTTTGTAAATCCTTTAACAAGGTGGATTTAGCAATCCTTATTGCTCCTAACAGGGCAGATCATCAGAAGTGATCAAATTGTAAGCCTTAACCGGCCAACTTTATTCTGCAGTATTAAAGCTTTGTGGGTTTCATCCCCACCCCAGTTTTACTTTCTTTTGGAAGGTTTCTGGGTAACCAAATCTATGTGTCATTATTGTGAATGCTTTTAAGTTTCATGCTTTCTGTATACAAAGGTTAAAAGGTAAATTATATGTTAAAATTAGAAGAAAATTTGGAGTGACTGATTCACCCCTCCCCTCTCAGTAACTTGGTTAATTCCTGAATATTTCCAACAATCATCATGTTGGTGGGATTGTTAGGATCTGACAAACTAGTAGCCTGATTGGGATCCATGTTCCTTTTTTTCTTGGATCTTGTCTCAATAGACAAGGAGTGAAGATTTAAAGATGAAGATGTAGATGTTGGATGGCTGCAAGATGTTCCTGAGAGACTCTAAAAATGATGGATGCAAAGCTAATGAAAAATTTAAGGATGGTGGATCTCTATGATGCAGTGCAAGGATTTGGATCAACTAAATGATGGTGAAACACTAAAGGTTTGATGAGATGTGCTGGTTTGGATAGGGGATGATGGAGGATTGGCATAATTTCTTCGATCTAGGTTAAGGCTGATAGAAGATTTGGTGGAGGATTGTGGAAGATTACTAAGTGTTTGGTCAAATGAGCTACTACTTCCTAATGTAGGATCAATGGTAGGATTTGTCAACCTAGGATAGACTAATGATCTTTGGTTGACTAGATTCTTATCAATGCACACTAATATCTTTATCAAGATAATGAGGCCAATAAGGACAAGTAAAGATTCCCTTGATAATGCTTAGTCATAGGGTGGAGATTTATAAATTGGGATAAGGATTTTGAAGCAACTCAAAGGATTAAACAATAAATGTTTGGACTCAAATCACTAGATTTGGTGCAAGGATGGTGGGTTCTAACTTGGATGATAGATCAAAGATGATGGGTCAAGGAATTGAAAATATGATTGTGGATTGCTGATGGAAGGATGATGAAGGATGATTGAATGATTCATATTTCTAAGAGGATGATCTAAATGAAGCTGAAAAGGATGACCTATGATGTAACTAGGAAGTGATAAAGAATGCAATGATGCAATTACAAATGACTTGGGATGCACCTAAGGATGGATGGTGATGAAATGATGTAACTAGGAATGATCTAGGATAAAAAGGATGCTGAGATAGGATTGTCGGATTCTGAAGGAATGGAGGCTAAGTGATGGGTTGAACTAGTCCTCACTCTCTAGATTGATATAATGACGATTAACTTGGAATCAGTAGGAAGACTGCTTTACTCTGGTGTTATAGCCCACATTGTCTAGTTTCTCTTAATATTTCTCTTCCACTTGGATTTATTTTAGGATGGGTTGATGATCTTTCAGGTCTCTTTCAATAAACTTCTTCTCTTAATAAGCTCAGGAATTAGGAATCTTTGCTTTCTTGTGTTTGGTTAAATCGGACATAACTTTAGAAAGCTTTTGGCAATTTCTTTAAAAATAAGGCTTTGGATGTTTGATTTTGAAAGATCTCTTTTGTAAGGTTTTTTTGAAAGCTTGTGATCAAGTTTTGGCTCATTTTGATGTCTCCAATGGAAAAGGAAAAACTTGAAAAAGACAGTCTCAAAGAAATCCCAACAAAGAACAAGGAAAGTTTGTGGGATACAAGCAATGATTAATTGCTAAAAATGATAGTTTTCCCAAAGAGAGTGTGTGTTTTGACAAATGTTTTGAATTAAGTTTGTAACATCGAAGAGAACACCAAATAGAACTACCTAAGGGAAGGTGTGTATCATAATATTTTCCCACAACTTGATACCCCAAAAGAGGGATACACATGGTGAGTCTCTTAAGGTGATCAGGGAAACCATAGGGATCGGTCCTTGCACAAATATTTTGATACCTTTAGGATTGGATCAAGTAGCTTCTAATTTATAAATTTTGTATTTTGATCTATGGAGTCTTTCCAATTAGTTTGTACATGTGTGAATCACTTAAGAGCTTGGCTAACCATGCCGAAATAGTAGGGATATTCACCTACCTCAGGCTACCATCAACACACATCACTCGAGCTTGAGGGGATGAAGTGAGAGTTTGGTCAATTCTTTATTTCTATATCGATCAGGGAAGTACCAGTTTGAAGTCATTTTCCAAAGTGTAAGTGATTTTCTCTTTTTACATGCTTCTCTAAAAGTGAAATAGGTGAACTTGTCCAAGTCCAACTTCTTTCACGTTATTTATCTAACAAGGCTTACAAAATTGAATTCTCTTTAACAAAACACACCAAGAAGATTTATTTGTCCAAATTGATTAAGTGAGTTTTGAAATGAAAGCTTGAAGACACATGTGGTTATGAATTTGATTTTTCCATTTCCTTGAAGACACAAAAGTCTTTTAAAAGAAATTTTGCAAGTTGGTCTACCTTTGCATTCGAGATTGAGTTGTAGATTTTAGGAAATTGATTTGAAACTTTGAAATGCTTTGTTTTCCAACCTTAAGTCATTCAAGATTTTTTTTTTCTTTTATAACTGAAAGGAAATGTTTCTTTTCACTTTGATTCAATTTCTTAGCTTCATTCAAGATTTGGTGTTCTAAAATTCAGTTTTTAAAACCCAAAAATAGGTTCCTAGATTGATTTTATGCATAGATTTTTTTGAAAGAATTCAATATTTTGGAACAAGAAAATTGTTTGAACCAATAAAAAATATTTAGAATCATTTTAGGAAAGTTTAGTAACCATTAGGACTCTTTAGGAACCAAATAGGAAAGATATACAAATTTGCTCCTAGATTGTATGAATCTTTGAAAACACTCAAGCAAATACAAATGAAGTTCACCTTGATTAAGAGAAATATTTTAAGATTTTATTTTAGAATAATTTAGAATGATCTTGGATTGATTAGGAACCAAATATGAATGAAATAAAAATTTGTGGTTCTTTTTAAGCTCCCAAAGTTTGAAGTGTTCCTAACTTGCATAAATGACACTTAAAGCCCTAGATTGGCATGAGTGACATTCTTTTTAGAAAAATAAAAGCCATTAGAAGTGTGTTTGATTTATTTTAGACCAAATAGGAATGTTTAGGAATGATTAGGAACAAAATAGGAAAGAATGGGAAAGATTTACAGATTAGTCCCTTAAGGGCACTCAAAAATGACTAAGAGTTCGTTTTAAGCTTGAAAATGAAGTGTTTTTGGTTCCTAATCATTCAAGAAAGTTATAAAGAATTAAGGCCTTAATATTTGATGAAAAATTTCCCTTAATTAATTACCTAAAAGAATTTGATGTTATAAATTACAAGCTTGAAGCCTAGGGTGACTAGGATCCCCAAACAGGCCCAAAAAACCAATAAAAACTACTCGTTTAGGACCTCAAACAAGCTCCCTACCTCCCATACGAGTTTTGGGGCCATAAATTATTTATATTAAAATTTAATATGACACTAAATGCATGCACTTATGATGATTGATGGTTCCCATACAATTTTTTGGGCTGAAAATTGCAAAAAAACCTAAAATTGCATGAAAATTGGCCCATACGAAAATTGCTTCATGGTGGAAAATTTTCATATGACTATTGGGAATCCTCCATATGAAAATTTATCAAAATTATCAATATCCATATGAAACTGCAACAACATCCATTCGGGAGGCATGAAAAATGAGTTTTTTGGCAAAAAAAACCTTTAAAAAATTAGTTTTGAGGCTTGTGGAGTCCCACTGGGCATGACAAAATTTGATCAGAGAAAAAATAACCTATTTTGAAAAAGTGTATACATTAAAAAATTATTCTAAGAGCATATTCATAACATATAGAGAAAACTATTTGCTAAGTCATTCAGATAGAGCTAAAATGGGAGCACCCTGTCACCGTTTGATTTGTTCTCACTTTAGGGATGTGCATGTTCTCTTGAATCACTTGGAGAAATTCCTATTAGGAAGTAATATGATGGATTAGGGACCATAATAACCCCATAGTGGCACAAAAATGGGTATAGAACACCCATTTTTCCCCTAAGGCCTTAAGGATCCTAATGAGGATGAAAACCTAATTAAGCATGCTTGTTCTGGAGTTTATTGTAGACCAAAAGAGATGTGATGTGATGAAAAAATTATTAGAAAACCTTGAATAAAACTAAGTTCAATCCATTAATCTTATTCTAATATGTGTTAGAAAACATGAAAAATGAGTTAATCTAGCATATATGAAAAGAGCTTAAGATCTAGGATTAATCTAGAATTATAACACTACTCAATGTAAAAGATATGAATTGGTTATTTTTCTCTTGGAAGTGAGGGAATTTATAGGATTTGAGGAAGGGATTGGGTTAGGAAGAGGAGCTAGAGTCAGAGGTAAGGTTTGGGGTAGAGTCTAAGGTAAGGTTAGGGGTATGGTAAGATTAACCTTGGTTAAGGTTTCTCACACATGTGTGAGAAATACTAGGGAAGTGTGTAAGGGGAAAAAGGGTGGAAGAGAATAAATGGGTCTCTTTATGAGGGTGTAAGAGGCCTTAAAGAGTGTGTAAGGACTCATTAATGAGTCTGTAAGGCTCATTAATGAAGGGGTTTGACCCAAAGTCAAAGAGACTTGGATTAGGCTAAGAAGGTTAGGAAACACCTTATAGATAGGTTCAGGAAAGGTTTAGGGAAGATTAGGAAAGTCTAGAAGATTCTAGGGTTTTGAGGGATTTAAATAAATATTTCATTTATTTAAAGGATTTGGTCAATTTATTAAATAGCTAATAAATATTGGGGGAAATGATGTTTAAAATAGATTTAAACATTTCTAGAAGGGATTTATTAATTAAATGTTTTTAATTAAGGTAGGAGGAATTAATGGCATAATAATAAATAAATTAATTAATTAACAAATGATGATGTCATTAGGGGTTTTCAGAAAATAAAAATACTTTTATTTACCAATGGATTTTTAGTTGTCTACAACTAACAATAGGTTTCTCTAAAAGATATTTCACACAACATTCCACAATTATAGGATCAACTATATAACCCATCAAAATGATCCACTAAGTTCTTAGTTATACTACTTCCATCTCACAATCATCAATCTTACCCATAAAGAAAATGGTATCTTCACACTTATCAACTACTTGTCTTGGAATGCTCCATCTCAACTACATTTATTCCTGAAATGTTTTGAAATATCCCCAAAGTTATTTTCTTCCAGATGTCTCATCAAGCCTAAGATTGTAATTAGTGATCTTCCTTGCAACATGTATGTTCTTCCTCCATGTTACATCACTGAACCTTGGAAAAGTGGTTCATCAAGTAGAAAAAGATGGATATAATTAGTGAACCATAATTAAAAATATACTTATTTTCCTTCTTGATCGTCTTAAGGTTATGCATAAGTTTTTCTCTCAAGGCTTCACACATATCAAACATAATTTCATCTTTCAACATTCGGTAGGTTGTGTATATGATAGTGACAAAAATAGATTTTTCTCTACTAGAATGGTAGACCTTATAGTCGAGCACCATAGATGAAACTTTTACATTTGGTTGCTTGATATCATAAAAAATCATTTCTCTTTTATTCCACTTAGGTTTAGTTAGGTTTGTTACTAGGTTTTGTCTTGTATATTTCAATGAAGGGGTTTCACCATCAACACTCAGTCAAGTTATAGCCTCTAGGAATTCCTTGGTATTATTATAAGGTTTATCAAGAGAAATAAACTGGTCATGAATCTTGGTCAAGATGATCTATACCCATTCCAGTTCTTGAAACATGATAAAATCCATAACCTATTAGTCTTCATAGTTTTAGTGACTTGAATTTTTCCTTTAATTTACCTTGTTCTCACAAAGATTCATATACCTCATGAATCGTAGTCTCTTCTAGCTCTTCAAAATGATAGTGAATGTATGCCCTAATACATTGAGATGAAGAACACTATATGAAATATTTGAAAATACACCCTTGGTATTATCCTCCATTGATTTTTAGGGTTGTTTCTTAAATATGGGATGAGGTCTATCCTTGACATCTACCAAAATTGGAGTAGTCATGATCCCAGAAAGAACTCAATAGGCTTCAAAACAATTAATACATTTGCATCGACAATAGGGTTTGCAACTTTGATTTTTGAAATCAATTCAAGACTTTATCTCAAATCATCTTCAATATCTCTAAAATATCTATCAAAAGATAGAAATGTGAAAAATGACATCTCATAAAACCTTTTTATTCCTTCTCACAGTCTAGAAATCAATTTGCAATAGATGCAGTTGAACCCTAGCTTATAAAGCTACTTAAGACCAGTAAAGAAATTTTTGTCTATGATCCCAAAAATCATGAATAAATTTACCTAATTATAAGATGTTAAGAAGATATGGATTCAATTGCATAACTTTCTAACATGATTTCTTCCTTTGATTTTTTGAAAAGGTAAGATTTTTCATTAAGAACTCCCCTTTAGGTCAAATACCTAAATAGTTAGCAGAAGAAATTTCCACACCAGAAACTAGTGTGATTTGTCCTATAGAGTCAATCTTCTCTTTTCTTATCCATGTCTTCTTTATTTACTTCTTAATATGTTCAACATCAATTGAAATTTTCTTCCCCTTATCATTCCTAACATTATTTCTTTCTATCGAACCTCTATTTCTATTGTATCTATAATTCTTAGCAATGTGACCAATTTTTTTTCAATTGAAACACATCACATTGGGATTCCCATAACTTTTATTTTTATGATTTAGTTTGCACTAATTTTCAAAGTGTCCAAAGTTATTGCATTTGTAACAAGTAACATTTCCTTTCCTTATCTTTGGTCTGCACTCACTTGATTTGTGTCCATAGTTTCTTTGAGTGTCATAATAACTAGAAAAACATAAATCATTGGATTTCTTTTACACTCTTTCTCTCTATGAACAACTTTTTTACAAGTAAAATATATGCCATTGAAATTTGGTTGTCTCATAGGTTTCTCCTTTAATTTATCTATATGATTTTCTAATGAATTTGACTTTCCTCCTGATCCAAAACTTTCTCCCTTCTCAAAGCCTAATTCACCCATTAGGACCTTCCTCAAGTTGTTAGACTTCATCTGAGGCACTAGGATTTGATACCAATTATTGGTATTAAGGAAAATTGAGAGGGGGAGGGGGTGAATCAATGTTTTCCTCTTTCTAACTTTAATTAAATGATTCGACAACCATAAGACAATTACAATGAAAAGTAAACAAGATCAGAATAAATAACACATCCACAAACTCATTACACCATGATTTTTTCATAGAAAGCCCATTAAGGGAAAAACCATGGTGGGGATGTTACCCACAAATATATTTGTAGAAATATAGATAACCCGGTTAAGGGTGAGTTACAAATGTAAGGTACTCTTCTTGGAGCACAATGCTTAATTACAAAAGAGAGAGATACAAACCTTACAAAGAACACTACTTATAAAAGGTTTGGACTACAATCCAAAAGGTTGAATTGAAAATAGCATCATTTATGCCTGTACAGTTTCATGTAAGTACATCAGATAAATATCAATTTATCCTTTGCAATCAAATATACAACATATTTGATCTTCACACAATTTTCTCTAATAATTGCATCATAAAATAGCATCATAATCAATACACAAAATTGATATTATATACCTTTTACCAAAATATAATAGGTCCACTGTCAGCTATAATAACAAAGAGTGTAATGTGTAAACCCTCAAGAAAAACATCAATCAAATATTCATGATAACCTATGCCAAGCTATAGATATATAACATGCAACATGTTGGCTCAACCTAAATATATGATCAAACTGATTAGATCATCAATCTAGTAGGATAATTGATCGATCCATCTTCTTTCAAACTCTATCTCTCATACTTCTCTACCAACCTAATACTCAGATTAGAAAAATATATTCAAAGCATTACATCTACTTTTGTGATCATATAATATCATAGAATATGCTCCAACCAACCTTCTATCAAGTTCACTAATAATTCAACCAAACATATCCATACAAATCATATTATTGAACCTCATTTCATATTCAAGATTACTTCTATTTGAACATAGTATTTTAACTCTTTCCTTAAAAGAGGGATGTGAACAACTAACACAAGCATAGGAAACTATAATGAAAAAGTTAAAGCATCCTTGATGTAATAAAATCATACAATCAAGAGCATAAAATCAGGAGACAATCATATGCATATAATTATTAAAGCATATATGTAGTTGATTAGTGATTCAAGACACAAACTCCTACAACATGCACAAAAGACTCCAAATCTATTAAAAAACACCAAACCCTATTTACAAGCTTTAGGAAGAATATATTTTAGAGCTCCTTAGAATGAGGAGAAGAGAAAAATAAATAGAATAGAGGAGGAATCTAGATTTGTTTTGCTATTGACAAGTGTCCTTTAATTTGACCTAGCCTCTAGAACTTTTTTCTTCTCATTCCCTTCAAATAAGTAATTTTTGCACCACTATTGGAAATATTTTTGGAATTGTTGGCATTAATTCTTTTGTCATTGATGTCAACATATTCTTTAATGAGGGAATCCAAAAGTTGCAGACAAACTAGATAGATAGGTTACAAAGAATTGTATAGAAAGGGTATGATGACTTAGCTCCTACAAGCTAAGATTTATGTAGAAGATCATGTATACGTGGTTATGTTCACATATGCTTATATGCTCATTTTCTCAAGTTATGGGTGAATTGTCAAAGGCTAGTTATAGGGCCAATGATTGGGAAACTCACAAAGTTTGTCTAAGTGTTTACAGTATAAGTTCAGTGTGGAATTGCATTAAGCCTTGCAAGCTTTTGGAATGTCAGAAGACACATGAACGAGTCTAATATGTGATAAAAAATTACTTGTGTGATTGGTGATGTCATTTTTGGCATGTACTCCAACGAAGATTTATTTGGAAGGTGACCCAAGAGTGGTAGCGTGTTCCTAGATAATTAAGCATGGATTAATGTTGTGGCTGACTATTTCATGATTTGTAATTATTGTAATATTTTGAAGGATTTGATGTGTATCCTCCCATGGGTCTATGTAATTTTTTGTTTATAGGAGAGGTCATGTAATTGGCTGACCCAAGAATTATGATTGTAACTTATATATAAGGAAGTCTTTCCTTATGATTGTGGTTGTGTGTGTAATGTATGAGATTATGGGTTGCAATAACTATTGATATAGAGAGGTTGTGCATTGAGGCACAAGGAATAACTTTTCTTGGTAGGGATTAGTTCTAGAAGTTAGTTCAGATACTATTATTGTAATTCTTTCAAATCTTTAAACAGTGAGTCCTGAAGGTGGACTTAACCTTCCTCTAGTCAAGTAACTAGACTGTGAGCCATTTGTAAAATATTTAATAGGGTTGTTACTCCTAACAGGGTCTATCCTATATCAAGGATTGTACTATTATACTTAATCAACTCCTAACAGGGATAGAACTCTTTATCGAGTTATTATACTCATAGTACTAATTTGTGTGTACCATCCCCACCAGATTTTTTTTTCTCTTAAAAGGGTTTTCCTTAAAAACAATATTGGTGTTATTTTGTTCTCATGTGTTATGGTTATTTTTCATTAAGAGTAAGGTTTATATTTGGAATTAAACTTGATAAGTGTGCATCAATTGATTCACCCCCCCTTTTCAGTTGATTGGGACATTATTACTTTAACAATTGGTATCAGTGTTGTTGGTCCTCAGAGAGAAAGCTTGATCGCCTGAGGAAAAAAGATTCAAGATGTCTTACTACAAGAAAGAAAGTCCCAAGTTTGATGCAAAGAATTTTGATTCATGGAAAGACAAGATGAAGACTCATTTTTCTATTTGGGCTTGGATTATTGGTTGGTGACTAAGAAAGAAGTAGTACTCAAGAATGAAGATGAGTTGGAAGACCCTTCTACAACTGATGATGAAAATAAGACTTTTTAGTACAACATGGTAGCCAGAGAAGCATTAATAAGTACATTAATGAAGATGAATTCCCTAAGATCAAAGATCTGGATAAAGAACATGATATATGGAAAAGGTTGATAGCATTGTGTGAAGGAGATACATTCAGTAAAGGAGCGAAACTTTATAATTGGAGAGCAAGGATGGACACACTTCAACTGAAAGAAGATGAAACAATAAGAATTTTTTTTCAAAGGGTTAAAAAATGTGTGACAAGGATCAGGAACAATGGAGGAACTTACACTGAAGATGAAGTCATTTCAATGATTCTGAGATATTTAACACTAGTGTAAAAAACTAAAGTGCTTGCCATAGAGGAGATCATTCCATTAACTAAGAAGTTCAAAAGGGAAATGCTAGTGTCCAAGATAACATGCATTTTAAATTTTAGAACTTAAGGATACTTTACCAAAGGTTGAGACAACATTCAAGGTGATAGTACACAAAGATAGAAAAGCAGGAACAAGTCTTGCAGGTTCGAGCAGAACAAGTAAATACAACAAAGAATTGGGAGTTTATACTAAGAAATGGGAGAAAATTGAATAAATAGAAAATATTGTGGATGGAAATATTATAGCCATGAGTGCAAGAAGAGAAAGGAGAGGTCAAGGTAAGTTTGAAGGAAAATGACCTTTAAATTTTTTTAAATGCAATATGGTTGGTCATTTTTATTCTAGATGTCCAGCTAGGATTCCTAAGCATAAACCTAAGTATGGTAAATATATGAAGGACAAGGAATGCTTCTATGTTAGTGATGGTGCATCTGATGATGATGGAGATATAAATGATATACTTAGTTTTGTGGTAATCAAAGAGGAAGTACCTATCCACGAAGAAAATGCATTGGTATCTCATGTTGAGAAGAAAGCTAATTGAATCATAGATAGTGGATGTTCACAACACATGACTATAACAAAGACAAATTTTTTGAGTTAAGAAAGTATGATGGTGGTGTTGTTAGGCTTGGTGACAATAATCCTAGGACAATCATTGGAAAATGATCTATTACTTTGGATGGTAAAAATAACACTGATGATGTTTTGTTTGTTGATGGATTGAAACATAATCTATTGATTGTTGGTCAATAGGTTGACAAAGGTTATCATCTACAATTCAAGAATGGACATTGTACAATCAGAAGTGATAAAGGAGATTTAATTTCATTTGGTACAAATAAAAAAGGTAATGTCTTTTAGTTGAGCGCTATTGAAGTAAGTTGTTTTGTTTCTAAATTTTATGATAGTTGGTTGTGACACATAAGGTTTTGTCACATAAAGTTTGATAATATTGTAAAGGAAAGTAACACTAATGCTATCAAAGATCTACCTAAGATTATGATGCCAACTAACACAACATGCAAAGAGTGTGTAATGGGAAATAAGACAAGAAGTAGCTTTCATAGAAAAAAATTTCAATTAGAAAAAAGTTGGATTTGATTCATACAAATTTATGTGGACATACTTAGACCAAGGATGTAATCTATTTGATTTAGTAGGTTGAACCAAAGACTACTGATGAAGCATGTAGAGATGAGTCATGGATCAAATCAATGGAAGAAGTATTGGATTAGATAAAAAAGAACAAAATTGGGGAATTAGTTCCTAGACCTAAAGTTAAGAATGTTATTGGCACAAAATGGGTATTTAGAAATAAGATGAATGAAGATGGTGTTGTGACCAGAAACAAGGCTAGATTGATATGTAAGGGATATTCACAACAAGAAGGAATTAACTTTGAGGAAAATTTTGCACCAGTTGTGAGGTTGGAAGAAATTAGGTTACTCTTGGCCTATGCTACATATAAGGATTTCAAGGTGTATCAGATGGATGTCAAATTAACATTTCTCAATAGTGACTTAGAAGAAGAGGTTTACATTGAGCAGCCTGATGATTTTCCTCTATCAAGTAATGAAGTCATGGTTTGTGTATTGAAGAAGACACTATATTGTATGAAACAAGTACCTAGAGCTTGGTATGCTAGATTGGACAGGGATTTACTACATCTTGGTTTCAAAAGAGGTAATGCATATAATAATTTATACTTAAGATGTAATGATGAAGGAATTTTGATAGTAGAATTTTTTGTTAATGAAATTGTCTTTGGAGGTAATGATGCAATGAGTAAAATGTTTGCAGAAGAAATGAAGAGTGAATTTGAGATGTCTATGATAAGGGAGATAAAGTTCTTCCTAGGGCTACAAATAAATCAAAGCAAGAATGGAATTTTCATATTTTAGACCAAGTATCTTAAGGATATTCTTAAGAAATTTGGCATGGATGATAGTAAATAAGTTGGAACTCCTATGGTAATAGGAAATAAGATGTCTACTTCAGATGAGGCAAAAAGTGTACCTTAGATAAAGTATAGATCTATGATAGGAGGTCTTTAGAATCTAACACATACTAGACTTGATGTTGAAAGTATAGTAGGAATTGTTGCTAGATTCCAAGTTGATCCAAAGGAAACTCAATTAGCTATAGTCAAGAGGATATTCAAATACCTAAAGGGTACAATTTATTTTGGCATGTGGTATGATAGGTCAAAAGAATTTGCACTGGAAGAATACACTAATGAATATTGAGAAAGAAATGTAGATGATAGGAAGAGAACCAGTGAAGGAGCCTTTTTCCTTGGCAAGAGGTTAGTATCTTGGTTAACAAGAAGGACTGTATAGCTTAGTAAAAATCTGAATCAAAGTCTGTCGCTAGTGCAATTAATTGCACACAAATTGTTTGGATGAAACATATATTGGAGGATATTGGTGTGAACATTGGAGAACTAGTTATTGTATATTGTGATAATAGAAGTACAATAACATGTCAAATAACCCAATGATGCACTCAAAGACCAAGCATATTTCAATCAAGTATCATTTTCTATGGGATAAAGTGAAGGATAAGGAGGTGAAGCTTGAATATGTAAGTAAAAAGGAGCAGATAGCAAACATCTTCACCAAACCACTAAACAAAGATACCTTTGAATATCTTAGAGGTAAGCTTTGTTGGAAAGTGATGTTTTAGAGAACTAGGGATCACTTGAGGGTTGTCATTTATGGCAACACTTATGTTGGAGTGATCACATGTTTAGAATTTTTTCACTAGAGTCTCAGTCATGGAAATGAATAAGTCCAGAATCAGGATAGTAGGGAACCATGCTACAATTTTAGTCAGTGATGAAGATATATAAGGTATTATGGCTTGTGAAGTTAGCTGAAGGTATTTTGGGATGTATACATGCTTTAGTTAAAATCGCATGAGTTTTGGTTATTAGATAAGTGAAATAAAGTGTTCAGAAGGTATGCAAAAATAGTAAATCAATATAAAAGGGCATATGAACAATTGTGAAGATCAAGGAGAGTATAGTGGATATGGTAATGTGCTAAGTCATGGGAATGGAGTATATTGCTGACTCTTTGGTAATATAAGATTTCTGACTCCATAATTATCATTTGCATAATTTTTGTATGATATTTGTGAAGCCGACTTGATGATAGATTTTGTATAAGTATAGAGTGATTTTGTGAAAGTGATGTATGGATGTAATTATGATGATGAAGAAAGATTGAAAATCTGAGAGAAGAGATCAGCTATGAGTTCAGTAAGAGACAAAGCTATAACTAGAACTATCTAAGCAAGATAAAGTGCTTGTGTTGTTCATATTTTGGATAACTCTTTTGAGACAACCTTTGATTGTAAGAGAAGTGTGCTCACCACCTTTAACCAAGTGTTCTATATGCCTCTAACATGGTTTTTGTAATCCTTTAACAAGGAAATGTAGTATGTAATCATCAGCTCCTAACATGGCTAGATCTCTTAATAGGGATACAATATTTTAGTGCATAGTTGTGGGTATCATCCCCACTGGGGTTTTTCCCTTAACATGGTTTCCTCGAGAAAAAATCATGGTGTCATGAGTTATATGTTGTGCTTATATTTTCTTTTCATTTCAGCATTGTTTTGCTTTATCTATAATTGGTTCAAGTTCAAGTTAAAGTTCAATAACACTGATTCACCCCCCCTCTTAGTATTACCTAATCCTAACAATTGATATCAAAGCTATTGGCCCTTGGAGAGAAAGCATAATAGCTTAAGGGAGATCATAATGGATTCAAAAAGTTTGCAAAAGAACTTTGAAGAAACACTTGAAGATCTGGACAAAGAAAAATATGAGAATGGTATACTAAAATTCAAATTGAAAGGAATAGAAGGTTTCATTAGAAAACTAAAGGAACAACTGGAAGCTTCAAGAAGTTAGAAATAAAACCTTATGGACAAGATCCAAGAAGATTCAGAAAATGGTACATCAGACCAAGTAAAAAGGCTAGAGCAAGAAAAAGAGGAGATTAATATTTTGATGATAAAAGAGATTCAACATGAAAAGGATGCTAAGAACAAAGTTGAAGAATCATTGAAAGTAGAAAATGAGCAGATAAGACTAATGAAGACTGAACTTGATCACTACAAAGATAAATATCAAGAATTGGAGAAGTACAATCATATCATTAAAGGTGAACTCACTCAAGCCAAATTACACATCAAGAAGTTTCACATGAGCAGTGAAAAAATTGATGAGAAAAGAGGAAGATAGAAACCTAAAGGAGGCATGACTGGAGTTGCATTCAATGAAGCAGAAAGTTCCAAAACCAATGAAGAAGCAAGTGGAGCAAAGAATGAAGAAAAACCTACTCATGAAGAACCTAAGGAACATATCCGACCCTTCAGAGGTAGATGCTTTTGATGTAAAATGGTTGGACATGTGAAAAGAGATTGTAGAAGTAAAGGTACCTCTAAACCCTTTATCAGTTACTATTTTAAATGTTATGAATATGGACACAAGAAAGAATATTGTAGAAAACTAGATTAGGCTAGGTACAAACAAGATTATGTCAGAGAAGAAACAACTAAAATCACATGTAAAAAATGCAATAACTTTGGGCATACATAAATGTATTGTAAGTTGTAGACTAATCAAGATAGAAGGAGACCTCCTACTTGTTACAAATATAACAACCTAGGACACATAGAAATTGTAGATATAATAGAGAGGATAATATAAGAGGACCAAGAAGATCTAGTGAACCAAGAGGACCACCTCCTATGGTTATAAGAAAGAATGTTGGTGACAGTGGTAAGAGTCTTAGTGAGTACATGAATGAGTTTGAGGATCATTTCAAAAAATTAGAAAGAAAGGAGGATGATAAGATATAGAAGGTAAAAGTTTTAAACAAAGCATCAATTCAGGGACAGACAATTGATGATACCATGTCTTCGCATGATGAGTTCTTTGAGGCATCAACCTAAAAGGTCACATGGCCTTAGGGGAAGCATTGGATGAAGATAAAAAAATATATCCATGCCCTTTATGTGTGGAGTAAGCTCATGCGAGCTTAGGTATGGTGTATAAAGACACTATGGAGTCTATGGCTAAGAGTGAAAAACTTGAAGAGTAATTTTCCATGTTCACAAGTTTTTGTGTTGACTGGACAACATACAAAGCCGAGCTACTAGTTTTCAATGCACTTACTCAACTTGTGAAGGATAAAAGAGATTGGAGAACATAATTTTAGTACTATTTGATAATCAACGACTAAGGAGAGCAGAGTTGTGAAGCATTGCTGTCATCTAGCAGGGAGATTCCATGATCAAACGAAGTGAAGTGCCATATTCAAGCATGTTTAAGGTATTTAGACCTAATCTCATTAATAAGTCATGGATGCTCTGGTTATATTTGATGTTGTGGAAAGACCTAGATAAAAGTTTAAGAAACATCCATTTAAATCTTGTGAGGATGATCCAGAGGGAGCATTTTCACAAACCCCCGTAGGTGTATTGCACATAGAGGATATTTGGACATACATACACTGCAAGTATGAGATCATTGGAGATGTAAACATCTATAGTGAGTTGGATAACATGATAGAAGAAAATGGATCTACGATATAAAAATTCAAACATTTGTCTAATCAATCCATCATTAAGCTAACCCTACTCATTGAATTCATGGAAGTTGAATGGTTTAAGATCATTCTTAGAAAATTTCATGATTAGTTTATCTGGATTGGAGAACAACTAGTAAATATTTGTGCATAGATGATCCATGAAATTATGGGCCTTGAGTGGTATATGAGCCTTATTCTTCTTCTAGACTAGATGTTGATACTTCCTCTATGGGGGAGTATGTGTATCTGAGCCGAGTCATGAGGACTCTTGTGATTGTATTTTCTAAACAGTGTCTTTTGACATTAAGTTTTTGTTGATATAATGATGAAATTTTTGTCATTGATGTCAATGGGGAAGAAGTGTACATGAAAAAAAAAGACTTGATGTCAATAGGGATAGCAAAACAAGATTTGATTGATGAAGAGGACTTGAAAATGTTTAAATAGATTAGCAGTGTTGTAGTATTGGATTTTTGGAATATTGGATGTTTTTCATCTATGTTTCCATCAATGCAAATGGGGGAGATTTTTAGGATTGAATGAATTCTTGGTAGTCATTCTATAGTAGTTGTTGTTGCATTCATGACTATGATTGTCATTGATGTTAACACAGTGTCTTTCGAGAAGCTTGCAGAGAAGCAGACAATGTCTTGATTGGTGCACATGGTATATTATATTTGGAGCTATGTGATGATAAGGATATACTATTTGATATGTTATATAGTTATGGTTAAGATAAAAAATAGTAATTCATTTATTCATGAAAGTTATGAGCTTTTTGGTGAAAGTAGTATTCAGGCAGTGTTCCTGTGTAGCAGTTTTGGAAATTAGATGATATCTCCTAATCAGGATGGAATCTAGCTTTGCGCAATTAAAGGGAAGCTTGAGACACATTGATAGTGATGTGGTTGATAGTGAAAACTTTTAGGTCACATGAGTGAAGAGTTATTGTATTTAGAAGCTGACAGTTTTGTGTAATTTAGATGTAGCTTGTGGAAAACTTTTATTTTGTAATTGAATGCCGACTCATTTGTGATTACTTGAGTGTGGTATAAAGGAAGGTATGTTTTTTCCCTTGATGATATGAGAGTTGTGTGTAGCATGAGATATTTTTAATGATAGAATGTGGTTGTATGCATGAAGTGAAGAAAAGAGCTAAAGAAATTGTGGAAGAAGACGTGAAGTACAAAGATCTGAAATTAAGATTTGATGCAGCAGTGAGTGCGGTTTGGCATAGTGAAGGAGGTAATATATTTCATATTATTCTATTGAATAATCTTAAGATTAGTTGGACAGTGGGTTCAGTGATCTTACCCTGAAGGTCTTTGGGCAGTGGGTCCTTCTGTCTTCTATAACCTTTAGCAGGGTTAGAATCTTTTAACAGGGATTCAAAATCTCCTAACTGGGATTCATATGTACTGAATGTATTTCATAAGAATCCTAATAGAGTCCAGCCTTTCACAAGGAATATTCATATTAGTGCATCTTTTTTGGGCATCATTTCCACTAGGGTTTACTCTTTGATCAAGAGGCTCCTTAGTCAACATATCTTATGTCATTGTGTTATCGTGTATGAATATCTTTCTATGGTTGGTAATTACATTACTTACATAGTTAAATGCTATTAAAATTGATAAATGTTATAAGTATCAGATAAATGATTCACCCCCCCTCTCAGTTATCTTGGTGGACTTTACCTTCTAACAGTGTCTTGTCTACGCTAGGCCTTAATTGTATTCTATTGATTGTATAGACTATTGTATTAATCACATCTCTCCAATAGGCATGTGAAAATTTTCCTTTAATCATGATGGTGCATGCTATATCAAGGATAATACTATTTCTTCTCTCTTCAATCCCATTTTTCTGAGGGGTTCTAGGTGCACTAAACTATCTTTTTATGCCATGTTCTTCACAGTACTCATAGAATCTATCAGAGGTGAATTCTCCTCCTCTATCCAATCTTAGATACTTTATGTTTAGTCCAGATTCATTCTAAACCTTAGCGTTGAATATTTTGAACTTCTCAAATGCTTTTGACTCATCTTTGAAGAATGCAACCCACATCATTCTATAATAATCATCTACAAACAAAATGAAATACCTTTCATTATTGTACATCTTGTTTGAGTTGGTCCACATAGGTCTGTATGAATTAGATCCAACTTGTTCTCTGCTGAATTATGCTTTCTTCTGAATGAATCCCTCACATGATTTATCATCACACATTCCCTCCAGATGGTATCAACTAGCTTTGCTATTGTAGGTAGGTCTCTTACTACCTTAACATTACTAATATTTACTATGTTATCAAAATTGATATGACACAGTCTTTTGTGCTACAACCAACTATCATCTACTTTAGCAACAAAACAACTTGCTTTTGGATTAACCTGAAAAACATCACCTTTCATCTTTGAACCTGATTCAATCATTTCTCCTTCTTTGTTATTAATGATGGACTTGTTTCCATTGAATTCTAATCTGTAACCTTTTTCAAGTAACTGCCTAACACTTAGTAGGTTATGTTTCAAACCATCAACATAAAGAACATCATCAGTTCCATTCTTTCTAGCCAAGGTGATGGTTCCTCTACCTATGATACATTTGGGAGTGTTATCTCCAAATTTGACCATGACACCTTTGTATTTTTCCAAATGAACAAATCTAACTTTGTCTCCTATCATGTGATGTGAGCAACCACTATCAATGATCCAATCTGTCTTGATGTTAGTTTGTGAAATTAGAGCTAATTCTTGTGAATCCTTTTCATCTTCAAGAGTAATGAATCCAATTTCTTCTTCTACTAATTCTTCATCTAATACTCCATCTCCAACATAATAGCATTCCTTTGTATACTTAGGCTTGTAGTTATTCTGGTACCTTCTAACTCTTGTAGGACACTTATATGCAAAATGACTAATCTTATTACATGAAAAACATTTAAATGGCAATTAACCTTCATATTTCCCTTTTCCTTTATTTCCTCTTTAAGCAATCATAGCAATTAAATCATCTAGTTTTTTCTCATCATCATCATCATCATCATCATCAAAATTACTAGAGGTGTTTGCAGATTTCTTACCATGGACTGATGCTTTGAAGGATGTTTTACTTTTTGGTTGTGTCTTTAATCTTCAATTATCACAGGCTAAAAATTTGCTAATCAAGGTCTCTCTTTTGAAATTTGATGTAAGTTTCATGGTCTCATCAAGTATGTTGATCTTGTTTTCATACTCTGCTATGAGAGTGGTCATCAATTTATCCATAACGTCTTCTTCTGAGATCTCTCCACCATTGTTCTTGATTCCTGCGACTGCTTCATTAATCCTTTGGTTGTAAGCTCTGATGTTCTCTTTAGGTAGCATCTCTAATGCATTGTATCTTTTCTTCCAAGTTTTTTTGTGCAGATCCCTTACTTGTTTATCTCCTTTAAACATGTCTTCTAGTTGTTTCCATATCTTGTAGGCTATGTCTACTTTCTTTATCTCTAAAAACTCACTATCAGATAGAGCACTGATAAGGCCTTGTTTTTCTATTGCATTTTGATGGAACATATCCTTCTTCTTTCTTATAGCATAATCCTTTGCAAGATCTTCTAGAGAGGAGATCTCAACTTCTTTGATAGCCACTTAAAATACTTCAAAAGAAATGCACTACAAACATGTCATCATCTTGTTCTTCCAATCAAGATAATTCTCTCCATCAAACTTAGGATTGTCTTTTCTAAAGAATGCCATTTGATCAACCTAAAGTTGTTAAACTTTCTCTCTGAGGCACTTTTCTTTGATACCAATTGATAGGGATAGTCTCAAGAGATAACTACGAGGGGGGGGGGGGGGTGAATTAGTTATCTACAAGTTTCAATTATTTATCCAATTAAGTATACTTAAACATAAATCATAAACACAATGAAATATCACTTGAACACAACACCAATATTTTGGTTATGGGGAAACCCAAATAGGTAAAAACCCAAGTGGGAATTGACACACAATAATAATATGCACTAGTGTTTTATGATCCTTGTTAGAAGATCCTTAACCCTATTAGGAGTTTTTTTACAATATATTTAGTACAATGACTGTTAGGAATAAGGTGTCTCAACCTTGGATAATTCCTATTCTTATTATTTGTTTTGTAAAATGTATTTCTTGCAAATAATGTTGATGTGTCGGCATCTTGAATTGTGTGTAAGGAGATCATGGCTAAAATGGTTATGACAGATTCCTATGACACGTAAGAGCTATGTTAGGAAGATTCAATGATAGGTGAAGACATGTGGCAACTGATAAATTTGAGTACTGTACACTCTTCCCCAATCGTGGGGTTCAGGGTTCCTATTTTCTCAGAGAATGGTAAAACCCTAATACGGTTATCTTTGGGAGTAGCCATAAAATGTGAAGCGCATGATATAAGAGTAGGGTTGTGAAGAGTAGGGATGTGAGTGTATTGTTGGAACATTTTATGCTACCGTGATTTGTATTCAAGGGTTTGGAAATCTTCTGAAAGAATTTGCATTGCAAGTGTATTGTAAGCTGTAATAGTTTTGATCAATACATTGTGCAGGTTTTGGAGTGCTGGGGTTTTTACCAAAAGGTTTCCCTAGGGTATATCATTGTGTCATTCTCTATTTTTCTGTATGCATGGTATATGGTTGCAATATATTTGTTAAAGTAGTTAACAAATCTAAAATTGTAAGGGTTTAAAAGAATTTACACAATACTTTCCTATAGAGATTAGCGTAGGAAGCTGTTTCCGCACCTGAGTTTCCTTACATTGACCTGGTCAAGGGTCGGACCCTGTTAGGAGTCTTTTACAATTAACCCTATTAGGGGTGAGAATGCACTATCTAAGAGCTCACTGCTCAAATGTGTGAAGGCTACAACCTTCTGAATAACAGATACACACTATATCTAGATCTTGGTGAACTATGCTTTGACCTATTGTCTAGATTAGTTCCAATGTATAGAAAAAACACTTTACTTGGTCACATAGACCTTCTACTAATGGCTCAACACTTCACACAATCTTCTTTACTATTCATAATCAACTCTGAACCATATGATAAAAATCACAAATGATTGTGTATAAATATGATGCAGGAGCATCCTGGGTGTAAGACCAATCTTGTATCACCCAAAAATATTTCTATTTTTGTATTCAATAAGGGCTATCTTGGTAGAGCTGCTATTTATGGAAACTTTCTATTTTTAGTAAGTTGGTTATATGATCTCAGAATGTTCTAATTTCACATGTGGAGGTTCATCTTAGTCATATCAGCCTACCAGTAAAGTTTCATTGATAGATCAAGTCAAACTTTGGAGATATTGAAGATTTTTGGTATTGGCAGCAGGGTACAAAAACTTTGAACTCAATTTTGAAGGCTTTAGAGGCCTTATGTGAGGTTGAAAATTTGAGTGACTGGTGCTTGTGTAAACCAAGCCCATAGAGAGCTTCGTGGCCTTTGTGAATTGGGGTTATAATAGTCAATCGAAGCAACTGGTGATGACTTATGGTCTTCGGAAGTTGGGTCACCTGAAATGGCAGAAAATAATTTTCCTTTAAAATTTCTGTTCAGGTTTCAAAAGTTATTTTGAGCCAAATTTGATGTAATAAATTGTAAAACAAAATAATTCTAAGTTTGGTCAGCCCTTTGGGCTAAATTTCTGGAACCTTCTCGGGTGGTGGAAATTGCCTATATAAAGAAGGCCCGTAGTGTTGTCTTAGGTAGTTCTGGGTAATTTGGAGTAGTTCTAGGTAGATTTGGGTAATAATTCGAGGTTTTTTCCTATAGAATATTGTAAGGGAATGCCCATGTGGCTTTGCATATTGTAATTTTGAAAGTTTGTAATTCCACATCTGTGGAGATAATAAGAAGCCAATTTTATGTTCTTGCATATTGTTGTTGTTTCTCTATTTCTGTTATGTGTTTGTGGTATTAAGGGGAGCACCCTTCATCAAGAGGTAATAATTTGAGGCTTTATCCTACAGAATATTGTAAGGGAATGCCCATGTGGCTTTGCATATTGTAATTCTGAAAGTTTGTAATTTCATATTTTTTGAGATAATAAGAAGCCAATTTTATGTTCTTGCATATTGTTGTTGTTTCTCTATTTCTGTTATGTGTTTGTGGTATTAAGAGGAGCACCCTTCATCAAGTCATATAAGAGGAGTTCTTGAGTGTGTAAATAGATTGCCAATTGTGAGGCAGTTTGCACTAGGACCGTGGGTTAGGGTTTCTATGTAAACAGATCATCGATTGTGAGGCAGTTTGCACCAGGACCGTGGTTAGATTTTCACTGCGCATTGCAAAAATGCCTCCATGAAGGGAACATGGTGGAAGAGCTGGTGTTGTAACACCTAAGGTTAGAGTAATCTAGAGACAAGTGCAAGCATTACAAGAAGAGATTCATAAAGGAATGAATCTTAATGTCAGAGACAAAAGCGAGGATGAAGCCAAAGAAGAAGATCAAGAAGGAGAAGTTGAAATTGTGAACCCAGAGGAAGAAAGACTTTTTTGGGCCATTTCCAAGATCAAGAAAAGACTTAAGATTAAGGTTCTGACATTTTCTAGAAATCTTAACCTAGAGGAGTTGATCGACTAGATCAATGAATGTGAAGAATATTTTGAGTATGAAGATATTGAGGATCCTAATAGGGTCAAATTTGCAAAGACCAGACTGAAAGGTCATGTGAAGATTTGGTGGCAAGAGATTCAATTAGAGAAAAATAGAAGAGGGCAAGATAAAATCACAAGATGGGATCAGATGGTGGATAAATTAAAGTGATAGTTCATTCCTATTGATTATGAGCTTGACTTACTGAGGAAAATGCAAAGTTTGAAGCAAGTAGGAAGATCTGTTCAGTAGTATGTAGAGGAGTTCTATTGACTTCTCATTAGGACGGGCCATGTAGAAGCCGATAAGGAGAAAGTTTCCTGATACCTTAATGGGTTAAGGCCAAGAATTTAGGAGTTGAATCTAGTTTGAATGAATAGTATTGAAGAGGCATACCAGTTTACCCTACAAGTAGAGGAAAAGCTGAACAAGAAGTTTGAGAGTAGACAAAGTGGAAGAGGTCATGATAGAAGATCTGATGGAGATCGAAATGAAAATCTGAAAAAGTAGGATGAGGCTAGTAACAGTTAGAATCAAAGAGGAGATAGTTTCAATTGTTTCCATGATTAGAGTAATAGGGATCCGAGAGGAAGAGAAAGAGGACAAGGATTTGGAAGAGGAGGCTTCCATGGAACATGTTTTCACTATGGAGAAGAAGGTCATAGGGCATTTGAATGTCCTCAATGCCAAGGAAGGACAGACAGGAGAAACAAAGGCCAGGCCAGAGTTGCATATGTAGATGAAGATGCCAGATCATCAAATTTTGAAGATGTTGAAAGAGGAGAAACATTGATTAATAGAAGAGTTCTGCTGAGTGATGAGAATGAACCTGAACAAAGGAGGAGCCTGTTTCAGACTAGGTGCAAGTGTGAGGGTAAGTGTTTTGATGTGATTATTGATAGTGGAAGCATTGAAAATTTGGTGTCAGAAGAGATGGTGAAAAAGTTGAAGCTCAAGAGACAGAAACACCCACATCCATATCGGGTTGCCTAGGTATAGGATGACCACAAGGTCATGGTCAGTGAAGAGTGCCTAGTAAAGTTTAAGATTGGTGGGTACCATGATGAGGTACTATGTGATATCATATCTATGGATGCATATGTTGTTGGGTAGACCTTGGTAGTTTGATAGATGTGCAGTACATGATGGTCGTGCAAATACCTATTCCCTGTCAAAGGATGGGGTGCGACATAAGCTAAAGCCATTGAAGGAGACTGAAGAAAAGGTATGTGGTTTCTTAGATGGTATGCGGAATGAGTATATGTGTTTTACCTTAATTCCAAAGGCTGGGAAAGAGGAAGTAGAAGATGTACCTGTTGAAGTTGTAGATTTATTGAATGAGTTTCAGGATATTGTATCCAATAATGTACCTAATGGATTACCACTAGTAAGGAAGATCAGTCATCAGATGGACTTGATTCTAGAAGCCAGTTTGTCAAATAAGGTAGCGCATAGAATGGCACTAGCAGAAAGTGAAGAGTTGAAGATAGATTATAAGTTTAGTTCATCACAATTCTAGATTGTATATGGTAGTAGTCCCATTTATGCATCTAAGTTGAGAAAGATAAAGGAGAAATAAGTAGTGTTGAAGCGGAGGATTTTGCAGAACATTTGAAGAACATCCATGAGGAGGTGAGGAAGTACATTACCAAGATGAATGCATAGTATAAGGCTAAGGTAGATTAGAAAAGGAGACAAGGAATTTCAAGTTGAAGATGAGATCACAATGACAGTGTGGAGTATTCTAGCAACCAGTTCAGATATCAAGGAGATTGAAGACATACTAGATAGTTGTATTGGCAGAAGCACAAGGAACATGACATATGAAGAGTATTTGGTCAAATGGAAAGGACAACCTATTGAAGATTCATCATGGTTGACAAGGGAGGAGGTTAACCATCTTGGTTTTCCTCTTCACACTTGAGTCATGATAGGGTCACTTCTCAAATTACCCCATGTGTCTGATGCAGGAGCATCCTGGGTGTAAGAGGAATCTTGCATCACCCAAAAATATTTTTGTTTTTGTATTCAATAAGGGCTATCTTGTGTAGAGCTACTATTTATCAAAACTTTCTATTTTTAGTAAGTTGGTCATACAATCTTAGAATGTTTTGATTTCACATGTGGAGGTTCATCTTAGTCGTATCAGCCTACCAGTAAAGTTTCATTGATAGATCAAGTCTATCTTTGGAGATATTGAAGATTTTTGGTATTGGCAGCAGGGTACAAAAACTTTGAACTCAATTTTGAAGGATTTAGAGGCCCTGGATGAGGTTGAAAATTTGAGTGACGGGCACTTGCGCAAGTCAAGCCTGTAGAGTGCTTTGTGGCCTTTCTAAATCAGGGTTATAATAGTCAATCAGAGCAACTGGCGATGACTTACGGTCTTTGGAAGTTGGGTCACCTGAAATGGTAGAAAATAATTTTCCTTCAAAATTTTTGTTTGTGTTTCAAAAGTTATTTTGAGCTGACTTTGATGTAATAAATTTTAAAAAAAAATAATTCTAAGTTTAGTCGGCCCTTTGGGCTAAATTTCTGGAACCTTCTTGGGCAGTGGAAATTGCCTATATAAAGAAGGCCCGTAGTGTTGTCTTAGGTAGTTATGGGTAATTCAGAGTAGTTCTGGGTAGATCTGGGTAATAATTTGAGGCTTTTTCCTATAGAATATTGTAACGGAATGCCCATGTGGCTTTACATATTGTAATTCTAAAATTTTTTAATTCCACATTTGTGGAGATAATAAGAAGCCAATTTTATGTTCTTTCATATTGTTGTTGTTTCTTTATTTTTGTTATGTGTTTGTGGTATTAAGGGGAGCACCCTTCATCAAGAGCTAATAATTCAAGGCTTTGTCCTACAGAATATTGTAAGGGAATGCCCATGTGGCTTTGCATATTTTAATTTTGAAAGTTTTTAATTCCACATTTGTCGAGATAATAAGAAGCCAATTTTATGTTCTTACATATTGTTGTTGTTTCTCTATTTCTGTTATGTGTTTGTGGTATTAAGGGGAGCACCCTTCATCAAAATATCTTTCCACTAAATGATATAATGAAGTCATCCTATTAGAACCACCTTGAAATCATATTAGAGAAATTGTAACATACTCCAATAATAATTTTGTCAGCTCTACTAAGCACACAACACATTCTGGGACCTATCCAATATTAACAAATCTAGACACACGCTACACATTGTTGGCTCTACCAAAGTAACTGAAACTTTCTCCTCAATCTGAATTACATCATGCACTCTTAATTGAACATTAATAACTCTTCTCCAAGCACTAATCCAAGGGCACATAGTGAAATGATAGGCACAAATCCTAAACCAATATAATATTTTTCAGCTCTTCTGAATAAACAAATGAAACTACTGCTGGTGAATAGCCATTGCATAACTTCACTTCTATTGATAATCAGGATCTGCATTCATGAATGTAACATCACTAACATGTCACCATCACATATCCAAATACACAAGACTCCATGATAACTGTACGAACAATTATTCATAGAACATTGCTAGTAACTCTGTCAGGAACACTACTGACACAAGCTGCTATATAACTGTCTATACTAATAGTTAACCTCTAAGTCCATGATATCTTGCTGATAACATGTCCATGCTATATATACTATAATATTACTACATAAGCCTTCCACATATGCTACTTACCATTTGTTGTCATCAATGACAAATATATAGTCAGCATTGGCTTGCTAGCAAATCTCCAACAACTTGGTCACATAGACCTTCTGCTGATGGCTCAACACTTTACACACTCTTTACTACTCTTCACATTCAACTCTAAGCCATACCATAGAAATCAAAAATGACTACCTATAAATATCTTTCCTCTAAATGATATAATCAATTTAGCCTATTAGAACTACCTTGAAATCATATTAGAGAAACCATAACATACTCCAATAATAATTTTGATCATTTCTACTAAGCACACATCACAAACTGGGACTTGTCTAAAACAATAAGTGTAGACGTATGCTACACATTGTTGGCTCTACCAAATTAACTGAAACTTTCTCTTCAGGATGAAATACATCATGCGCTCTTAACCAAACATTGTTAACTCTTCTCCAATAACTAATCCAAGGATGGGTACTATAATGATAGGTGCAAATCATGTACCAACAAAATCTCTGTCAGCTCTTCTGAATAAACACATGAAACTACAATTGGTGAATAGTGACTGCATAACTTCACTTCTACTAATTATTAGACCCTGTGTCCATGAATGTAACATTACTAACATGTCTTCATCATATATCCAAATGTGCAAGGCTCCATGATAACTGTATGGACAATCATTAAAAAATACTACCTGTAACTTTGTCAAGAACACTACTGACACACACTACTATAAAACTGTCTGTACTAATAGTTAACCTCTGTGTCCATGATATCATGCCAATAACATGTCCATGCTACATATGCTAAAAAATTACTACTTAATTCTTCCATACATGCTACTTACCATATGTTATCATTAATGACAAACATACAATCAATACTGGCTTGCTGGAAAATCTCCAACAATCTCCCCCTTTATAATTGATGGCAACATATGGAATGAAAAACACCACCAGCGCAAATGAAAAATTCTTTTATAACATTCTCCATTTCCTCATCAAAACTCCCCCATGGATGAATCCTCCATCTACTACAATATTCTTCAACATTCTCCATTTCCTCAACTAAATACTACTCCCTCTTAGTATATTACTCCTTCTTTAAATCTATTTTTCATGACCATATATTACTCCCCCTTTGACATCAATGGAAAAGGGTTCCAAATAGTTTAAGCACCAGTACTACTCCTGAAGTAGAGTAATCAACCATCCATCAGTCCCTGAGGACTAATGCTCTTTCTTCTTTCTTCTAAATAGAATCAGGGAAGGTCATTATCCCAACTTCTCCTTGAGATAATAAAAAGTATCATTTGGTAAGGGCTTTGTGAATATGTTTGCTAGCTGATCTTTGGTACTCACGTATTCCAACTTAACTTCTTTTTCTAATACTTTCTCTCTTAGGAAGTGATACTTGATCTCAATGTGTTTTTATCTTTGCGTGCATCACAGGGTTCTTTGACATATTAATAGTGCTAGTGTTATCACCATGTATAACAATAGGATAGTCAATTTGAATTCCAAAATCATTTATCATTTTCTTGATCCAAACAATTGTAGAACAATTCAGGGATGATGCAACATAATTTGCTTTTTCTATTGACTGAAAGATACAATTTTTCTTCTTACTTATCCAAGTGACAAGTCTATCACCAAGAAACACTGCTCCTCCTGATGTACTCTTTCTATCATCAATCCATCCAACCCAATCTGCATCAGTATATACATGAAGCTCAACATTTTATGAATTGGGATACCATAGACCATAATCCAAAGTGTCTTGAAAGTATCTAAATATTCTTTTTACTACCATGAGGTGACTTTGTTTAGGATCTACTACAAATCTTCCAACTATGCCAATTGCATTGCAAATATCAGGTCTATTTTGCGTAAGATAAATGAGTTTTCCAATCATAGAATTGTACAATTTTATATCTACTACTGGTGAGTCATCTTCTTTTCTAAGCTTGCATCTAGTTATCATAGGTGTCCCTACTAGCTTGCAATCATCCATCTTAAATTTCTTTAATATCTCTTTCACATACTTGGACTGATTAATGAAAATGCCTTTCTTTGTCTGCTACACATTCAATCCCAAAAAGTATTTGATAGGTCTAATCATGCTCATCTCAAATTCACTCTGCATCTCCTTTGAAAATTCAACACTAAGTTTGTTATTACCTCCAAAGATAATGTCATCAACAAATATAGCTACAAGTAGTAAACCTTTAGTTGTCTCTCTTATGAATAGATTACAGTTTGCTGCTCCTTTCTTGAATCCAATCTTTGTTAAATATCCATCCAGTCTCTCATACCATGCTCTAGGGGCTTGCTTAAGTTCATAGAGGGCCTTCTTCAATCTACATACCATATTAGGTCTATCTGATAAGGTGAATGCTTCTGGCTTCTCAATGTATACTTCTTTCAATTCTCCATTCAAAAATGTTGACTTGACATTCATCTGATACACTTTTAATTTTTTGACTTTTGTATAAGCTAGAAACAACTTAATAGCTTCTAACCTACTCACAAGAGAAAATATGTTTGAATAATCAATGCCTTCTCTCTGCGCATATCCATTACCTACTAACTTTTCTTTATTTCTTACTACTGCACCATCTTCATTCATCTTGTTTCTGAATATCCATTATGTTCCAATCACATTCTTATCACTTGGTCTTGGGACCAATTCCCAAGTATCAATCTTAATAATCTGATCTAGTTCTTCTTTCATAGCATCATGCCAATCTGAATCATTACATGCATCTTCGACATTTAAAGGTTCAATCTGAGATAGTAAACATACCACTTCATTGCTTGCTAAATTTTTTTTTTTTTATCTTGTTGTGACTTTTGTGCTCTGATATCCAATGATGTCATCCTTTGAGTGATATCTAGATGTATACTTTGGAGATTTAGGTGAAATTGACTCATCTTCCTTCTGAGTTTCCTCTTCACTTGTTTTAGGGTCATTGAATAATACATTGACACTGTTAAACATTTCTTCAACAACTATCTTGCTAGTGGAAGGTCTAGGTTCTTCTTCAATCATAGGTGATTAATCATTGTATCTTTCTTGAACCATAAACTTTTCATCAATCTTAACATGAACACTTTTAATGATTTTCTTCAATGTAAAGTTAAAACATTTATAAGCTTTACTTTTAGTAGAGAAACACAAAAATAACCTTCATCACTTCTTACATCAAACTTGCCTACTAATGCATCCCTCTTGATGTAGCACTCATTTCCAAAGATTCTAAAGTATTTCACTATGGGAACATTACCAAACCATAGCTCATAAGGTGTCTTGTCTGTGCAAGGCCTTAATTGTATTCTATTGATTATATTGACCGCATCTCTCCAATAGATGTGTGCAAATTTTCCTTCAATCATGATGGTGCACACTATATCAAGGATAATCCCATTCCTTCTCTCTACAATTCCATTTTGCTGAGGGGTTCTAGGTGCACTTAACTATCTTTTTATGCCATATTCTTTGTAGTACTCATAGAATCTATGAGAGGTGAACTCTCCTCCTCTATCCAATCTTAGACACTTTATATTTAGTCCAGATTCATTCTCAACCTTAGCTTTGAATATTTTAAACTTCTCAAATGCTTCTGACTTATCTTTCAAGAATGCAACCCACATCATTCTAGAATAATCATCTACAAAAAAAATGAAATACCTTTCACCATAGTATGATCTTGTTTGAGTTGGTCCACGTAGGTCTGTATGAATCAGATCCAACTTGTTCTTTGCTGAATTATGCTTGCTTCTGAATGAATTCCTCACATGATTTCTCATTACACATTCCCTGTAGATGGTATCAACTATCTTTGCTATGCTAGGTAGGTCTCTTACTGCCTTAACATTACTGATCTTTACTATGTTATCAAAATTGATATGACATAGTCTTTTGTTCCACAACCGACTATCATCTACTTTAGCAACAAAAAAACTTTCTTCTAGATTAAGCTGAAAAATGTCACCTTTCGTCTTTGATCTTGATGTGATCATTTCTCCTTCTTTGTTGTTAATGATGTACTTGTTTCCATTGAATTCCAATTTGTAGCCTTTTTCAAGTAACTAACCAACACTTAGTAGGTTATGTTTCAAACCATCAACATAAAGAACATCATCAGTGCTATTCTTTCCATCCAATGTGATGGCTCCTCTACCTATGATGGGATTGGGAGTGTTACCTCCAAATATAACCATGCCTCCTTTATATCTTTCCAAATGAACAAATCTATCTTTGTCTCCTGTCATGTGATGTGAGAAACCACTATCAATGATCCAATCTGTCTTGATGTCAGCTTGTGAAATCAGAGCTAATTCTTGTGAATCCTTTTCATCTTCAAGAGTAATGAATCCAATTTCTTCTTCTACTAATTCTTCATCTGATACTCCATCTCCAATATAATAGCATTCCTTTGTATACTTAGGCTTATAGTTATTTTGGTACCTTTTAACTCTTGTAGGACACTTAGATGCAAAATGACCAATCTTATTACATGAAAAATATTTAAATGGCAATTGACCTTCACATTTCCCTTTTTCTTTCTTTTCTCTTTTAGCAATCATAGCAATGAAGTCATCTAGTTTTTTCTCTTCATCATCATCATCAAAATTACTAGAGGTGTTTGCAGATTTCTTACCATGGATTGATGCATTGAAGGCTATTTCACTTTTTGGTTCTTTCTTCAATCTTCAAATCTCAAAAGCTAAAATTTTTCTGATCAAGGTCTCTCTTTTGAAATTTGATGTAAGTTTCATGGTCTCATCAAGTATGTTGATCTTGTTTTCATACTTTGCTATGAGAGTGTTCATCAATTTATCCATAATGTCTTCTTTTGAGATCTCTCCACCATTGTTCCTGATTCCTACAACTAGTTCATTAATCCTTTGGTTGTAGGCTCTAATGTTCCCTTTAGGTAGCATCTCTAATGCTTTGTATCTTTTCTTCCAAATTTTTTTGCACACATCCTTTGCTTGTTTATCTACTTCAAACATGTCTTGTAGGTGTTTCCATATCTTGTAGGCTATGTCTACTTTCTTTATATCTAAAAAGTCACTATCAGATAGAGTGCTAATAAGGGCTTCTTTTGCTATTACATTTTGATGGAAAAAATCCTTCTACTTTCTTGTAGCATCGTCCTTTGCAAGATATTCTAGAGAGGGGATCTCAACTTCTTTGATAGCCACTTCAAAAACTTTAAAAGCAATACACTGCAAATGTGTTATTATCTTGTTCTTCCAATCAAGATAATTCTCTCCATCAAACTTAGGACTGTCTTTTCTAAAGAATGTCATCTGATCAACCTCAAGTTGTTAAAATTTCTCTTTGAGGCACTTTGCTCTAATACAAATTGTTAGGAACAATCTCAAGAGATAAATGAGAGTGGTGGGGGGGGTGACTCAGTTATCTACAAGTTTCAATTCTTTATCCAATTAAGTATACTTAAACATAAATCATAATCACAATGAAAGAGCACTTGAACACAACACCAATATTTTGGTTATGGGGAAACCCAAATAGGTAAAAACCCAGTGGGAATTGACACCCACTAATAATATGCACTAGTGTTTTATGATCCTTGTTAGAAGATCATTAACCCCTTTTAGGAGTTTCTTTACAATATATTTAGTACAGTGACTTGGTCAAGGGTTGGACCCTATTAGGAGTCTTTTACAAATAACCCTATTAGGGGTGAGGAATCACTGTTCGAGAGCTCACTGCTCAAATGTGTGAAGGTTATAACCTTTTTAATAACAAATACACACTATATCTAGATCCTTGTGAACTGTGCTTTGACCTAATATCTAGATCAGTTCCAATGTATAGAACAAACATTTTACTTGGTCACATAGACCTTTTGCTAATGGCTCAACACTTCACATAGTCTTCTTTACTCTTTACAATTAACTCCGAACCATACCATAGCAATAAAAAATGACTATGTATAAATATCTTTCCACTAAATGATATAATCAAGTTGGCCTATTAGAACCACCTTGAAATCATATTATAGAAACCATGGCATACTCCAATAATAATTTTGTCAGCTCTACTAAGCACACAACACATTCTGGGACTTGTCCAATATTAACAAATGTAGATGCACACTACACACTGTCGGCTCTACCAAAGTAAATGAAAATTTCTCCTCAAGTTGAATTACATCATGCACTCTTAACTAAACATTATTAAATCTTCTCCAAGCACTAATCCAAGGGCACATAGTGAAATGGTAGGCACAACTCTTGAACCAATATAATCTTTGTCGGGTCTTCTGAATAAACATAAGAAACTACAATTGGTGAATAGCGACTACATAAATTCACTTCTACTGATCATCAGACCCTGTGTCCATAAATGTAACATTATTGAGATGTATTCATCACATATCCAAATGTGCAAGGCTCCATGATAACTATATAGACAATCATTCTATAAACACTACCTATAACTTTGTCAGGAACATTGCTGACACAAGATGCTATATAATTATCTGTACTAACAGTTAACCTCTATGTCCTTGATATCATTATGATAATATGTCCATGCTACATATGCTAAAATCTTACTACTTAAGTCTTCCACTCATGCTACTTACCATATGTTGTCATCAATGAAAAATATACAGTCAATACTAGCTTGCTTGAAAATCTCCAACAATCTCCCCCTTTGGCATTGATAGCAACATATGGAATGAAAAAAACCACCAACCCAAATGAACAATTCTCTTATAACATTCTCCATTTCCTCATCAAAATTCCCCCAAGGATGAATCCTCTAGCTGCTACAATATTCTTCAACATTCTCCATTTCCTCAACTAAATACTAGTCCCTCTTAGTATAGTATTCCTTTACTTCTATTTTTCATGACTATATATTACTCCCCCTTTGACATCAATGGAAAAGGCTGCCAATCAGTTTAAGTACCAGTACTACTCCTGAAGTAGAGTATTAAACTATCCATTAGTCCTTGAGTATTGATGCTCTTTCTTCTTTCTTCTAAGCAAAATCAGGGAGGGGAATTACTCCTAGCTTCTCCTTGAGATACTCAAAAGTATATTTTTGCAAAGGCTTTGTGAATATATTTGCTAACTAATCTTTAGTACTCACATAGTCCAACTTGACTTCTTTCTCTACCACTTTCTCTCTTAGGAAGTGATACTTAATCTCTATGTGTTTTGTCTTTGCATGCATCAAAGGGTTCTTTGACATGTTGATAGTGCTAGTATTATCACAATGAATAACAATAGGATAATCAATCTAAATTCTAAAATCATTTATCATCTACTTGATCCAAAAAATTGTAGAACAATTCAAGGCTGCTACAACATACTCCACTTCAGTTGTTGACTGAGAAATACAATTTTTCTTCTTGCTTGTCCAAGTGACAAGTCTATCACCAAGAAACATTGCTCCTCTTGATGTACTCTTTCTATCATCAACGCATTCTACCCAATTTGCATTAGTATATACATGAAGGTCAAGATTTTATGAATTAGGATACCATAGACCATAATCTATAGTGCCCTACAAATATCTGAATATTCTCTTTACTGCCATGAGGTGACTTTGTTTAGGCTCTACTGCAAATCTTCCAACTATGCCAACTACATTGGAAATAATAGGTCTAGTTTGAGCAAGATATATGAGTTTACCAATCATAGACTTGTACAATGTTGTATCTACTACTCAAGAGTCATCTTTTTTTGTAAGCTTACATCCTATTATCATAGGTGTGACCACTAGCTTGCAATCATCCATCTTGAATTTCTTTAATATCTCTTTCACATACTTGAACTAATTAATGAAAATATCTTTCTTTGTCCGCTACACATTTAATCCCAAAATGCATTTTATAGGTTCAATCATACTCATCTCAAATTTTCTCTGTATCTCCTTAGCAAATTCAAGACTTGGTTTGTCATTACCCCCAAAGATAATGTCATCAACAAATATGGCTACAAGAAGTAAACCTTCATATGTCTCTCTTATGAATAGGTTACAATCTGCTACTCCTTTTTTGAATCTAATTTTTATTAGATATCCATCAAGTCTCTCATACCAAGCTCTAGGGGCTTGCTTAAGTCCATAGAGAGCCTTCTTTAATTTGCATACCATATCAGGTCTGTCTAATAGGGTGAATTCTTCTAAATTATCAATGTATACTTCTTCTTTTAACTCTCCATTTAGGAATGCTAACTTAACATCCATCTGATAAACTTTGAAGTTTTTGAATGTTGCATAAGCTAGAAACAAGTTAGTGGCTTCTAATCTACTCACTAGTGAAAATGTGTCTAAATAATCAATACCTTCTCTTTGTGCATATCCCTTACATACTAACCTTGCTTTATTTCTTAATACTGTACCATCTTCATTCATCTTGTTTCTAAATATGCATTTTGTTCCAATCATATTTTTATCACTAGGTCTTGGGACCAGTTCCCAAGTATCATTCTTGATAATTTGATCTAGTTCTTCTTTCATAGCATGATGCCAATCTAAATCATTACATGCTTCTTCAACACTTAATGTTTCAATCTGAGATAGTAAACATACTACCTCATTTCTTGCTGAACTCTTTGCTTTTGATCTTGTTGTGACTTTGCCACTCTAATCTAAAATGATGTCATCCTTAGAATGATATCTAGATGTAAACTTTTGAACTTTAGGTGATATTGTCTCATCTACCTTCTGAGTTTCTTCTTCACTTGTTTCAGGGTCATTGAACAATACATCATTACTATCAAACATCTCTTCAACAACTGTCTCACTAGTGGAAGGTTTGGGTTCTTCTTCAATCATAGGTGAATAATCATGATATCTTTCTTGGACCATAAAATTTTCATCAATATTAACATGAGAACTTTTAATGATCTTCTTCAATCTTAGATTAAAACATCTATAAGATTTTCTCTTAGTAGAGTAACCAAGGAAAATACCTTCATCGCTTCTTGCATCAAACTTGCCTACTGCTTCATCCCTCTTGATGTAACACTTGCTTCCAAATATTATAAAGTATTTCACTATGGGAACATTACCAAACCATAGCTCATTAGGTGTCTTGTCCATGCCTGGCTTCAATTATATTCTATTGATGGTGTAGACTACTGTATTGAATGCATCTCTCCAATGGGTGTGTGCAACTTTTCCTTCAATCATGATGGTGCACACTATGTCAAGGATGATCCTATTCCTTCTCTCTACAATCCCATTCTTTTGAGGGGTTCTAGGTGCACTTAACTATCTTTTTATGCCATGTTCTTTGTAGTACTCATAGAATCTGTTAGAGGTGAATTCCCCTCCTCTATCTGATCTTAGACACTTTATCTTTAGTCTAGATTCATTCTCAACCTTAGCTTTGAATATTTTGAACTTCTCAAATGCTTTTGACTTATCTTTTAATAACGTAACCCACATCATTCTATTATAATCATCAAAAATTAAAATGAAATACCTTTCACCATAGTATGATCTTGTTTGAGTTGGTCCACATAGGTCTATGTGAATCAGATCCAACTTGTTCTCTGCTAAATTATGCTTGCTTCTAAATGAATTCCTTACATGCTTTCCCATTACACATTCCCTACAAATAGTATCATCTGGCTTTGCTATGCTAGGTAGGTCTCTAACTACCTTCACATTACTTATCTTTACTATGTTATCAAAATTGACATGACATAGTCTCTTATGCGATAGCCAATTGTCATCAACTTTAGAAACAAAACAACTTGCTTCTAAATTAAGTTGAAAAACATTACCTTTAGTCTTGGAGCCTAATGAAATCATAACACCATCCTTGTTATTAATGATGCACTTGTTGTCTTTGAACTCCAACTGATAACGTTTTTCAAGTAACCATCCAACACTAAGAATGTTATGCTTCAAACCATCTACATAGAGAACATTATCAGTGTTGCTCTTTCCATCCAATGTGATAGCTCCTCTACCAATGATAGGTTTAGGAGTGTTATCTCTAAATCTAACCATGCCACCATTTTATTTTTCTATATGAACAAACCTATCTTTATCACTTGTCATGTGGTGTGAACAACCATAATCTATGATCCAATCTATGCTTATGTCTGCTTGTGAAATCAATGCTAACTTTTCTTGATTTTTCTCATCTCCATGATCCATTTAATTATTCATTTTCTCTATAATAGAAATGAATCCAATTTCATATTTATCTAAATCATCATCTGATACTCCATCTCTAGCATAGTGACATTCCTTTGAATACTTGGGCTTGTGGTCATTTTTGAACTTTTTAGCTCTTGTAGGACACTTAGATGCAAAGTGACGAATCTTATTACATGAAAAGTATTTAAATGAAAATTGACCTTCATATTTCCCTTTTCCTTTCTTTTATCTTTTAGCAATCATAGAAATGAAATCATCTAGTGCTTTCTCTTCATCATCATCATCAAAATTACTAGAAGTGTTTGCAGATTTCTTACTATGGACTGATGCTTTGAAGGTTGCCTCACTTTTAGGTTCCTTCTTCAATCTTGAAATCTCAAAAGATGAAATTTTTCTGATCAATGTCTCTATTTTGAAGTTTGATGTAAGTTCCATGGTCTCATTAAGGATGTTGATCTTGTTTTCATACTTTACTGTGAGAGTAGTCATCAACTTATTGTAATACCCCAAAAATGGGCTATAAGTTCATTAACCTCCTATATCAACAAATCAAATGAAATCGACATCAAAGTCCTAACCTAAGGCACATCTGAACATCATCCAATCCTAATTGATTATCTTAAATTCTGCATCAGGGAATATTTCTAGTAATATTTCTAATTATCTTAATTATCTTTAATTTAATAATTATTTGGTGATAAATCACTTTTATCCTAAGTTTGATTAATTGAATATTTTCATATTTAATTAATTAGATTTAATATTTTCCACTTAATTGTTTAATTAAATTTAATTTTATCTATTATTAATTATATTATTTAATTTTGACAATAAATCCAAATTCTTATCATTAATTGATTAAATTCTTATTTAATTAATTAAAGCAAGTTGTCATTATTTAATAATATAGTTTTTAATGAAAGTTTGAATAAATAGTTAATTAACCCATAAATTAATTATTTATTTTTAAAAATCAGTTGAGTTGAGGATAAATCACTTTATCTATTTATTTAATTCTTAATTATCATGCACATTCAAAAGAAACAGTTAAACTCCAAATCAGAAAATCAATGCAAGTTATTGACTTTTTGGAACTCAACATCCTTTTGGAGTTCAAAAAGCTGATCTAAACTCTAATTGGAGTTGAACTCTGTTTTTGCATGATTTTGAGAATTGACTATCTTGCATGATCAGATAACTGAAAAATCAACTTGAGTTATTTGAGTGATTTATGGCTTTCTTCCATGCACCTCCAAAGCCCGGGATTTCTATAAATTAAGGCTTCAGCTCTTCACAAATCATCTCACAAATTTGCACAACTATGCTGTCGAATTGGAATTAAAGAATCAAAGCTCTTGCGAATCAACATCTATTATGAGATCAATCTTGTTTTTGCATTCATTGTTAGATCAATTTTCATAGCATAGAATTCACAGCTTTCATATCATTGTTAGATTAGCATTCATTGCATATCAGTTTTTCAATAGCATTCATAGCATATCAATTTCATCTAGCATAGATTCATATCAAGTTATCATCCTTATTGCATAGAAAATCCAAAAAAATAGCTTAATTGCATTCATATTCCATATCTAGAATCGCATTCAAATCCTTCATTTAGGTGTCATCTAGGTCATTGATCTTGATTACAATATGAGAACAGCAATCTCACACTTATTAGAAGGCAGTAAATCACTTGGTTAGATTAGATTTCAATTTTGCACGATTTTGATTATAGCTAACCTCTAATGTTTTACTGAGTGTTGTGTCTATAGATCAGGTACAATTTTCACACACACATTTCTAAGGGGAAGTTCGAACCCAATTGGCTGGGTCCCTTTGTTATCACTGCTACTTTTGGCTCTGGTGCCTATCAACTCTCAATGACTGAAGGAGAACAGCTCTGAGAACCAATCAACGTTCTCCATCTGAAGAAATTCTACGCCTAAGGCATTTAGTGCTTGGTAAATGTCCTAAAAAAATCTTAAAAATCTGAAAAAGTCCTGAAAAATGAACATCTTGGTGAAAACCTAGCAATAGGCACCTTGATGATTCACAAAAAAAAGAAAAAAATATCAAAAAAAAATAAATTGAAAAAATGAAAAAAAACAAAAAAATGAGAAAAAGAAAAAAAAGTGCCTTGGTGAAAACCTGGAAACAGGCACCTTGGTAGCAAAAATAGAATCTCTACCAAGATGGTGAAAACTTGGAAAATAGGTGCCAGTTGTTTCAAAATGCTCCATCTATCAGCGCAATCTTGGACTTTCCCATCTTTCAGTCTGCTTTAGTCTGTATCTATCCTTGTTTCAATAAAGTCAGTTTGTACACCAATCAGCTCGAGCATCTGTATCCTATCAAATGTTCAAACTTGGGGACAATCAATGTCATATCCTATGGCCTCCAATGTATCTTAGACCTGTCATATCCAGTCAGAGTCCTTTGAAGTTTCAAGTTGAGTCAGTTAGTCTGTCTTGTCTCTAGAAAGTATTTTGCATCTACAACAATCAAACATCAAAACAAACTGAAAACAATTTGTGCTTCATGCTTTTATCTCCTTGTATGCTTACTGATTCGCATTGAGATTTTTTCATATTGTGTTCCTTCAAGCTTTTCGATGATGTCCTTTACAGGATTTAGAGAGTGATGATTGGGGGCATAATCTTTTCTTGGTTTTCTGCTTGTATGTGAAAATCTACCATCTTTGGAAATTCTGGATTGAAATGGTGTCTGACTGTAAGAGCCTCTATCTCGAATTAGATGGCCATGCGTACCTCAACCATTGATACCTATAAAATTCAAGGAAGTTTGATCTAACTATTATCTTTTTGAAATGAGTTCTTTCTCCTACTGTGAAACGCGAACTTGCCTAAGGCTATGAACGATAAAGGGTCACTACGGGAAATTCACACTAGATTTAGAATGATCTCTTGACTGTTTGATGTGTATGTTAAATGCAAGGTGTACTCAGGTCATCATGACATTTATGTTTTGATGCTTGTACAAATTGCTATATCAAAATGGACATGATATTTAGGTCATCCTGGCGTTTGTGCCTTGGTGCTTATATCTAATCCGACATTCTGAAAACAAAATCAATATTCATATATCCATGGTTGTTTGACTAGTGGGTGTTGTATTGATTCTTGAGCATACAAATAGATATTCATATGTCTATGGTTTCATAGCTAGTGGGCATTGTATTGATTTATCCGGTTACCTAAAAGTTCAATGATGATAACAAATCGACACATGATCACTGACTAGGTCCTAGGTCCTAGGTCCTAGGTCCTAGGATTGCATATCATTCTACATGTTTCTTTGCATCTCTGCATGTTTGCATGATCTCACAATGTTTGAATGAACTTCAAAGATTAAAACAATTATTTAATCACATCTTCAAATCTAATAAGAGCTGAACCTAACTTGAAGGTCTCTTCACAGAATAGCAAGCAATGATCCTCCTGGGTTAACCATCTTTTTGACATAAGACTGAGTACTTGTCTTCATCAACCTGCAAAACATATCATGTGTATCGTTGCATTTACATATCATATCATAAACATTTATTGCATTACATTTACATCCATTGCATAAACATACATATTTCCATAATCATTACATCTGCATAACATTCATACATATGAAAGAAATCATTGCATTGCATTGATCCATACATACATTCTACACTACTCATAGCATTAACATCACATGATATCATCATAAATCAACAAAATGACAAGTACACATAATGTCACAACCAAAAATATCGATCTCATCTATATATCAGAATCTTAAATAGTCAGGGGTGCACTACTGGCACAGAGTACAAAAGAATGAGCTCCCTAGAGCTATTAGACACAACAATGTATCAGTGATAAAGTAACAGATAAGAAGAGAAATCAACTGTTAGCATGCTCCTCTACATCAGGTGGAGGAGGAGGTGGTGCAACTGGTATGGCCTCTGCTCTCGGTGCCCTAGCTCCCTCTGATGCTAACATGTACTGAGAATAGGTGGGCACTCTCTGTGTAGCAGGGACTACTGCATAGTAAGCAGATACATAATATGAGGCCCGCGCAGTCTGATGAATCACCTCTGCCTGTAATCTCTATATCTCTACACGCTGCCTATCTGCCTCTCGATGCCTCTCCTCTAATCTGGCATTCTCTATCTTCAGGTCCCAGACCTGAACTCTAAGCCGTCTGATAATCTTAGTCAAAGTAAGAGGACCTGTAGGCTCTGCATCAGCTGCTGGCATATCTGTGTCCTGTGCTGGCTATGCTGGCTGATCGGCATGTGAAGAAGTACTAGCCCTGTGCACCTTATGGCGTCTAACCTCATCACCCAAATCAAATGTGTCATCTCCACCTATACCACCTGCAAACTGCTCAGCTCCTAGAACCTCATTTGCAGATCCTACTCCACCCAGTGTACCACTCTCACCTCCGCTCCGTCTCTGTGTCCTGGAAGATGTACCTACTGTGGATGTAGATGGACATGGAGGCCTCGCATGTCCTGATGCTCTCTGTGTAGGGGAAATAGCTCTCTACCTTGGATGAGTAGGGTGTACCACCTGTGGTCTCGGTCCTGCTCTCATAGGATCCCTTGTAACATCCATAGCCTCCTCCATGGAGGGTATCAGGTCTGTAGGATCAGAAAATCGGTGAATCCTATGATCAGCATGCCAGGCAACATACGCATCTGTAACCCCTACATCAACCACCTATGGAAGGTAGTCCCAATCCCTACCAATGATATGACTATACTCATTAGCACATAAAGAATAACTGAGCCATGGTGTCCATCCAAGCCCTATCTCATGCACAATGCGGGCATAAGCAGCATACTCCTGAGGGACATCCTGAATGCATCCATACTGACGCCAGACTCTAGTAATAAAAAATCTCTCCAAGACGGTGGAGGTCCATCCAATCAGTATCCTGCTCTGGAAAAAGAATGAAAACTATTCTCTCATAGTAGGCCAGGCCTCTATCTGTAAATATGGCCTCCAGATCACGAAGGTCATATCATCTAAACACCGGCGAAAGTACTCAGTGTGTCCCATACGAACTTGTGTGACATAGCCGACATAAGCATAAATGACAGGGTCCTATGGCTGCCTCTACGTCTGAAAAACTGGCCTCAAAACTGGGATATGCTCCCAAGCCCATATCTGTAGTACCATCGCTTCTGAAGAAAATGTCTTGTAGTCCTGATACACGACCTTGTGCATCTCAGAATACAAGTGAGCCAGCAGACACTGACCCCAAGCAAGCTTAGTGGGTGTAGCCATCAAAAGTGCTACCATAGGTGCCCATCCCATCAAAAAGCCATTCTGTTGACGGCCAGGCATAATCAGCTCTCTTATCATCCCCGCAATGATACACTCTAGCCGATATGTCTGCCCATATCTCTGCACGAGTGTCTCCTAGGATATAGACCTAGTCAGCTGGGTATCGTCACCGAACAGTCATCTGAAAGCATGCAGACCAGTGGATCCTCCGCTCACATACTCAAGCCGACGAGGACTATGAAATAGAATATGAAGGATCCTATACACGTCCTCTGGTGTAACAGTGATCTCTCCGGTAGGTAGGTGAAAGATCTGCATCTCAGAATGGAATCGCTCTATCAGTGCAGTCAGTAGGCCGTGATTTACCCTAATATCGGGTAAATGTATCAAGTGCTCAAAACCACATGTAGCAAGATGAACCCTCATCGGGTCTGGCAAGGCAATACACAATCTTTGGGTGGCCGGATAAGAATGGCGAACATGTACATCGGGATATGTGACCTAAATCATAAAAAAATAGGGTGTTTTTATCAGAAATTCAGTTCAAAATCAGGCCAAAAGCATCAGCATAGCACAGTTTGATATTTCAGAAGGTGGGTCAAAGTGTCCGCAATCAGGCAGAAGGATCAGAAAAATAAAAAATTTGACCTAAGTATGAGTTTTTAGCTCTCTATTTTTCAAATGACATTCCAGACTAGCATCAAATGTCGTACGACACTCCACAGTATACCAAACGACACTTCATGGTCATACGACACTACGCCCGGACTCATACGAGTTTCGAGGGACCCGATGAAATGTCGTACGACACAAGGGTCCCTCTCATATGACACTTGGGTAGGCTTGAAACGACAAAGGAATTTGAAATGAAATGTCGTACGAGTCTGGACTAGGACTCGTACAAGTTTCTACACATGCGAAAATGAAAAGCTAAAAATGCGTATGAAAAATTTTAAAAATGCTATAAATCATCAAAAATATGCATTTTCAGAGGGGAACAGAGGTCCACCTACCGGATGTCCATACTCCCGAGGTCTGTAATGTCACCGGCTGCGCTCAAATCGGTGCGAATTCATAGGTACCTTGAGTTCTCACTGGTCTGCCATTTTTCTCACTTAGAGGGCTCCACAAAATCTCCAAAGTCAAAAGGTTGAAATGAATTGAAAATGACCCTTCTGGCCTTTATATAGCTTTTGACCTAATTTTTAAAAGTGCTCTGTTTTCCATGAAAATTGCACCCTTGGCTAATTTCGACGTTCTAAATCCATTTTCAGGATCAAAATTGAAATTTGAGATCATTTATTATGTCAAAATCATGATTTAAAATTTTTGGGACCAGGACGGTCTACTACTTGCATAATCGACCTTCAATCATCACAGAAATCCAGAATTCAACTTAACTGATTATCTTTCATCAAACTATCAAAATTTCAACTTGGTCAACCATGGTCAACACATGGTCAAACCTAGTCAAACTTGGTCTCCAGGACCTCCAAACGATGCAGAATGCGTTCTCAAACGTGTCTAACCACTTCTCAAATCAATTAACATGCTTCTAAACTATAACACTGACTTTTCTTGTCAGATTTCAATTTTAATCCCGAAGGGGGCATGGTATTGCATATCATTCAAGTCTGTAAATCAAATTCTATCGATCAAATCTATCAATATCTTTCATCAGTAATCAAGACAACAACCACGTCAAGTTGCTAATTTATCAAAAAGTCCTCATCGCTCGGGGCAAATCTATCATCACTTGGGGCATATCAGATTCATCAATCCATATCAATCTGGTATTCTCTTAATCTTGTAATCTGTATCAGCTTTTTGCAACCATCGGTTCATTAGTGTTATTTTCTTGGTTCTTCGACAACTGAAGGGTTCGGATGTGATACCTGCTAGTTCTGCTAAGACAATCGAGTCTAGAACCGGTCACTCACTTCTTATCAATCTTAAGGTTCGGAATCAGGCATTTTGACACTTTTTCACAATCATTGGTTCATCACTGCTATAGTGAACATTATCTTTGGTCATTCAGGACCTAATATCTCAATATCTTTCATTCAGTTTCTATCTTGAGATTGGTTAATCTTTTGAATCAGTTTCATAGCTTTATCATACACAGACTATCTTTGAACCACTGCACTTCGCACAACAATTCAAAGAGGGGCAAAATGTAATACCCCAAAAATGGGCTATAAGTTCATTAACCTCCTATATCAACAAATCGAACGAAATCGACATCAAAGTCCTAACCTAAGGCACATTTGAACATCATTGAATCCTAATTGATTATCTTAAATTCTGCATCAGGGAATATTTCTAGTAATATTCCTAATTATCTTAATTATCTTTAATTTAATAATTATTTGGCGATAAATCACTTTTATCCTAAGTTTGATTAATTGAATATTTTCATATTTAATTAATTAGATTTAATATTTGCCACTTAATTGTTTAATTAAATTTAATTTTATCTATTATTAATTATATTATTTAATTTTGACAATAAATCCAAATTCCTATCATTAATTGATTAAATTCTTATTTAATTAATTAAAGCAAGTTGTCATTATTTAATAATATAGTTTTTAATGAAAGTTTGAATAAATAGTTAATTAACCCATAAATTAATTATTTATTTTTAAAAATCAGTTGAGTTGAGGATAAATCACTTTATCTATTTATTTAATTCTTAATTATCATGCACATTCAAAAGAAACAGTTAAACTCCAAATCAGAAAATCAATGCAAGTTATTGACTTTTTGGAACTCAACATCCTTTTGGAGTTCAAAAAGCTGATCTAAACTCTAATTGGAGTTGAACTCTATTTTTGCATGATTTTGAGAATTGACTATCTTGCATGATCAAATAACTCAAAAATCAACCTGAGTTATTTGAGTGATTTATGGCTTTCTTCCATGCACCTCCAAAGCCCAGGATTTCTATAAATTAAGGCTTCAGCTCTTCACAAATCATCTCACAAATTTGCACAACTACGCTGTCGAATTGGAATTAAAGAATCAAAGCTCTTGCGAATCAACATCTATTGTGAGATCATTCTTGTTTTTGCATTCATTGTTAGATCAATTTTAATAGCATATAATTCATAGCTTTCATATCATTGTTAGATTAGCATTCATTGCATATCAGTTTTTCAATAGCATTCATAGCATATCAATTTCATCTAGCATAGATTCATATCAAGTTATCATCCTTATTGCATAGAAAATCCCAAAAAATAGCTTAATTGCATTCATATTCCATATCTAGAATCGCATTCAAATCCTTCATTTAGGTGTCGTCTAGGTCACTGATCTTGATTACAATCTGAGAACAGCAATCTCGCACTTATTAGAAGGCAGTAAATCACTTGGTTAGATTAGATTTCAATTTTGCATGATTTTGATTATAGCTAACCTCTAATGTTTTACTGAGTGTTGTGTCTACAGATCAGGTACAATTTTCACACACACACTTATCCATAATATCTTCTTCCAAGATCTCTCCACCATTTTTCTTGATTCTTGCAACCACTTTATTAATCCTTTGGTTGTAAGCTCTAATGTTTTCTTTAGGTAGCATCTCTAGTGCATTATATATTTTCTTTCATGCTTTCTACGCACATCCTTTGCGTGTTTATCTCCTTCAAACATGTCTTCTATTTGCTTCCATATCTTGTGGGCTATGTCTACTTCCTTTACTTTTGAAAACTCACTATCAGATAGGGCACTGATAAGGGCCTCTATTGCTAATGCATTTTGATGGAACAATTCCTTATGCTTGTCAGTAGCATCATCCTTTACAAGGTCTGCTAAAGTAGGGATCTTGACTTCTTTGATAGTCACATCAAAAATTTCAAAATCAATGCATTACAAATGTGTCACCATCTTGTTCTTCTAGTCAAGATAATTCTATCCATCAAACTTCGGACTTTATTTTCTGAAGAAAGCCATCTGATCAACCTCAAGCTATTAAAATTTCTCTCTGAGGTACTTGGCTCTAATACCAATTGTTAGGAATAGTCCCAAGAGAGAACTGAGAGGGGGGGGTGAATTAGTTATCTACAAGTTTCAATTCTTTGTCCAATTAAATATACTTAAACATAAAGCATAAACAAAATGAAAGAACTCTTGAACACAACACCAATATTTTGGTTATGGGAAATCCAAATAGATAAAAACCCCAGTGGGAATTGATAACCACTAATAATATGCACTAGTGTATTATGATCATATTAGGAATAACAGTCCACAATACAACTGAGAGGGGGGGTGAATCAGTTGTATGATGGAATATTAAACTTTAAAATTTAAGCTCATTAATATTAGATCCAATGAACACAATGAATGTCAATACAATAACACAATATTTTGGTTATGGGGAAACCCTGTTAAAGATAAAAACCCTAGTGGGAATTAGCACCCACTAATGATGTATTGGGAGTATAGTAATCATTGTTAGAATATATAGCCATGTTAGGAGCTTATTGAAACATTACAGTACATAGTCCTTGTTAGAGGATAGAACCTATTAGGAGTCAAGAACAATAGAGGGCTCACTGCCCAAAGAAGGTTAAATCCACCTTAAGAACTCACTAGTTCGCAACAAGTGTATATGAAGAAATACACAATCTTTGAGTTGTTTACCATTAACTATCTTTTCTTGATCAGTTCCAATGAAGTCCACCAGTAATCCTCTTCTCTACATATAGCAGACACAAGTTCGCAACCTATATAACCTCCTTATATCACACATATTCCATCCATGTCTTTTCGAAAGAAAAGACCTTCCATTTATACCTTATTACAATTTACCAAGATCAGGTTGACCCATAAGGCTTTTTGAGTTACAAACAATTATATAAACCCTTGCTACTATCCAACACTCAAAAGATTATGTTTCAAACCATCCAAAAAATAAACATCATCAGTATTATTCTTTCCATCAAGAGTAATAGATCCTATACCTTTAATCAAACAAGGTGCATTATTTCCAACTCTCACAACTCCTCCATCATAATCATTAAAATTTATGAACTTCTTCATATCTCCAGTCATATGATGTGAACAACGACTGTCTATAATCCAATCAACTTTCTTTTCAACTTGGGAAACTAAGGCTTTCTCTTCCTTAATATTAGTTTTAGGATTCTCTTCTTTAATTGCTACAAATCCTATGTCATCATTATTCTCAGTATCACTTTCACTTAGAGTTCTTTCTATACTAGCTTCAAGATCTTCATCATTAGCATAATAACATTCCTTAGATCTTCTGGGTTTGAAATTGTTTCTATGCTTCTTAACTCTCTTAGGACACTTAGATGCAAAATGACCATACTCTTGACAATTCCAACACTTAAAATTTTTCTTACTATTTGGTTCTCTTTTCACAAGCAAGGCAATACCTTCTTCAATCTTTCAATCTTCTTCATTCCTAGATCTATTGTTGTTAGCATAATCTCCATTCACACTGATGCTTCTTGACAAAGTAGGGTGAATACTAAGAGCACTAAATGCTATCTCCATTCTAGGTAAGTCTCCTGACAACCTCAAACTCATTTCTACTGCTTCCAATCTTCCAAGAAGAGTCTCTCTTCTAAAGTTCATTGTACAAGGTATAACTTGTTCAATCATCTGTGTTGTCTACTTAAATACATGAGTCAATGTCCTTAGAATTTTCCATATCACTTCATTCTCTGTCTTTGTTCCTCCATAAGATTTTATCCCTGTAATAATTTCTACATTCTACCAATATAGCTTCTAACAGATTCATCTTCCATCATTCTAATATCTTCAAATGCACATATCCAATTATGTAATCTAGCTCTTTTAGCATGTTCATCACCTTCAAAAGTAGTGTAAAGCTTTCCAAATTTTATGAGATTTTTCAAAACATCTTATCTGATTGTATTCATTCTCTGGAAGGGCTGTCAAAGGTTCTTCTCTTGCAAGTATGTTACACATGAATAGATCTCTCTCATCATTGGAACATGTCTCAAGATTTTCTTCTTTAATGATAGACTTGTCATTCTTAGTGATCAACCAATAACCTAGTCCTAAACATAGTAGATGTGTCTTCATCTTCTCTTTCCAGTTGTGAAAATTTACTGCATCAAATTTAGGGCTTTCTTTCCTAAAATTTGCCATGGATCTCCTTAAGCTATTAAATTTTTCTTTCAAGGACCTGTTGCTCTGATACCAATTGTTAGAAAGTAAAGTCCACCAAGATAACTAAGACGGGGGGGGGGGGGGGGGGGGTGAATTAGTTATCTGATACTTATAACATTTATTAATTTCAATAGCATTTAACCATGTAAGTAATGTAATTAAAAACCATAGAAAGGTATTCATACACAATAACACAATGACACAAGATATGTTGACTTGGGAACCTCTTGATGAAAGAGTAAACTTCAGTGGGAATGATGCCCACAAAAGATGCACTAATATGAATATTCCATGTGAAAGAATGGCCTCTATTAGGAGTCTTATGAAATACATGATGTCATATTTTTGACAAATTTTGAAAACCTAATTACTAGATGCGTTCTATACCCTAGTTTGCATTATTATGTGGTCTTGATTAGATTTGTGTTCATTCATTTCAAGTACATGAAAGGGAAAGATATATTACTACAACAAAGATTACATGTGCATGTAACAATATCCTGAGTATGTTGTACAAAAAGGAAAGAACTAAAAAGAAAACATTCATATGAGCTCACACATGCCGTGAGCATAGAAAAAGTAGGAATTGCATAAATGAATGCAAGTATACATAAATTAATGAAGCTAGATGTAGGGGTACTAGACATTGCCTGGTAATGTGAGTTGATCTTCTGTGTTCCCAATGTGCTCATGTGATCCTAAACCTGCAGAGAGAGAGAAAATAGTGGGTTAGATCCAATGGATCTAAGAAATGAATTGTGCCACAACATCTATGAACATGCATACGTACACTGAGTCATGTACCTCTAGCAGGGGCTGTGCTCAGGGCATGTGCATCAAGGAGCCTTTGGAAATAAATGAAATACCATTGTTCCTACTAATGTGTTTGTTCCATGTGCAGATGAATGATGATGCCCTGTAATGTGGGATCTCTCGGGAAAATCTCAATTTCTTGGAGAGAGACCACATCATAGGCTAAAACCACCCATGATCAGTATTGAGTCTCCTAGTACCCTACACTGAACTGGTGAGGGTTGTGAGAAGCTCTATTCCCATAGAGTTTCTAGAAACTCTAACCATCCCAATGAGAGGCACTGACTTATGTGGGAAGGCATTTAGTAAGTGAGACACTAAAAGAACTATAAAGCCAAATCAAATAAGCATGGTCAAATAGGGCATGAACTAGATCCAGAAGCAATTCATCACAACATGTTAAGGTGGAATGAATTATGTTCAAAATAGAGCACTAGCAGTTTCAAAGGAAATACTTCATCAGCATGGCAGAAAAATAAGGTACACAAAATCTATGACATCATAGAATATATGTGCTTCAAGGTCTATACTAAATTCATTGATGCTATGGCATGAATATGATAAATCTACATCATGAGCTAAATGCCAAAAGGCTCTAGTTGATTAATCCATACAAGCATGGCATATCCTCATATGAAATAATAATGGATAATACATAGATAAGATGGTCCCATTTTAAAGACCCCTGGCAACTTGTGTAAATCAGTAGCATGGTATCAATACGAATGAACAATGAATGTATACTTAAAGTTGCAATGGAAAAAAACAATTAGCATGTCTTGGGCCAGTGCCTTGAAACAAAGGAGATCCTAACAAAGCTCTCTGGCTACATATATAATACATAAAAATAGGAATAATAATAGAGAAATACAATTGAATGTTATATACAGATGCTTCAAAATCAACAGTGGTACACTACAATGCCATGCCCTAGTTATATGTTATCAGGCTCTTCAAGAACATAATAGGATAACAGGTGGCAAACTATGGTATTTACAATACAAGGGACCACACCCTTGAGAAACACATTGAGGGGTTTCAAACAAAGAAAATTGATGCAATGCCCATTACATGACCAGGCTATATAAACAGTCAACTCGGTACCTATCATCTGATAAATGCAACAAGAAATGAAATATAGCATAGAGATTAAATGATACCCTATTTCAACATTCAGAGGCTATCAAATGCAAAGACATGAGTGTCTTCAAGTTGAGAATGTGGAACTATTGTGACACCAGTGTGCTTGAATAGAAATGCAACCAAAGTGAATATGCAATGCATCGAGTCAACAATCACAATGCCCTCGATTGTGATCTAAGGGCTTCACGATGCCATAGCCTTAGGTTTCTCGAGGTTATTCAAACAGAGAGTTCAATTAAGCTTAGTGCCTTCCAAACATGAAAGAAAGGGACCCACAAGCATCCAAAACTAGTAAACAATGATGCCATGCTAAGGGTTTCTAAAAGCAATTTTTAATTGTCACAACATTGATCCAATCATACCATCTGGTCTTCACCAAAACATAACAGTGTGGGCAAGTCAATATCAGTGATAACAACATGGTGAAGGCATTTTCATGATAGCAACATACCAATGGAAAATGGCATGGGAGCAGGTAAGGTTTGATGTCTTATTTCTAGTGATGCCCGCATTTTCCAAAAGTAAGGTATCAATTTAAATGTGAGCACATCAAAAACAAAGGTCACGGTACATCATAGTATGGTAGCAGCACCACAAACAATGAGGATTCAACACATCATGATGTTCTATGACCATAAGTAATGATGCCCTAGAATAGAGCCCATACACATCGATACCATACATCTTCAAGGCACGTATGTATAAACAACAAATACACGGTGCCCTATTCTATAATAGCAATAGCGTGATAGCATAACAGCTGGATGCCAAGCTCATGGTGTTCAAAGAATTAAATAGAGATATAGTACATCCATTCATGAAATGTTTCAACAAGCAACATATTATCAGGCTATGTGTATTAGAGAAAACATAGACAAACAAGATGAAGGGCATAACCCACGGGCTATGAGCTTAATCAAATAACGGTTCACATCCAACATCGGCAAGTGTCAAAAACAAAGTAAAATAGTGCCAACATGCCTAGTATACTCTTAGGTTGTTGATACACATGATCAAAATCCAAATGCATAACAGCTTGTATACGATACCCTTGATACCCTAATCAGCATAGCACAAACAATCCATGGATGCCCTAACTTTAGTATCAACGGGGCTTTCAAAGTAATAGAAAGATTCAAATTCAAAGCATATCTAAACCGTGCCCTTGATAACATAGAGAGGATAGCAGGAATTAAAGGAGATCCAATTTAATTGTGCCCTAATAGCCAGTCAAATACATGTGCAATGTGATAAGAGAGGATACACAACAAGCAGAGAAAACATCAAGCTCAGTGCTTTTCAATTACAAATGTAGTAATGCCCTAACTAGTTCACGGGCCATCAAATTAGTGATACATCTCAATGAACAGATACAATAGATTCAAATAGAGAAAGACAATACAACTGATGCCCTAGCATATGTAATATGTGCCTTTGTTTCTCAGAGGAAATTATGCAATAAAAACCGATAAGCAATTATGTACCTTACCTTATTCAAGATGCCAAATCAAGATTACATTTTCTGTTTCCAAATTCATGATGGGAAGTTGTCATCCAAAGACTGCAGAGGGTTTAGAAAGCTGCCAGATGCTGAATGGGGACTGTGATTGACTGAAGATTCCATTTTCAATTGGGATTTTATTAGCATGTCTATCTTTTTTCTCCCCTTTTTAGGGTTATGTATTAATTGTTATAGGATGCTAGATTTTCTTGGGCATGGGTCATTTTAATGTAAATATATTAATATAGTTATCTCTTTTAGAGATAAATATATTAATCATTTTGACAAGTGCTCAAGCATAGATGTCATTTTGACTTAGGGAGATAAAAGTCATATTGTAATCATATATTTTAGCATGGGGGGAGGGGGTTTATTTTTTTTTAGAATATCCATGTTGGCCCTAAGATTGAATTTATTTTGAAATTTGGATTAAATTATTGTAAATGTTTTAGGTATTTTCCTCAATTTTTGAGTTGAGAATATCTTGAAATATATTTAAATCCACTTGGTGGGGGGAATAGTTTTTCTAATGTTACAAGTCAATGTAAGAGTTATATTGTAAGATATTTTGACATGTGGTGTTCTATAAACCGCTATCAGAATATCATTATTTTTCATGACTTAATGGGTGATGGTCTTTTCTTTGACTACCCATTTTTAGGGTCCCTACTTTTCTGTCCCCCTATATTCTCAGGAGTGTGGCATCCAAATTTCAGAGTGATGGGATCATGGTCCTAGTGGTAGAGATTTTCTTTTCTTGGCAAGGAGTGGTCTTCATTGTAGATTATATAGTTTTCCTATATATGCCTCTCACTTAGGTGATAGAAGGTGACTGCTTCATTCCCTCATTCTCAGGAGGTGAATTTTGTAGCTCTTGTGAAGCAATCTGACATTGTGGCTCCTTTTTATTCCAACTAATAGAAAAATTGTCCCTTCTTTTTCTGTAGTTTGTGAGGTTGTTAATGAGTTTAGTATTATGTATTGTGATTTAATTTGATCCTTTACATAGTACTATGTTCATTCAATTGTTTTGCAAGCATTGTTTTTTCTAGAAGTTTTTCAAATCTATGTGCATTACATTGTGTTAAGTTGTGAAAATCACTTTTCCTTCTCATTCACATTCAGCACCTAATTGTTTTTCCTAAAAGAAAATCAGATTTGAGGAAGTTGTGGAGTTGTTGTTATGTACTAGAGTTATATTGCGAGTTGGTTTCAGATTGTGGATCTATTCAGTTTGGTGAATCACGTAAGTTAGATTTATTTGTTTTAGTTTTATGCGACCCCTCTATCCCTTTCCTTTCAAAGTTAGTACAGTTTAGGTGATACAAATAGGGAATCTGACCCTTAATTTAGAGGTCTATTCTCAAGAAGTAGTCCCACATCTTGAGAGTATTCCCATGTTTCATGAGATTGCTGGGTTTTATACTTAGCCATCACGGGTGCAATCCCTAGTGACAACATTTTTGGGCATGCCTGGTGGGACCTAATTTCCCATCAGTCATTGAGATTTTGGTGTGATCTCAGTGTAATCAGCCTTTTAAGAGGTGTTCTAATCTAGCACCATGGTGACTCTATGAGAAATCTATTGGTTTTTAGCAGTTCAAGTGCGGAAAAGTTTCAGAAAATATGTTTTATTCGCTCATTTGATGAGCAAGTATGTCAGCTCCTAATGCATATTCTCCCTATCCCCCCCCATATCATGAAAATTCTACCTATGTTCTAGCATTTGTGTCATATGAGGCTAGCCAAGCAGTAGCATGTAATCAAAATGCCCCACCAGCAGTGAATTTTTAGCATACACCACCATACACTCCCACCCAGCATCAAGCATCCTTACAACATTCCTATGAACGGTCCTATAATCCCTAGAATCAGTCCCATACCACTACAAAATCTAACTCCATATCCTCTATTTTGACATTTTTTTGGGAAAATATGAGCTCTTTCATGAAAGACTATGCAGAGATGAAGTCTCAGAAAGAGGAGATCTGATGCAGGAGCATCTTGGGTCTTTGGCAATCTTGCATCAACCAAAAAAACATTTCTTGATTTCTGTACCTATTTGTTGTTGTTTTATTTATAATATTTGCATTATATGGTTTCATGGTGTGTGAATATTACATTATGTTGAAGACCTATTTGGGAACCTTCTCCTATGATCACATAAAGTTTGGATGGACTGTTTCAATGTTATAGCTATTTTCCTTGCCGTCAGAATAGTGTTTTCCTGTAGTTTTGGTGCTGATTGTTCATGTTGGTGACCTTGATCTATAAGGAATCTTTGTTTGAACACTTAAGAAATTGAAGAGGACCTAAAGTAATACCATTTACCAAGAGAAAAAAACTCCAATTCATTATGAGTCAAAAGTTATGGCCTTTTTGGCACAAGACCTATTTTCTGCTAGTTTCACGTCCGAGCGGTTCCTACAGTTTTGGTGCTGATTGTTCTTGTTGGAAAACTTGATCCATAAGGATTTTTATTTTGAGAACTTAAAAAATTAAAGTGGACCTAAATTAATATCATTTCCCAAGAGCAAAAACTTCAATTCATTATGAGTAAAAAGTTATGTCTATTTTGCCCCGGGACCTATTTTCTGGTAGTTTTCAGGTGAAATGTGTGGTGTTTCTTCTTGCGATGTTTTGTGTGATCAAATGGGACCTCGTACAATTAAAGGAATGTTCTTGGCTCATTTTAGGACATAAATCCAAAGGTACATCAATTTATATTCATTCTAGCATTAGTTTTGGTTTAAATCTTTAGACTGGACCTATATTATAATTAAATTCTTGACTAGCCGACCTGTGGCTTAGCTGGCTATATAAGGGGTCTAGATTGATGTAGTAGGGAATTATGAGTTGATCAAGGAGATCATCAGGAGAAAGATATAGGAGGGATTATCAAGATATATCATTGGAGACAAATATAGGATGCAAGCTGTAATTCTGATTTCATAATTCTCATTGTATAAGGCCGAAACCCGGAAGGCCTCACAGGCGGGCATGTTGAAAGAAATAATATAATTGTCTATTATTTTTGGCAGTTGATTGCCTCATATCCATTTAATTACATTCATGTGATATTATATTTCTTCCATTGTGTAACTCTGAGTAGGGCTTGTTGTTGATTCAAGTGGATTCAATTCTGCTTGATTTTGCTTGTATCTACCCTGCCCCTGCGTCAAGTGGTATCAGAGCAAGTTCTTTCTTGTGGATCAGATCATGGAGAACCTTATTGGATTTGGTTGTAGGGTGGTAGATCTGAGATCTGACCTCTAACTTGTAGAAGGTTACAATCTTGTTGGAACCTGATTATCAAGATGGTTCGTGGTAGAGGAAATGATAATGCTATCATGGATATGTTGAGGCAGATTGCAACTAGGCTTGAAGTTGTAGAGATAGCCCATAGAAGAGGAGAACATCTTGAAGATGATAGTGATGAAGAAGAAGAACCAATACCTAATGCTGAACCTGAAGTTGAATAGGATGAGGAAATACTTTTGAGAGTTTTGTCTAAGGCTAACTCTAGACCTATAGTTGAAGTTGCTTACTATGATGGAAGACTTAAGACCGATACACTTTTGGATTGGATCTCTGAGATGGATAAATACTTTGAGTATGAAGGTACTCTTGATAATAAGAAGGTTAAGATAGCAGTCACAAAGTTGAAAGGTCATGCATCTCTTTGGTGCGATCATTTGAAAATTGAGAGACAAAAGAGAGGAAAAGAAAAGATCAAGACATGGATGAAGATGCTTAGAAAGATGAAGAAGAAGTTTCTTCTAGCTGACTACCAAGTTATTCTGATGAGAAAAATGCAAAATCTAAGACAAAAGGACACGAGTGTGAAAGAGTATACTGAGGAATTTTACAAATTGGATATCAGATCTGGACATGTGGATGATGAAGTTGAGAATGTGGCTAGATATCTGAATGGCCTAAGGACATCTATTCAAGATGAGATTAGTTATGCGAAGATTGATAGTGTGGAAGAAGCATACTAATTTGCTTTGAAGGTAGAAGAAATATTGATAAAAAGACATGAATAGAGACAAAGAGGAAGAGGTGGAAGATTTTAGAGAAATAGAGGAAGATCTGATGGAGAAAGTAGCAGATCTAAAAATTCAGTACAAGATAAAGGATGGGAAGATGACCCTACTAGTAAAAGAGGTAATTACTCTATAGGTAGCTATACTGGTTACTCTAGGAATAACAATAATGGTAAAAGTGATGAGAGATCTTGGTTTAAAGGTACTTGTTACAAATGTGGTGAAGAAGGACATAGAGCTTTTGAATGTATGAACTCTGGAAAGAAGACTGGAGGTAATGGTAGAAGTAATTTGGCTTGTGAAGAAGTTGAGGAAATGTCTAATGAGCCTGAACATGGTGAGGACTTGATGCTAAGAAGGATCTTGTGGAATGAAGAAGTTCATGAGGAACCTATTTTGAGGAAAATTTTGTTTCAAACCAGATGTAAGATTGCTTATAAATGTTTCAAAGTAATCATTGACAGTGGAAGTTCTAATAATTTGGCATCTGAAGAGCTGGTTAACAAGTTGTTTTTGTAGAGATTGAAACATCCTAAGCCTTACCATATTGCTTGGATCCAGAAGGAGCATAAACTACTTGTAAGTGAACAATGCCTTGTTAAGTTCAAAATTGGGAATTATCATGATGAAGTCTTGTGTGATATTATGCCTATGGATTGTTGTCATATTATTTTGGGTAGACCTTGGTAGTATGATAGGAAAGCTTTGCATGATGGTAGATTGAATCAATATACCATTTGGATGGATGGAAAGAAACAAGTATTATTGCCTTTAGTAGAGAAGTTTGATGAAGGTCATTTTACTATAGCCAGAGTATGTTTGTTTGATGATAAAACATTTACAAGAGAAATGGAAGAAAAAAATATTTTCTTTTCACTGAAGCATAAAAGTGGACAGTCAAATGAGGTTGCTAATGCCTTGAGCCAAAGAAGAAGTTTTCTGATAGAGATGAGAGTTGAGGTACTTGGTTTTGATGATTTAAAGAATTTGTATGAGGCTGACATTGATTTTGCAGAGCCTTGGAAAGCTTGTAAGGAACACATAGTAAGTGATAAGTGGTCTGATTATTTCATTCAAGAAGACATGTTGTTTAAAGGAGTTCCATTGTTCATACCTAGAGGATCTATGAGAGAGAACATAATGAAGGAGAAACATAGTGGTGGACTTGCTTGACATTTTGGGATTGATAAGATTGTGAATTTGATTTCAAAAAGATACTTTTGGCCACAAATTTATAGAGATGTACAGAGAATGGTAAGAGGTTACAAAATTTGTCAAGTAGAAAAGGGAACAAGTCAAAATTTGGGATTGTATACACCTTTTCCTGTACCTGATAGACCTTGGGAAGATGTGAGTATGGACTTTGTTCTTGGATTGCCTAGAACTCAGAGAGGTAATGATTCTATTTTGGTATTGGTTGATATATTTTATAAGATGGCTCATTTCATACCTTGTAAGAAGACATCTGATGCATTGCATGTAGCTGAATTATTTTTCAAGGAAGTGGTAAGATTGCATGGTTTACCTAAGTCTATTGTTTCAGACAGAGATACTAAGTTTACTAGTTACTTTTGGAGGACACTTTGGAAGAAGATGAATACTAATTTGAAGTTTAGTTCTACATTTCACCCTTAGACAGATGGATAGAATGAAGTTGTGGATAGAATTTTGGGAAACTTGTTGAGATGTTTAGTTGGAGAGAAGCCTGCTAATTGGGATTTAGTTTTGGACCAAGCAGAGTTTGCATATAATAATTCTATGAATAGAAGCACTAAGAGGAAACCATTTGAGATTGTTAATGGATTTTATCCTAAGGGAACCATAGAGCTGAGAGATTTACCTACTGAGACCAGAAGAAGTGCTGAAGTTGATCATTTTGCAGAATACATGAGAACTCTACATGATGAAGTTAAAAACAATTTGGAGGACAGTAATCTAAAATATAAATAGAGAGTAGACAAGAGAAGGAGACATAAATATTTTGAAGTTGGAGATGAGGTTATGATTCATTTGAAGAAGAATAGATTTCTAGTTGGTACCTACAACAAGCTAAAAATGAAGAAGTTTGGACCTTGTAAGATTCTGAAGAAGTTTGATAGTGGAAATGCTTATGAAGTGGAATTACCAGAGGACATGGATATATCACCTATATTTAAAATTTTTGATATCTTTGAGTACTTTGAATCAAGTGATGAGATTTAAGATGATCTAGATTATCCTAGGAAGAAAAGAGATAGTATTAAGAAGATCTTGAATAAAAGAGTGAGCAAGAGTACAAGAGTAAAAGACTACATGGAATATCTAGTTTAGTGGAAGGACAAGTCAGTTGAAGATAGTTCATGGATTACACAAGCTGGGTTGGATCTTTATGATTCAAGTTAGAATATGTGTAGTGCCTGATGTGGACATTAGTTCTTTATTTACCCCAAGTGTCTGATGCAGGAGCATCTTGGGTCTTTGGCAATCTTGCATCAACCAAAAAAATATTTCCTGATTTCTGTACCTGTTTGCTGTTGTTTTCTTTATAATATTTGCATTGGATGTTTTCATGGTGTAAAAAACTTAAATTATGTTGAGTACCTATTTTGGAACCTTCTCCTATGAGAACATAAAGTTTGGATGGATTGTTTCAAAGTTATAGCTATTTTCCTTGCCGTCAGAACAATGTTTTCTTGCAGTTTTGGTGCTGATTGTTCATGTTTGAGACCTTGATCTATAAGGAATATTTTTTTGAAAACTTAAGGAATTGAAGAGGACCTAAATTAATACCATTTCTCAAGAGAAAAAACTCCAATTCATTATGAGTCAAAAGTTATGGCCTTTTTTGGCACAAGACCTATTTTTTGCCAGTTTCACGTCTGAGTGGTTCCTGCAGTTTTGGTGCTGATTGTTCTTGTTGGAGACCTTGATCCATAAGGAGATTTATTTTTCTCACTTAAGGAATTAAATTTGACCTAAATTAATATCATTTACCAATATCACAAACTTCAATTCATTATGAGGAAAAAGTTATGCCTATTTTTCCCTGGGACCTATTTTATGGTAGTTTTCAGGTGAAACATGTGGTGTTTCTTCTTGTGATGTTCCCTGTGGTCAAATGGAACCTTGCACAATTAAAGGAATGTTATTGGGTAATTTTAGGACCTAAATCCAAAGGTGCATCAATTTATATTCATTCTAGAATTAGTTTTGGTTTAAATCTTGAGACTAGACCTATATTGTAATTAATGCCTGACTGGCCGACCTGTGGCTTAGCTGGTAATATAAGGGGTCTAGATTGATGTAGTAGGGAATTAGGAGTTGATCAAGGAGATCATCAAGAGAAATATATAGGAGGGATTATAAAGATATATTATTTGAGACAAAGATAGGATGCAAGCTGTAATTTTGATTTCATAATTCTCATTGTATAAGGCCGAAACCCAGAAGGCCTCACAGGCGGGCATGTTGAAAGAAATAATATAATTCTCTATTTTTTCTGCCAGTTGATTGAATCATATCCATTTCTTTGCATTAATGTGATATTATATATATTTTTTTGTGTAACTCTGAGTAGGGCTTGTTGTTGATTCAAGAGGATTCAATTCTGCTTGATTCTATTTGTATCTACCCTGCACCTGTGTCAGATCTCAAGGTAGTATATGGAGATGGTGGCTCAGAAAGAAGAGCTCTCAAGGTTGCTACATGATCAAAAAAATATAATCTTAACACAAAAGAATGTTTATAAGAAAATTCTTGAGGATTTTGAACTATTCATAAAGAGCATCTACGAGACAGCTAAAAAGGAGGAGGATTTCCAAAAAAAGTTAGCAGAAAAAGATGAATTTCACGATCATGAGTAGGAGAGACTTGCCAAACAGATTGTAGAAAAGGATCATCTAATTGAGAATCTATTGGAACAAACACCAAAGCAAGGAAATCAAGAATTTTTTCCTACCCCTATATAAGAAATCTCACAGATCTAGAATAAGACACCTCATGTTATTGAGGAGAACCTAGAAGCTTTGCAGACTAGACAAGAGACTCTCAAGGTTTAGATTCCAAGTTTCTTGCCTAGTAAGTCTACTAGCACTCCTATTGAAATTCTAAGCTTTAGGTCTTCTCCTTCAATTGAGAATCTTAATAAAAAAGATCCTAATCCCCATGCATGTTTAGAGCCCATTCATGATCCTATCTCATTTTCCCAGCCTGTTCATCCTACTCTTATAGATGAGACACCTGCGATGTTTGACTTCCTATATGATGGTGAGCTTGTCCTATAATAGATTACACCCTATGAGCGAATTCCTGAAGAGCCCCCTACACCTCATGAAATTTCTATAAATCAGGAGGAGGATGAATCTTATCCTTTGAATGTACTTTTCCATGAAGATGATGAGGAACAAGTAAGTTTGACACATGTTGAGAAAATAGAGTAGCTAGATAAGAATTAGGAAGTAAGAGAAGGTGAGACCCTAACTAATTAGAAGAAATGCCTTCTTATATTGAGCTAGATGAAATAGTACATGACCCACTAGTTGAGCTCCCCATTTGTGAGAAGAAAGATGATGTAGTTGTTGTTAACTTAAGGTAGCAAGAAGATTTTGATTCTATGATAGATACCTTTTGGTCAACTTTTCTTTGTGTCCCTCATCTTCCTGAAATAAATGATAACATGTATGTTCCTAAGGAAGTCCTTTCATTTCAAGAAGCTAATGTTGTGCTAGTGATTGACCTTGGGCCTGTTTGCAATAGAGTAGTTGATGAATCTCAGGATTCATATTTCCTAGATTATGAGATGGGGGTAGTGGTTGCTAAAGACCTGATGCAATTTGACAGATTTAATGAGCTATTGAATGTTATAACTAATGTAGAGGATGATCCTCTAACTACAGAGGAGGAAATGTTGTGGCAAATGATCATGGAGGAGCAGAATTCTGATCAAGATGTTAATGAGATGCATACCAAGCAATAGGAGAAGTCTAGTTTCATACTCTCTAGGGGTTGTCCTATCAGATACCTGGCTCAGATGGGGTCAAGAAAGACATCTATACTTAGTGATTTGGTGGAGGGTGATGTCAAGAGTTCACTCATTAGTGACCCAAAGCTTATTCAACATTATCAATCTCCCTAGGAAGACAACACTTATGATTCATTTGAGGTGAGTTGTCTGGACTACAAGTATCTAAAGTTGATATGCTAGGTAGTTCAGTACATTTTTATGTTTCATATTCTTCCTATTGGAATTCAAAATGAAAAGTATAACATTTTGAGAAGGATGGGAAGCTATTTTAACAATCCAGTTAATGGATTTGTTTAACCAGTTTTCTTAGACTAGTTTAAGAGTAGGGTAGAGTAGAAGTTTTGTTTCCTATTTCCCCTAAGTGCCCAAGCACAGTTGTTTTCAGTTCAGTTGTTTAATTTGTTTGGTTAGCAATAAGCCTGTGTAGTTGTTAGGCAGTTGGTTTCAGTTTTGGGAGAGAAGGAAGGTTGTTTTAGTTGGGAGCCAAGTTTAGTTCTATGGCTTATGAGTCTATTGCCCAATGGATCTATAAGGCAGCTGGTCTTTTTCATAGCAGGCAAGCACTCCATAGAGGTCACCAGAATGTTGTCATATTTTTGACACATTTTGAAAACCTAATTACTAGATGAGTTTTGTAACCTAGTTTCATTATTCTGTGGTCTTGATTAGATTTGTGTTCATTCATTGTAAGTACATGAAAGGGAAAGATATATTACTATAGCTAAGATTACATGTGGATGTACCAATATCCTGAGTATGTTGTCTAGAAAGGAAAGAACTGAAAAGAAAACATTCATATGAGCTCACACATGCCATGAGCATAGAAAAAGTAGGAATTTCATAAATGAGTGCAAGTATACATAAATTAATGAAGCTAGATGCAGAGGTACCAGACATTGCCTGGTAATGTGAGTTAATCTTCTGTGTTCTGAGTGTGCTCTTGTGATCCTGAACCTGCAGAGAGAGAGAAAATAGTGGGTTAGATCCAATGGATCTAAGAAATGAATGGTGCCACAAAATCTATGAAAATGCATATGTACACTCAATCAAGTACCTCTGGCACGGGCTGTGCTCAGGGCATGTGCATCAAGGAGCCTCTAGAAATAAATGAAATACCATTGTTTTTACTAATGTGTTTTCTCCATGTGCAGATGAATGATGATGCCCTGTAATGTGGGCTCTCTTGGGAAAATCTCAATTTCCTGGAGAGAGACCACATCACAGGCCAAAAGCACCCATGATCAGTATTGAGTCTCCTAGTACCCTAAACTAAACCAGTGAGGGTTGTGAGAAGCTCTATTCCCACAGAAGCTCTATTCTCCCCTTTTTAGGGTTATGTATTAATTGTTATAGGATGCTAGATTTTCTTGGGCATGGGTCATTTTAATGTAAATATATTAATATAGTTATCTCTTTTAGAGATAAATATATTAATCATTTTTATAAGTTCTCAAGCATAGATGTCATTTTGACTTAGGGAGATAAAAGTTATATTGTAATCATATATTTTAGCATGGGGGGAGGGGGTTTATTATTTCTTAGAATATTCATGTTGGCCCTAGGATTGAATTTATTTTGAAATGTGGATTAAATTATTGTAAATGTTTTAGGTATTTTCCTCTATTTTTGAGTTGAGAATATCTTGAAATATATTTAAATCCACTTAGGGGGGGGAATCATTTTTCTAATGTTACAAGTCAATGCAAGAGTTACATTGTAAGATATTTTGACATGTTGTGTTCTATAAACCGCTGTTAGAATATCATTATGTTGCATGACTTAGTGGGTGATGGTCTTTTCTTTGACTACCCATTTTTAGGGTCCCTACTTTTTCATCCCCCTATATTCTTGGGAGTGTGGCAGCCGAATTTCAGAGTGATGGGATCATGGTCCTAGTGGTAGAGATTTTCTTTTCTTGGCGATGAGTGGTCTTCATTGCAGATTGTATAGTTTTCCTATATATGCCTCTCACTTAGGTGATAGAAGGTGAGTTCTTCATTTGCTGATTCTTAGGAGGTGAATTTTGTAGCTCTTGTTAAGCAATCTGATATTGTGGCTCCTTTTTATTCCAGCTACAAGCAAAATTGTCCCTTCTTTTTCTATAGTTGGTGAGGTTGTTAATGAGTTTAGTATTGTGTATTGCGATTTAATTTGATCCTTTACATAGCACTATGTTCATTCGATTATTTTGAAAGCATTGGTTTTTGTAGAAGGTTTTGAAATTTGTGTTCATTACATTGTGTTGATTTGTGAAAATCATTTTTCCTTCTCATTCACATTCAGCACTTGCTTGTTTTTTCTAGAAGAAAATCAAATCTGAGGAAGTTATGGAGTCCTTGTTATGTACTGGAGCGATATTGTGAGTTGGTTTCAGATTGTGGATCTATTCAGTTTGGTGAATCACCTAAGTTAGATTTATTTGTTTCAGTTTTATGTGATCCCTCTATCCCTTTCCTTTCAAAGTTAGTACAATTCAGGTGATATAAACGGGGAAGCCGACCCTTAATCCGGAGGTCTATTCTCAAGAAGTAGTCCCACATCTTGAGAGTATTCCCATGTTTCACGGGATTGATGAGTTTTATACTTAGCCATCATGGGTGCAATCCCTAGTGACAAAAATACATTTAGTACATATGAATCCCAATTAGGAGATTTTGAATCCCTGTTAAAAGATTCTAACCCTGCTAAAGGTTATAGAAGACAGAAGGACCCACTACCCAAAGAGCTTCAGGGTAAGATCACTGAACCCATTGTCCAAATGATCTTAAGATTATTAAATAGAATAATATGAAATATATTACATCCTTCACTATGCCAAACCACACTCACTGCTACATCAGATCTCAATTTCAGATCTCTGTACTTCGTATGTCTTCTTCCACAATTTCTTTAGCTCTTTTCTTCACTTCATGTATACAACTGCATTCTATCATTCAAAATATCTCATGCTACACACCACTCTCATATCATCAAGGAAAAAAAACATTCCTTCCTTTATACCACACTCAAGTAATCACAAATGAGTCAGCATTACAAAATAAAAAATTTCCACACGCTACATCAAAATTACACAAAACTGTCAGCTTCCAAATACAATAAATCTCCACTCATGTGACCTAAAAGTTTGCACTATCAAAAAAATCACTATCAATGTGTCTCAAGCTTCCCTTTAACTATGAAAAACTAGATTGCATCCTGATTTGGAGATATCATCTGATTTCCAAAACCGCTACTCAGGAACACTGCCTGAATACTGCTTTCACCAAAAAGCTCATAACTTTCATGAATAAATGAATTAATATTTGTGCTCTTAACCATAACTATATAGCATATCAAAGAGTATATCCTTAACATCACATAGCTCCAACTACAATATACCATGTGTGCCAATCAAAACATTGTTTGCTTCTCTACAAGCTTCTCGGAAGACACTGTGTTGACATCAATGACAATCATAGTCATGAATGCAACAACAAATGCTATAGAATGAATACCAAGCATTTATTCATTCCTAATAGAAACCTTATGAGCTATGGTTTGGTAATGGTCCCACAGTGAAATACTTCAGAATCTTTGGAAGCAAGTGCTACATCAAGAGGGATGAAGTAGTAGGCAAGTTTGATGCAAGAAGTGATGAAGGTATTTTTCTTGGTTACTCTACTAAAAGTAAAGCTTATAGATGTTTTAACTTTAGATTTTCATTGAAATTTTTCATGTTAAGATTGATGAAAAGTTTATGGTTCAAGAAAGATATCATGATTACTCACCTATGATTGAAGAAGAACCCAGACCTTCCACTAGTGAGACAGTTGTTGAAGAAATGTTTGATAGTATCAATGTATTGTTCAATGACCCTAAAAAAAGTGAAGAGCCAGAAACTCAGAAGGAAGATGAGTCAGTTTCACCTAGATCTCCAAAGTACATATCTAGATATCACTCAAAGGATGTCATCATTAGAGATTAGAAAAAAAATGTCACAACAAGATCAAAAACAAAGAATTCAGAAAGCAATGAAGTGGTATGTTTACTATCTCAGATTGAACCTTTAAGTGTTGAAGATGCATGTAATGATTCATATTAGCATGATTTTATGAATGAAGAACTAGATCAAATTATTAAGAATGATACTTGGGAACTAGTAATAAGAGCAAGTGATAAGAATGTGATTGGAACACAATGGATATTCAGAAACAAGATGAATGAAGATGGTACAGTAGTAAGAAATAAAGCAAGGTTAGTATGTAAGGGATATGTGAAGAGAGAAGGCATTGATTATTTAGACACATTTTCTCCTATGAGTAGATTAGAAGCCATTAAGTTGTTTCTAGCTTATGCAATAATCAAAAAATTCAAAGTCTATCAGATGGATGTCAAGTTATCCTTCTTGAATGGAGAATTGAAAGAAGAAGTATACATTGAGCAGCTAGAAGCATTCACCTTTATCAGACATACCTGATATGGTATGTAGATTGAAGAAGGCCCTCTATGGACTTAAGCAAGCCCCTAGAGCATGGTATGAGAGACTGGATGGATATCTAACAAAGATTGGATTCAAGAAAGGAGCAACAGACTATAATCTATTCATAAGAGAGACATCTTAAGGTTTACTACTTATAGCTATATTTGTTGATGACATTATCTTTAGAGGTAATGACAAACTTAGTGCCAAATTTTCTAAGGAAATACAAAGTAAATTCAAGATGAGCATGATTGGACCTATCAAATACTTTTTGGGATTGAATGTGCAACAGATAGAGAAAGGCATTTTCATTAATCAGTCCAAGTATGTGAAAGAGATATTAAAAAAATTCAAGATGGATGATTGAAAGCCAGTAGGGACACCTATGATAACTAGATGCAAGTTTAAAAAAGAAGATGGCTCACCAGTAGTAGATATAACATTGTACAAGTCTATGATTGGAAAACCCATTTATCTTACTCAAACTAGACCTAATATTTGCAATGCGGTTGGCATAGTTGGAAGATTTACAGCAGAGCCTAAACAAAGTCACCTCATGGTAATAAAAGGAATATTTAGATACTTGCAAGGCACTATAGATTATGTTCTATGGTATCCCAATTTAGAAAATGTTAAACTTCATGTATATACTCATGCAGATTAGGCTGGATGCAGTGATGATAGAAAGAGTATATCAAGAGGAATAGTGTTTCTTGGTGACAGACTTGTCACTTGGAGAAGCAAGAAGAAAATTTTTATCTCTAAGTCAACAATAGAAGTGGAGTATGTTGCAGTAGCCCTGAATTGTTCTTCAGTTATTTGGATCAAGCAAATGATAAAGGATTTTGGAATTCAGATTGACTATCCTATTGGTATACATTGTGATAACACTAGCACTATCAATATGTCAAAGAACCCTATGATGCATGCAAAGATAAAACACTTTGAGATCAAGTATCACTTCCTAAGAGAGAAAGTAGTAGAGAAAGAAGTTAAGTTGGACTATGTGAGTACCAAAGATCAGCTAGCAAACATATTCACAAAGCCCTTGACAAAGGATACTTTTGAGTATCTCAGGGAGAAGTTGGAGTAGTTCCCTTCCTTGATTCTTCTTAGAAGAAAGAAGAAAAATTATTAGTCCTCAGGGACTGATGGATGGTTGAATACTCTACCTTAGGAGTAGTACTGGTACTTAACCTATTTGGCACCCTTTTCCATTGATGTCAAAGGGGGAGTAATATACAGTCATAAAAAATAGAAGTAAAAGGAGTAATATACTAAGAGGGAGTAGTATTCTGTTATGGAAGCAATTAAGTTGAGGAAATGGAGAATGTTGAAGAATATTGTAGTAGATAGAGGATTTATCCTTTGGGGAGTTTTGATGAGGAAATGGTGAATGTTATAAAACAAATGTTCATTTGGGTTGGTGGTATTTTCCATTCTATATGTTTTCATCAATGGAAAAGGGGAAGATTGTTGGAGATTTTTGAGCAAGATAGTGGTGACTGTATGTTTATCATTGATGAAAACATATGGTAAGGAGCATGTGTGGAAGACTTATGTAGTAATCTTCTAGTATATACAGCATGGACATGCTATTAGCATGATATCATGGATGCAGAGGTTAACTATTAATATAGATAGTTATATAGCAGCTTGTATCAATAGTGTTCTTGAAAAAGTTACAGACAATGTTCTGTGAATGATTGTCCGTACAGTTATCATGGAGCCTTATTCATTTTGATATGTTATGGAGACATGTTAGTGATGTTACATTCATGAACATAGAGTCTGATGATTAGTAGAAGTGAATTTATGTAGTCACTATTCACCAGTAGCAATTTCCTATATTTATTTAGAAGAGCCGACAGAGATTATATCGGTTCAGGAGTTGTGCCTATCATTTTGGTATGCACCCTTGGATTAGTTCTTGGAGAAGATTTAGTAATGTTTGATTAAGAGTGCATGATGTAATTCATCTTGAGGAGAAATTTTCAGTTACTTTGGTAGAGCTGACAGTGTGTAGCATGCATCTACATTTGTTAATATTGGAAAGGTCCTATAATGTGTTACATGCTTAGTAGATCCAATAGAATTATTATTAGAGTATGTTATGGTTTCTCGAATATGATTTCAAGGTGGTTCTAATAGGATGACTTGATTATATCATTTAGTGGAAAGATATTTATAGGCAGTCATTTGTGATTGCTATGGTATGTTTCAGAGTTGATTGTGAAGAGTAAAGTAAAGTGTGCTAAGTGTTGAGCCATCAGCAGAAGGTCCATGTATCCAAGTAAAGTGTTTATGCTATACATTAGAACTAATCCAGATAGTAGATCAAAGCACAATTCACCAAGATCCAGATATAGTGTGTATCTCTTATTCAGAAGGTTGTAGCCTTTACTCATTTGAGTAGTGAGCTCTCGGACAGTGCATCCTCACCCCTAACAGGGTTAATTATAAAAGAATCCTAATAGGGTCTGACCCTATACTAGGTCACTATACTAAATATATTGTAAATAAACTCCTAACAGGGTTAAGGATCTTCTAACAAGGATCATAAAATACTAGTGCAGATTATTAGTAGGTGTCAATTCCCACAGAGGTTTTTACCTATTTGGGTTTCCCCGTAACCAAAATATTGGTGTTGTGTTCAAGTGTTCTTTTATTGTTTTTATACTTTATGTTTAAGTATACAAAATTAGATAAGTAATTGAAACTTTTAGATAATTGATTCACCCCCCCTCCCTTTCAGTTATCTTTTGAGACTATTCCTAACACAAGTAAAGAGTTTATGCTATACATTGGAATTGATCTAGATAGCAGGTCAAAGCACAATTTACCAAGATATAGATATAGTGTGTATCTATAATTTAGAAGGTTGTAACCATCACCCCTTTGAGGCATGTTCTCTCAGATAGTGTGTCCTCACCCCTAACAGGGTTAATTGTAAAAGACTCATAACAGGGTTTGACTCTTGACCAGGTCACTATACTGAATGCATTGTAAAGACAACTCCTAACAAGCTTAAGGATCTTATAACAAGGATCACAATACACTAGTGTAGATTATTAGTGGATTTCAATTCCCATTGGGGTTTTTACCTATTTGGGTTTCCCCGTTACCAAAATATTGGTGTTGTGTTCAAGTGTTCTTTCATTGTCTTTATGCTTTATATTTAAGTATATTTAATTGGACAAAGAATTGAAACTTTTAGATAAATGATTCACCCCCCCCACCCTCTTAGTTATCCCTTGGGACTATTCCTAACATGTCTACACAAATCTCAGCTTGCAGCAGCTGATTCGATATACACTATCCATACAATTATTTGTAACCTATCTATCTAGTTTGTCTATTGGTGTAGGTGTAGCTAGGCTAACCTCCTAGTCCTTAACTATTTTGGCTTGTATCTAACCTTATCCAAGTCAAAGTGTGTTTTTTTTAGACCTTAGAAGGTCTTGTAAGGTGTGTGGCTAGGTAGATTTATAGTTAGTATCTAATCCAACCTAGCCTAGTTAGATAGTTTTAATGTTTAGTTTTGGTTTGATTAAGGAATGGGTATTAATGTGTCCTAGATCTTAGCATTGGAGTAAAGATTCCTTATTAGGCTTTAATGGTGTTATTTATTCAAACTATATGAGATAGAGGCCCTAGAATATAGGCTACCTCATAAAAACAAAGATGCCAAAGTCATCATCACATCACTAGCAATCTTGTGCAAGGATTGCATGCAACTCAACCACATAGGATTCCCTCTATTCTAGAAGTGGGAAATCAATGCCAAGGCCTAAAATGGTGGAAAGAGTATCTTATTATACCAATCAAGGATCATTCTCAAAGTGAGTGTGTTAGAGTGTATGTAAGTAAGTTTATGAAATTGAAGAAAGCTCTACAATTCTAGTTTTGAAGACTTACCCGAGCATTCTTGTGTGACAGTTCCCTAAGATGGATTGAATCTTGTGAAGTAGCATTATATTTATGTTAGTAGGTTAGATTCAAATCTTTTTCATTATTTGTGTAATCATTGTAGAGTTAATTTAGTAGCTTTAACAAATTGATTAGTAACTAGGGAGTTTACTGGTTTAGTTTAGAGTAGGTTGAGTTTCAATGGCTCCCCCATGAAATCCAGTTGAGGGAATCTCTTGAGAGTGGATGGATGTTTTAGGGGAGCCTATTTATAGTGTGAATATGCATGTAGAAGATCTGAGGAGTTGAGCTATTGGTTTTAAGTTTATACCCTAGGAGAGACTAGTGTACCTAGTTAGAGGTATGACGATGAAGATTTGAATGCTACGGGTAGGGGAATGAAGAGAAGTAAAAAACATGCATTTTTCTAGGTGGTATATTAACATATGATTGCATGTTAAAAATATTGGGCATTGACCAATCCATTTGATTGGGTTTTGAACAAGAAATCAGGAAAAGACCTTAAAAATAGGCCTATTGGCCCTATTAGCTATACAAACCCTACTTTGTAGGAAGCCATTGTACGGAGGCCTTAGAACCCTAAAACCTCATGAATCTATAGAAAATTAAATAAGGATATTTTAATATCCAATTAATTTTTTAGGTTGTTTGGAAGGTTTTGGTATGAAATGGGAAAAAGACCCTGTCAAGGGCTACAAGAAATACTAGGCCTAATTAGGTCTCTAAAAGGCTAAACCTTAAACCCGATTGAAGAAGGATTTGAGATCCATAAAAATGGATTCAAATGGAAACAAAATGAATCTTTTGAAGAGGAAAAATTCCCCTACAACCCAAAATTAGTTCATGGTGAAAAGCACTTAGAGTGTTCTAGGTGTTAAGAAAGCATTGAGACAAAACTAAATGGTTGATTGATAAGTAGGAGATATTTTTCCATAGCAAGTCAAATTGTGATATTGGTATCAAGATTCAACTGTGTAGTTTTTGAGTCAAACTCATTGACCCATGATTCATGAGTAGTGGTTCACATGAACCCATCTCTCATGAGAATGAATGGAACACTTAGCACTCATTGGATCTAGGTGATGCTCATAGAGGTGAAGCATCGGGACTTCCTGGGAGGTCACCCATCCCAATACTACTATAGCTGAGTAGGATTGACTATAGAGTTTACTCCATGGTTAAACCCACTCTAATTGCATCCTCATTTTCAAAACCTTCACCAAGTGTTGTGCTTTATGTACCATTCATTGGAAAGCCCCTTAAGCTCATCAATTGATAAGTAGGAGATATTTTTCCACATCAAGTCAAATTGTGATATTGCTATTAGGATTCAACTGTGTAGTTTTTGATTCAAAATCATTGACCCATGATTCATGAGTAGTGGTTCACATGAACCCATCTCTCATGAGAATGAATGGAACACTTAGCACTCATTAGATCTAGGTGATGCTCACAGAGGTGATGCACCGGGACTTATCAATTAACGAGCTTAAGGGGATTTCTAATGAATGGTACATAAGGTACAACACTTAGTGAAGGTTTTTAAAATGAGGATGCAAGTAGAGTGGGCTTAACCATGGGGGAAACTTCATAGTTAAGCGTGCTTGAGCTAGAGTAGTACTGGGATGGGTGACCTCTCGGGAACTCCTGATGCTTCACCTCTATGAGCATCACCTATATCCAATGAGTGCTAAGTGTTCCTTTCATTCTCATGAGAGATGGTTTCATGTGAACCACTACTTGTGAATCATGGGTCAATGAGTTTGATTCAAAAACTACACAGTTGAATCCTGATAGCAATATCACAATTGGACTTGCTATGGAAAAATATCTCCTACTTATCAATTGATGAGCTTAAGGGGATTTCTAATGAATGGTACATAAGGCACAACACTTGGTGAAGGTTTTTTAAATGAGGATGAAAGTAGAGTGGGTTTAATCATGGAGGATACTCTATAGTTAAGCGCACTTGAGCTAGAGTAGTACTGGGATGGGTGATCTCCCAGGAAGTCCTAATGCTTCACCTCTATGAGAATCACCTAGATCCAATGAGTGCTAAGTGTTCCATTCATTCTCATGAGAGATGGGTTCATGTGAAATACTACTCATGAATCATGGATCAATGAGTTTGACTCAAAAACTACACAGTTGAATCCTGATAGCAATATCACTAAATGGTTGATGTCCTGTAAGGCTAAGCACAAGAAGATTGACTCTTAGAATAGAGTTTGGAAGGTCTTAGGTTGATTACTTGAGGCTAGTGAGATCCTAGAAGTGAGTAGGATCCTTTGAAGATGACAAGCAAGGTCCTTAAAGCACTTGTGCGAGCACACCTTGAAGCACATACACCAGATTGGTATTAGAGCCAGGTTGATTAGGGTTGTGGTTAATGTTTCAACCAACTAAATCAATAGGAGAGTAAAGGATGGTGACTAATGTTGAGTTAGAAAATAAAGTGGAAGATCAAGAAGAGGAAAATAGAATACTCTGAGATAAATTGGCTCAATTAGAGAAAAAAGTGGATGAAGTGGATGAGAAGGCTGAAGACATGAAAGAAAAGATAGATGGAAAGAAAAAGGAGATCCTTTTGGAGGATTAGGCCCCTAAACCAAATCTAGTCCTAGCTGAAGAACCATTCTTGAAGGAATTGAAAGCCTTGAGTGGCAAAGCATTAGAAGGCATTCCAATCTTCAATGGGAAGATGGAACTAGAGGTAGTCCTAGATTGTATAGAAGGACTAGAGAACCATTTTGAGTGTGATGGCATCAAAGAGGCTCAAAAGGTAAGATTGGGTAAGAGTAGATTGAGAGGCCCTACACTCACTTGGTGAAAGTGTTAGAATAAATGAGAGGGTGATGAATTAGTTATCCAGTGCCCCAAATAAAAATATATAATTCAAAACAAATTCTTCAATTTTTGTTACTCAGTAAACATAAAATACTTTCACTGTCTCTTCTTTTATCGATTATTAGTCTAAAACTTATAATAGTTACCGATCAAATCTAACATGTAACATGCAAAGTATGATAACAAACAATTATCACAATCAACACATAGCACAAGAGATTTAATGTGGAAACCCTGTAAAGGGAAAAACCACCCAGGACCGACAACCCAAAACATTCACTCTTCTGAAGTGAGGTCAGTGAAGACCTAATCCTATTAAAGGTTTAAAAACACACTATTAGGTGTGACCTTGTGAGAGGATTTTAGACTAGAAGTTATCATCCAACCAACATTCACTATGGGGTTGACAAGATAACAATATTCATTCTATGAATGATACATCATAAGACTTTCTTAGTCGACTCTATTAACAAATTTTGATTGTGTACACTGGTTAAATATGTAATAGTAGATGATCTACCTTAATAAAACTTCAATTGCAGATTACAGATCAATATTCAGCTCATACAAATCTTTTTGACTAATATTGCACTTCAGATTTAGCAATGTATCAACTTACTATCCATCAGTAATTAATCTCTGTAGCTTGGTATTATAGCTCAGTTCTTACTAACTAGTATGATCAGAATGCATGAAAACTTGTTCACGCAATAATTCTGCAATATATTCTTCTTCTAGCATTAGTTTCATAATGAAACCCTAGTCTCTTATATAGACAAGTAAATCATTTTCCATTTTGTCCATAAGATTTTACCACTTAATCACATTCCTTGATTTTTCTGCTTCAAGTTTCCTCGGTTGATGTGTCAATAACACATTTCAATTTGTTCCATTAGATCTTCCTTTAATTATGTCAGCCATTGATCTTCATAACAAACATTATCTGTTATCACTGAAATTGAGGTACTTTATAGCTCATCAATCTTATTGGCTAAACTGATAATTTAATTCATTCTATTCTTCTTGGTTAACAAAGAAATGCATTGGTGAAAACAAGCTCAATTATAACTACTCTCGGTATACACTACACTCTGTCGCTATATACTGCAAAATGCTTCATTTACTGACAACACTGCTTTGTGTCTTTCAACTCTATTCTTCATCATAGATGAATGCAACATATAAAGTCAATATCATAATTCAATGACCTTATGCATAAGTTACTCAGTGTATTCCTCATCCTCATCTGACATGTACATCTTCCTCATGTAGACTTCTCTTTTCTTCATCTCTTTCACCTTTCTTTAGATGTTTCGGTATAGTAACTTACAAGATAAGTGCTGTCAAACTAGTTGACATCAATGACAACATAATACTAATTTAATTGTATTACATATCTAATCAGTAGCTCCTCAGTGATCCTTAATCACATATTCTTCAATCAGATTCCAAATTAGTTGTAGTTCAACAGTCTCTCCCTTTGGCATTGATGGCAACTCAAGTAATATGAAATGTACCATACACATACCAAACATGTATTCTACAACTTTGTGAACAAATGCTTTGCTAAGCTCATACAACATTACGGAATACAACTTTGTGATTATGTAGATATGATCTTTTCAATTCTTAGGTTCTTACTTCTGTTCTTTATAACTGATCTTCAATACTTTGTTTCATTCAAATTGTCTCTCCCTTAGATAGTTCTCATTAGTGCATGCTCCTTTTCATATTATTTATCTCTCCCTTTGACAACAATGCCAAAGAAATAAATAAATAAATAGCTCTATGTGTGTGTCAGTCTTTATGCTACTGTAGAGCTCTATCATCCTCTGTATCTCTGTATACTGATATCCCAATTAGTTCTAGTTCTCCAAACTTAATCACAACCTTGAACATGATTCAAAGTGTGAACTATGTTGCATCAACATGTGTGATCTTCTGATAAAAGTAGGTTGATGCAACATCTAGATCACCTTAGTGACCAATAGACAGGGGATGAACCCTAAGTTTAGTCCTCAAGTATTCAAATGTATCCTTCGGTAGAGGCTTTGTAAAAATATCTGCAAGCTATTCTTTGGATGTAACAAATTCTAACTTTACTTTCTTCTTTTGCACTTATTCTCTTAAGTAATGATACTTAATAGATATATACTTTGTTTTTTAGTGCATCACTGGATTCTTTGAAATATTTATAGCACTAGTGTTGTCACAATATATAATCACCAGGTCAGTGATTACCTCATTCATTCCTTCCAACACTTGCTTGATGTATACAATGTTTGAATAATTTGTGGTAGCAGAAACATAATCTACTTTAGTTATAGACTAAGAAATATAAGCCTTCTTTTTACTTGTCCAGGTTACAAGTCTTTCACCAAAGAAAAATGCTCCTTCGGTGGTGCTTTTTCTATCATCCACATTTCCCGCCCAATCAGCATCAGTGTACACTTTTAGTTCAAACTTTCCTTCCTTAGGATACCATAATTGATAATTATTTGTTTTCTTCAAGTATCATAAGATTCTTTTAATAGAAATCATGTGTGATTCTCTAGGATTAGCAAAAAATCTAATAACAATTCCCAAAACATGTGCTATATCTGGTCTACTGTGAACTACATACATTAACTTACCAATCATGGATCGGTAAAGTGTCTAGTTTACCTCTATAGTTTCATCATCCTTTGTTAGTTTGCATCAAGTAGCCATCAGTGTTCCCACAGGTTTAACATCTTCCATGCCAAATATCTCAGTACTTCCTTTATGTATTTAGATTGTGTGATGAATATGGCATCACTCTATTGAATCACTTGTAGTCCTAGAAAGAACTTAATCTTTTTGAACATAGACATTTCAAATTCCTTTTTCATTTCATCAACCCATTCTTCATTCTCTAATGCAACTTTCACATTTTTGGTTCAAATTCATAAACTAGACATGTACCTTGTCTTGTTTTGCTCCTAGTTTGCATTCCAGCATGTCTGTCTCCAATAATTTGTGTCTCAAGATGATGTCTTCTAACAAAACTAGCTAGAACTCATTTTATTCTTTCTTGTTCATCCTGTTTAGGTTCATTTCCTTGCTCGGTAGCTCCATCTTTTTTGTTAGTTTGCCTTTCCTAATGTTCTGCATTATTTTCATACTGATCAGTTATCACAGATTGTGGTGTCGGTAGATACTCTAGTTGTTCAATGTAAGTGAATCTACCATAGTCTTTCGGTTCCTTTGTACTTTCCTCTATGTTCTTGTCATCAAACTCATCAACACGGACATTAGTGCTTTCAATTATCTTATTTGTAACCTTATTCAAACATTTATATGCTTTACTTGTAGAGGAATATCCCTTCATCTCCTTTTGAATCAAATTTTCCTTTTTTCTCATCTTTCAAAATAAAGTATTTACTTCCAAAATTCCTAAACTAACTTATAGTAGGTTTGTGTCCAAACTATAGCTCAAAAGGTGTCTAGTTGGTGTCCTTCTTTAGTTGTACTCGATTAAGAACATATATAGTTGTACTAATAGCTTCCCTACAATATGTCTGAGCAATATTCTTCTGTATCATTAATGTTCTAGCACAGTCAATTATTGACATCTTCCTTCTTTCAACAATGCCATTTTGCTGAGGTGTCCTCGATGCAGAGACCTATCTTTTAATACCATGCTCATTATAGAAATTAGTAAATTCATCAGAGATAAATTCACCTCCTCTATCAAATCTTAAGCATTTTATTTCTTTACTAGTCTCTTTCTCTACCTTAGATTTATACCATTTAAACATCTTAAAAGCTTCAGATTTCTCTTTCAAGAACATAACAGTCATTAGTCTAGTATAATCATCAACAAAAAGAATAAAGTAACTATCACCATAACAACTTTGAGTTCTCATAGGACCACATAGGTTGGTATGAACCAACTCAAGTATCTTCTTTGTTGCGTAGTCTTTTCTTTTGAAACTGGACTTAGTCATCTTACCTTTTTGACATTCATGGCACATGGCATGATCAGGTTTTGACAATTTAGGCAATCCTCTAACTCTTTTCTTTTTACTAATCTTGATCATGTTGTCAAAGTTCACATGGCATAACCTTTTGTACCACAACCATGCATCTTTGAAATCCTTTATTAACAAACAAGAAGATTGATCCATATCAAGATAGAATAGATTACCTCTAGATTGTGTACCAGTTTCAACAAGTCTTCCTTATGTTGGTGTTTGAAAATGCTTATGCCAACTAGGGCTGCCAATATGCCTATGATGGATATTAAGGACTGGTTAGTTCCAAATGTGGGCAATCTATAGGCAACTGGACCAACTATAGGGATGGATTTTCCCTCTTCTACTTTTGGCTCTATCAAACCAAGGTGGGTAAACCTGATCCAATAGTTGTAACTCTAACTGATAACTATAACTCTGACCCTTATTTCTTTATTGGATCTTTCAACAGATAAAAATAGTGAGAGAATGCTAAACAACAACCTATTGTTCATTGATCCTCTATCACTGGTTAGGACAACATAAAAGTAAAATGAAAGGTAAAAACTGGTAATGATTATAATGATTTCAGGATTACAAGATTCCAATCATTCTATACAAGATGCAAAATAAGAAAATACGGGCTAGTACCTTATTCATTGGGCAAAATATCAAGAAAGAAGATGGGTACAAAGGTGTATGTAAATAAGATGGTCTCTGAGCATAAACATAAATATCTCAAATCTTCCCTACTTATGAGAATCCTTCATATGAACTTTATGAACATATATTCAAATTTAAGTAATTTTAATCTAACGCTTGGTTGGAAACCCAAAGCCTGAATATATTCGCATAAATCTATGATAGATTTACAGATTCATAAAATAAGACAAAGGAGAGGAAGAGATTTGAAATTTTATGCTAAGTATAACCTTTCACCCTTTGAACACAAGAACATCCTGAGTAACAAGCTTGAAAAAAACATGGCAACAACCTGTATCTCTTCTTTATATTATCTTTGATAAAACTACAAAGCTTACAATCCTTGACTAAGGGTTAGGGTTTTAAGAAATTTTTTCTTCCTTTTAACACCTAAACTCTCAATGCCCAGAATGACCGTGGGAAATCCTTTTATATACAAGGAGATGCAATAAGCTTCTGGTCATTCTAGGGTTTACAAAATATCAACCCTAAAACTTTACAACAACTACAAAATTCACAATAAATACATTTGGTCAAGTTGGCAAGGAGATTGCAGTTGAGTCAACCTCCTTCATGTCTTAAATTCTATCCTTGGCTTGCTGTTAACAAATCTGATTTGCAATATTTGCTATCCATTCTTGAATGAATACTTCCTCATATCTCAACCACCTCTATGACCCAAAATTAACTGCTCTGATCTACTTTATGAAGCTGGTGGTGTGTCATCTCTCTCTACAGTTGGTATGTACTGATATCTCCATTTATTATACACCTCTTCACTTGGGAACTCAAACCTAAAAAATTCATCCTTCTTGAGTAACAACTGTTCCCACTCACTCACAATTTCAATGATTTTTCGCTGGATAGTGTCAACCATTGACTTGGCATTTATTAACATTTTAATTGTGCCACTCAAAGAAGATCTATCACTCAAAACAATTGTTATTCTTTCTGTGAGAAGTTCGTCTAACTCCTCCCTCCAATGATAAGCCTCTTTGAATTTTCCATTATCTATGAAAATGGGAGGCACCAGTTCATAATTTGAAAGCATTAATTCAGCTTTCAGCATATTTGATCTTCTGATAAAGCCATCCATAAAAATGTTAAACTGCACCATTTTCTTCACAGTTTGATGCAATGGTTTTATCAAAAGGTCTGGATTCTCTTGTCCTTTGGATAACATGCAGAATAGCTTCACATTTGGAGACCTTTCAATCCATTTCTTCAAAATTGGAGCCAATTGATCTCTCTCCTTATTTAAAACCTTAAGAAAAGAAATCAATTTATCAATATGGCTATACATAATAGAAGGCTTTAAATCAACTGTAAATTCTATGATTGCCCCTACTATTTTTTCTTCATAGTTTTGATTTAGTAAAGCTGTAGCCTTTGCATTCTCATCCTTTTCCTTTTCCAACTGTGTCCTTATTTCCCTCAATTTATTTTTTTCTTCTATCAGTTTTAGCTTCTCCCAAGAAACCCTTGCATCCATATCTGTTTTTGGGAGTGGTGAGGGTGGAAATTCAATTATTGGGCTTGAAGATGAAGCCACTATAGGCTTATCAGAAATTGTTAACTGAGGAGATCTTTGATCCTGTGACCCTGATAACTGGACAATCAATTTGTCCTTTTGAATTAGCTCAACTTTGAGCTCATTATAAGATTTGAGGACCATCTGAAATTTGAGCCTAAGCTCTTCCTTTTCTTTGGCATCCTTCTCCGCCACACTAACATTGAACTTGGCAGTCTCAAGAATTAAGTTTGATGCCTCTACACCAGATGTTTCTCCTACTCTCTGAACCATTAGGCTCCCTGTATATCCTATAGAGAAGTCATTCCTCTTCCCTTTATTTTTATATTTATCTAGAGACCACATGACCAGAGCAGCATGATCTTCAGAAAAAGTAATCCCCCTAGCTACCTGCTTGGCCTGTTCTACTGTAACTAGGGTTTTCACTTTTCTCTTCCTTACTTGGTCAAAAACAATTGCATCAGCAATGTCCCATTCTGGTAGGATCAGAATCCCTACTGTATGAATCATGGCCCTCCCTTCTTTTGGAGTAATTTTCTCGAATTGTCTAGCCATTTGTGCCTTGGTCTCCTCCTCTATCTCTTTCACATTTTTATCAGGAGATTCTTCCTTCTTCTTCTCACAAATCTCTTTAAACTAATTGATTTTCATTCTCCACAAGAACTGTGAGAAGGCCCTAGTCTTAACAAAATCATCATCGGCAAGGAAAGAGTCACTTGCCTATTTTAGAATTGGGTCTATTTGTTTACCCTCAAACTCTTCTACTGTGAGATCCATGGCAACCTCTTTAGGTGCTTCTGGTATTCCCTCCTACAAATCCTCATTAGAAACAAAAAGGATTCCCTCATTCCTTAACTGTACAAGCTGCTCCGCCACCCCATGCTCATCTAATTGGATAGGGGATTGAGAAGGAGAGTAGATCTCCTCTGCCAGTCTTTCTTCTTGTTTTTGTCTTTTTGGGGAAGGTGCCTACACTGTCGGGTCATCAATTGGCCTCTTCCCTCTTGAAGTGGAAGGGACATCATCACTCCTTTGCTGTGAAGATAGAAAAATAGTACATCCACTCCTTTTCTGCATTTTGTAAACTCCCCTAGGGGTCAACTTCATGTATTTTGGCTGGTTCAGGATTTGTCTAGCCTTCTCTAGATCTGTCTTACTCACAGATGCCCTTTTCTCATTTACAACACTCATGAGTCCTTCAAAATTTTCCATAAGGGCATTAACTTTTCTAGCCCATGGTTCAAAACTGATCAATGGGTCATAAGTTTTATCAAAATTCTGAATAAAATCTATAGATTTACTATAGATCACCCACTTCTCTTTCTTAATCTCCTGAGCTTGAAGGTCAAACTCATTTCTTATTATATGCTTTGGAAAATTAAATTGATGCTCAATAAGAGCACATCTCACCTTATCTCTAAACATGCCTGAGAGGAATCCCTCTGTATCCACACACCTCACCTTTTCCTTTGACATTTTGCAAGGTTGCAGAACCTTATGCAAGTGCACCCATCCTCCCTTCGTAATTACATACAGATGTGCCAGAGTTACATCAGGAAAGAAAGTTCCTCTACCCTTGCTAGTGAGTGTGGTTTCCTATAAATTTCCAATCTGTATTAGAATCTCAGCATATCCTAGTTTCAAAGGGACCTGATATTTTAAAATATGAGGTGCCACCTTGCTTGCATACACTCTGAATACTATGGAGACTGGATACAAAATTATATCTCCAAAATTATGGAGAATGGTAATGTCCTGGCAGTAGTCCATCGGCCTAATCAACCTTAATAACTCTCTTGGGACCCTTGGGTTATCAAAAAATAGAAGAGACCTAAGCCTTGATGCAAAATCTCTATCAAAAGCAATGTAGCTAGCATTAGTTCTATCCCATGACAAGGCTGTAGTCCATAACTGCACTAGGAGAGTCTCTCCATATCTTTCCTTCTCAATGTTCACTGTTGTGCTGAAAAACTTCTCACCCTTATACAAAAACATGTGCATAAGCATCGTGTACCACCCAAATGGTCTAAAGACCTTCATATTCTTGATCCCTATTAATCCTTCATGAATTATTTTAGCCAAATGAGAAGCAAAGTAAAAAATAAGGGCTAGTTGGGGGTGCAATGACTGCACCATCATGAACATATAAGGTACTGACATATGAGTCTTCTCATCATGCCCTAGGATCAAAGACAGAGATTTATAAACTTCTTGTGCCTTTTTGCTGAATAGATCTAATCTGATTGGCTCTGGTGTGCTTGGACTGACAGCACACATTGATCCTATCTGATCAAAATATTGCCTTAAAGGCCCTACCCTTAGATAATCCTTCTGTGCTTCATAAATCTCAGTAAACTCTATGAAATCTATCTTCTCCAACCCCACAAATGGTTCATTGAGTGAGAAAATTTTCCTAATCTCATCCTCGGTAATGCTGATTAGGTCCCTTCCATTTATATCCTTGACACATCTTGTCAGAGGATCATAGCACTTGGCAATTTGTATTAATAATTCATCATCCATGAAAACACCGAGGCACACCAACCTCCCAATATCAAACTACCACACATTACTTAGGGGTGCACAAGTGTTCCTTTGTGAATATGCCAATCTAAAAAGAATGAGACCATTGTGCTTGTGACCCACCTTAGCATCTCTCATGCAATTCCTTTTGTCATAGAGACCCTCTACGACTAAATCTCTAGGGTGTCTCAAAGTGAGCTCTTTTACTCTTTGTGCCCCATTATCATAATGTGGGAGCAATTGCATCAAATCCTCAAAAATCCCCCTTTTACTATACTCTATTTGTCGAGATAAATTCCTCTTTGGCGACATTCTAAAATTAGGTTTTCTTACAGGCACCTGAGAAATCTTTCGCTTGAAAATTGCTTCTTACAGAAAATTTATCGCCAAAGATACTTGTGAGATCAGTGAAGGGAAACAATGATTAGAATTCAATACATAACTTTCACCAACTTCTTGCAATTCATCCGCACATAGAAAATTAACTTCACCATTATTGAAGGTTGGCAGCCTTGGTGTTCGCAGGATGTGAGAAACATCTTAGAACAAAATTTAAATTCTAGCCATTGATATCATTTTTATTTTGGCACATCGGACGATTGAGAAACTTGATAGCAGAACCTTTCAATACTTTTCCCTAGGATAGTTCTCGACCAATGAGAACATTTCAAAATTTGGCATATGGAGAAAAGAAATGACTTAACCTAACAGTCGCCCGAACAAGCCAGGTGTCACCATGTTGCCAAAGCGCTAGCCCAAAAATGTCAGAAAAACCATTTCAAGATATAACAACAACCGTCATTGTATCTTTGATCGGACGATCACTTTCCTTAGGCAAATTTCTGGTGCCACCGGATAGTCTTTGTCTCTTTACCTAAATCAATGGCTGTCGCTATATCTTAAAGATAAAAGATGCGCACCTTATCCCAGTGGTATTATGACAGCCGTGAGATCTTGCAACATGTTAATCATTTCTGAAAACAAGGCCCGATTATTCATTAAAAATCCTTCAACCAATCAAGATTAGACACCTTGGATGAAGGGCAGCAAGTCAGAAAAACCTATGTCATATGCGGTGTCAGGAACACCTGGTAGTCATATCTCATCATCAACATCATGGGCCAATCAGGAGGAAACACATTGATTGAAACTCTGACAACCGAGGACCCACTAAACAATTTACATTCTTAACGCAAGATCGACGGTCATCACTATACCGCAATGTTAAAAGATATGCATCTTTGCTTACCGGTTTAACGATGACCGTAAGATCTTTCCAAATTTTAGCCTTTGAAAATAACTCAGGTCCCACTACAACACATTACACACTTTTTATCAAATCATATTACACAACGTGTATATAAAGTGGGCCCCTCTAACTATTCTTTACTGCCTTATTTTTTTTAAAAAAGAAAAAAATCCTTGTCATCTGCCCCATCATCATGTGAGAACCAATGAGAAAAAAACAACGTGCAATGACCTGGCACTGTCAGGACCCACCGAGCACTATCTCAAATAAAGGAGATCTGACGGTTGTTTCTATACCGCAGAGTTAATAGGTGTGCATCTTGGGCCAATGGTATAACGACCACCGTATATCTTTTTTGTCTTTTAAAATCCACATACTCTTCCTCCAATTGGGCCCACCTAGGATAGGTGGTGCTATGTCGCTACTTCGCATGTCAGAGAATCTGACAACCTAGATTTTTACGGTGCAATGACAACCACTCATTTGAAAAGTTTTAATCTTTGGAATATTAACCCGAAACCTAGGCTTTGAAGAAAAGGTTAATGTCTAAAAGGGGTAAAGCCAAAAAAGAAACCTAACCACTTTACACATAAAGTGAAAGGAAAAGGGGTTAAATAAAAGCACATGCTTATTTGTGTGGTGTAGTAAATCCAAAAAGTAACAAGAAATTATAACAGGACTTTCGGTTTTTAAACTAGGGTTTTGCAAACATAAGAATTTCTCATGAAAGACTTCCAATAGGTTGACACTTGAATACTTCCCAAAAATATTTGAGAGAAGCTTAAAGAAAATTTGAACAGTGATAATAGTGGCTCTGATTAGGGACATGTATCTCCTGCAGATACATTGAGAAACTAGAATCTTCTGGTATAGCAGACCAGAACAAAAATTTGACCAGAAAAATAGGAAAAATGTACAAAAATTTACAACCAGACCTGCACAGGGATCACCCAACTTCAGGAAAAATAAAACTTTAAAAATTTACCCTAAACAGGTAATTGAAGGAGTTCACCAACCAAATTTTTTAGAAAATAAGAATTCACTCCCCATTTCCCTTTAATAATAAAAGGTCCTAACCAAATGGGGTCAAACTTGCCATGCTTGCCCTTGTCTTCAAGCCTTGCATTCCACATCAAAACCATATCTCCTTCTGTGAAAGATTTTTGAGTAGTCTTTTTGTCATATAAGACTTTACACTTGGCCTATAACTTTTCATTTTTATTATGTGCATCAACCCTTAACTCATTTAGTTGAATCAAGTCATTTATCCTGATTGTCATGTCTTCTTCTACATCATCATCATAAGTTTGGATGAACTGGTACATCTGTAAGAAATTATTTTGAGGAAATCTAGCATTAATCCCATACACCAAGTCAAAAGGGGCACATCCTATTGCTTTCTTGACTGTAACCCTGTCAGCCCATAAGGCTTGTAGCAACTTAAAATTCCAAGCCATTTTATTTTGATCCAAGATTCTTTTTAGGATTTTAATCAGACTTTTATTGCCAGATTCTGCCTGACCATTGCCTTGTGGGTGATAACCAGATGATTATGAAACTCTAATACCATTATGTCTGCAAAAATCAACAAACTCCTTTGATCTAAAACATAATGCATTATCAACCACCACAATTTCTGGGCAACCAAATCTTGTCAAAATATTCTACATCATAAAATCTGTCACTACTTTGCTAGTTGCCCCTCTTGTAGGGATTTCCTCAACCCATTTAGTGAAATAGTCAGTTGCCACCAGGATATAAGAATGTCCACCACTGGACTTACTAGGAATTTCTCCAATGAAATCTATACCCCATTTCTGGAAAGGAGCCTGAACCAAAATAGGTTTGAGTGGAACATTTCCACTAAATTTTAACTTTCTTGCAAATCATTGGCAAGGATCACATTTCTTGACAAACTGATGGGCGTCCTTGAAAAGTGTAGGCCACCAAAAACCTGCCCTAATGATTTTGTGAGCTGTATTTTTAGAAATATAATGTCCCCCACAAACTCCACTGTGCATATCTTTCACCAGAAGTTCGGCCCTTTCTTGATCTACACACCTGAGTAAAACACCTTCATTACTCCTCCACCAGAGCTCACCCTTTATAATTGCATATCTTATTGATTGGAGTCTAATAGTTCTTTTCTTATTGTCATCCATCTCAGGGGGTAAGATCATCTTTTGCAAATATTGGACAACATCTTTGTACCATTCACAACAGTCCATGTTGCATATATAAGGTCTCTAATCCTCTTCCAACATATTTATTTGGTTTACATTTAGATTACTCTGGGCCATCAATTTTGCTAGGCCTAATCCTCTTACCAATTTTGTAATGTGGATATCAATGTTAAACTCTTGAATCCTATTGATCCACCTACATCTCCTTCCTGAGACTTCCTGTTGGACCAAGATATCCTTGACAACAACACTTGGCACATAAGAAACCATAGTAGTACCCACCAAATAACATCTAAATGTCTTGATAGCCTTGACCAAGGCATAAGCTTGTTTTTCAATAATATCGTAATTCAATTTTGATGCCTGCAAAGTTTTGTTGAAAAAGGAGATGGGCTATTCAAAACCCTCATCATTTTTTTGTAATAGCACTGTAGCAATAGTGTGGGTAGATGCAAAAGAGAAAATTTGCATTGGCTTGCTATAATCTGGTGTCTTTAAAACTGGGGCATGTTTTATGGCCTTTTTAATGTCATTGAAAGCTTGAGCTGCTTCAGTATTCCATTCCACCTTTGCTCCTTTCTTTAACATCCTTGATATAGGAATACTAATCTCTACAAAGTTAGTTATAAATCTCCTTAAAAAGTTAACTTGTCCTAGAAAAGATTGAATTCCTTTTATATTCTTTGGTAGAGTTAGTTTGTCTATTGCTTCAACTCTTTCAGGATCTATCCTCACACCATCCTTTGAAACAATGTGCCCAAGCAACTTTCCCTCTGTCACACCAAAAGCACATTTTTTGGGATTTAGAGATACTCCATACTCTAATGCTTTGATAAAAATCTTTTCAAGGTGTTGGCAATGTTGTTCTTCCTTTTTCTAAGAAAGCTGTCAAATCATCCTGATAAACCACCATGAATCTGTCAATAAAATCTGCAAAGGCTACATCCATGGCTCTTTGAAAAGTGGCACCAGCATTTGTCAATCCAAAAGGCATTCTTACATAAACATATGTTCCCCATGGAGTTGTAAATGAAGTCTTGAATTGCTCTGTGTCTTTGACCATGACTTGATTGTAACCAGAAAAGCCATCCATCATGGACATCAATTCTGACCCAGTGACCTTTTGTAACATATTCTCCATGTTTGGTAATCTAGAATTATCTTTCAAAGAATTTATGTTGAGATTCCTAAAATCCACACATAACCTCATATCACCATTTTTCTTCCTAACTGGCACCAGATTTGAAACCCAAGTAGAATGCCTAATAGGCTCAATTATTCCAGCATCTATCATCTTCTTGAGTTCACTCTACATTTTGCATGCCAAAGTAGGGTTAATAGGTCTCAACTTCTGTCTAAAAGGTTTTGTGCCTTCTTTGAGGGGAATCTCATGCTGAAAAAGGTCTTCCCTGTAGGCTTTAAGATCTTCATAAGACCAGGCAAAAACATGCCTAAATCTTCTGAGGAGATCAATCAAATTTTTTCTAATTTTTGGGGATAAAGACCTGCCTATATAGACTTTCTTAGGGGCTATCATTGTGCCCAAATTTATCTCCTCTAGCTCATTAGTTTTACTAATACTAGTAGGGAAATTTTTATCCTTGTTGTCAAATGCTCTTTCAAGAGCAACCAATCCTCTAGGAACTTTGTTTGATTTTAGCTGTAGCACTTCCTTCCCAAAAATAACATCCTTACCATTTACTATATTAACATAAGAGCTGAAATCCATCTCTTTGTCACCAAAGTGAGACTCACAATGGAGGAATCTTAATATGTCCTGGTTGTCAGAAAAGACTTTCTAATTATCTAGATTGTCAGGAATGGATGGCCTGGCTTGTACCTCAATATTAGACACATCTGCAAAAGTAACATCTTCTAGTTTAAGGGCTATATTAGCTAATAGATCTGCCATCCTATTATAACTTCTCTCCATCTAGCAGATATTGAAAGCATTAAAACATTCAATCTCATCCCATATAGCATTTCTATATTACCTTAATCTCTAGTTTTTAGAAGCATACTTTGATCTTATTTGGGATATAACCAATTCAGAGTTGCCCACCACTTTCAAACATCTTATACCATGCCTTGATGCCAATCTCAAAAAAATTAATAGAGCTTCATACTCTACAACATTATTTGTGCAAGCAAACAATAAGGAAAATGAGTACTTGAAAGTTTTACCATTAGGAGATATGAGCAATATTCCAGCTCCAGATCCTTCCTTGCTACTTGCTGCATCAAAATACATAGTCCAAAGACTATCTAGATCAATCCATCCTTCTTGATTTTCTGATCTATAGGTAGGGTCAACACCTTCGTCTTCTTCCTTATCTTGGACCTTGAAGGCATTGATTTCAGTATCAAGGAACCAATTCATGTTGTCCGGCTCCTCTTCTTCAATCATGTGTGGAGTTCTGGATTCTCTAGTAACCTTGATACTCTCCCCCTCAAAATTGAAAGTAGAAAATGATAGGTCACACTGTATGCTTCCCCCCATAGATGCACTCCATTTTCTTGATAGTAGCATCCCATACTGGGGAGGAATATCCAATACTAAACCACTCATAGTCAATAATTTATTGGGATAAGTAGCCAACCTATAAGGCAAGGCTTTAATGGTACCAACAACTGGCACTTCTCTTGAATCCATTACCTAGCATCTACCATGGGGTGAATCTACTTTCAATCCTAAAGACTTCATGATCTCAGTCGGCATAATAGTATTTGATGCTCCAGAGTCAATCATGCAATTTTTTAGCAACCTCCCATTTATTTGTAAAGTCAAGAAGAAGGGATCAATTGTTCTTGTTGTGGTATTGACAACATTTGTGTCTAAGTAGATCTGAGGGATTTCAAAAACAATCTCCTCACTATAGTTTTCATCTTCATCATTTACCACTGCTACTTGTTTTTTAGTTCCTCCTATTCTTTGAGGATTAGCATGTACTATGCTTTGTACCCATTTTAAGGCATTCTTCTTATGTTCATCTATTCTCATCATCTCCAATAATGGAACTTTGACAGTGATTTGAGATAGTAATTTATTCATATCAACTGGAACATATTTTGAATCGGCTACTTCTGACTTTAGATCCTCAATCATTTTATCAATTTCTTGGATGGGTACATCTACAGGTGTATCAACTTGAGCTTTATCCTTGTTTTGTATAGCTGGTGATACCTCAGCTACTGGCCTTGTTTTTACTTTATACACAACATTGGGTTTAACATTCTTCTTTACCTTGATCTTATCAGTATGAGGAAAATTCTTGATCTTCTCTTGTGATGTTTTATTTATAAAATGCCAACAGGCTTGGGATCTGAATCACCCACAACTCTATTTCTTAAATTATAATTTGCCTTTTCTTGAGTAACCAAGTTAGCTGTTATCAAAGTGATCTCCTCATCAGAAGGTCTTCTCAAGGTAGTTGCTGAGTCATTTTTTTGAACATTGCATTGAATGTTGTCTGGCTCACTATCTTCATTATCTGAAAAGACTTGCTAATAGTACAATTCATTTCTGGCTTGGGAAAATGAGGCATCCTGATTTTCATCTTCCTTAGCAGAATCTATTTCACTCAAAACATGAGAAGAAATCATCCCACGTCCTTGATCATCATAAGGCTGTTCCTCGGTGCATTCTTGTTCTTCCTGAGGAGATACGTTTTGGGATATGGCACAATAATCAGAGTCATGTGGTGATTGACAAGCAATGCACCATGGGACATCTTCCACTACATTCATTAAATTTCTTTGTAATGGGTCAGGAGTCCTATTATTTGGCCTATCCCCTTTGTCTGGGCTAAAAGGTTTCCCATCCTTCCATTGAGTATTATAAGGAAAGTTCTACATCCTTGGAAATTTATTAAAATTGTTGAAGGGAGGCTTGTCTCCTCCTACAGCTTTCTTACTTCTATTTTCACCAGGCTTCAGATCCTTGATTTCTTTAAGAATTTGTTTCAAGATTTCCTCATCCTTTTGTTTGACACCTTGGGGATTTCCTTGATCCTTTCTATTTAACAAAGGTGACCTGTTATCTTCTCTCCTTCCCAACTTCCCTGAGATTCTCTGATTACTCTCTATATTCATAGCTAACTTGTAGGCTTCAACAAGACTCCTTGGGTTTTTGTCTCTCAATAAGTAACCCATTTTTGAGTCAAAGGCATTTAAATATGTGACAAGGCATACCCTGTCATCCAATCTAATGACTTGCAATAGTTTGTGCATGGCTTTTTAAAATCTGACATTAACTTCAACAACATCTTCATTGAAATCCTTTTTTATGTTATTGAATTCATTTAGCATAAAACCTTCATGTGTTTTATCACCATATTGCTCTTTGAAACAATGCCTAAGCTGATTCCATGAACCTATGCTACCATGAGGCAAAGCTCTAAACCAGTCTCTTGAATCTTCTGTTAAAGACTACATAAACAATTTCATGATAACATCATCTGGTACAATATTGTAGTCATCAATTACATCAATGAATTTTTTTAAATGTTCTTCACAAGTTACAACATTGCTTCCTATAAAATTAGGGAGCTTCTTTCTAATTTCTTCTAGGATGGGGTTGGGATAACCAGGAATGCCATTGAAAACCAACTGTTTGCACCTTTCATGTATAATCCCTAAATTTGGAAAACTAGCACCCTGGGATGTGGATGCATTAGCATTTGTAGTGGCAGAAACATTAGATCCTCCTGGTGGGGGAATGCCTCCCGTCTGATTAGTTGTGCTTACAACATCTACTCCTTGTGTCACATTTGAAATGCCAAAATCTATAGGTCCTACAGACCTTTTAAGAAAATCAATTTTCTTTTTCATTTCTAATGTTGCAGCTTCTAATTCTACCTTTTCAAGTTGTTTAGCTAACAGTTGTTGCTCTCTTTTGGCCTTTTCCAAATCTGCCTCCAACCTCAAAGATTGGTCAACATTTCCTTTGGGATTTATAGGATCTTCAATAGAAATGCTCTTTTCTCTTTGTTTCCCTTTATCCTTTGGAACCCCTATTTCAAAAGTCTTGTAAACAACAGGCTGCTCACTTGTCTGTTCAGGGATGGGAATGTAGTTTATAGCCTCTAAGTTTAACACTTGTCTTTTTACCTGCACAGCTCTTATCATAGCTTCCCTGATCCTTTCTTCCTTGTCCCTATCCCCTTTTTCTCTGATGGCTATTTGTCCATGAATCTTTCTTTCTAATTCATATACCTCCCTAAATATTTCTTCAGAATCAGGAAGAGTCATTTCAGATTCATTCTGTTGTACTTGAGGATTTTCTTGCTGATCCTGAGATTCTTGAAAGCCTTGTGGTAATGAAGAACCAAGGATGAAAGGGGGAAGAAGGTCCCGACCACTTCTACTTTTACTTCTAGACCTTCCTTCCCTTCCATGCTGCCTATTTGGATTTAGTTTCCTATTCTAGGATCTTCCGTCACCCTCCTTGTTTGTGGGGGAGTAATAATCCTCATACTGGTTAAGTCCTAAATCAACTGCCTCCTTATATCCCAAGGCATTTCCTTCTTGACTAGGAGGAGGAATATTGTGTCATCTAGGATTTCCTCTCTGCCTCCAAGTCATGGATATATCACTAGTATCTTTGTCCTTCTTACCTTGGTTTCTTCTAGATGTAATAGGAAGCCCACCCTGTAGACTTTCTTCAGGGTGTTCCCTACTATATGATCTTGTATTTTTGAAACTCATACTGCTATATTTTATAAAGCACTAGTTGCAGATATGTTCAGAGTCACCACTCACGAAGTGTGAGATAATTTGAAACCTTAGAATATTGACTCTTATACTCTTCAATGAAGTCCACTGGTCAAATGATAAGCTGGCCAGGAGTCTAAGCTCAACTTGTACCCACATTATCTATACTGATATACAATGCCAAAGATACCGAATGATCAAAAATAGACAGGTCAGGAGTCTAGCTCAACTTGAAACCTGTCCTATTTACTCTTGGCTTTAATCTCTAGTCCCCAGCAAAGTCACCATCTTGTTGGTGTTTGAAAACGCTTATGCCAACTAGGGCTACCAATATGCCTATGATGGATATTAAGGACTAGTTAGTTCCAAATGTGGGCAATCTATAGGCAACTAGACCAACTATGGGGATGGATTTTCCCTCTTCTGCTTCTGGCTCTGTCAAACCAAGGTGGGTACACCTGATCCAATAGTTGTAACTCTAACTGATAACTATAACTCTGACCCTTATTTCTTTATTGGATCTTTCAACAGATAAAAATAGTGAGAGAATGCTAAACAACAACCTATTATTCATTGATCCTCTATCACTGGGTAGGACAACATAAAAGTAAAATGAAAGGTAAAAACTGGTAATGATTATAATGATTTCTGGATTACAAGATTCCAATCATTCTATACAAGATGCAAAATAAGAAAATACGGGCCAGTGCCTTATTCATTGGGTAAAATCTCAAGAAAGAAGATGGGTACAAAGGTGTATGTAAATAAGATGGTCTCTGAGCATAAACACAAATATCTCAAATCTTCCCTACTTATGAGAATCCTTCATATGAACTTTATGAACATATATTCAAATTTAAGTAATTTTAATCTAACGCTTGGTTGGAAACCCAAAGCCTAAATATATTCGCAGAAACCTATGATAGATTTACAGATTCATAAAATAAAACAAAGGAGAGGAAGAGATTTGAAATTTTATGCTAAGTATAACCTTTCACCCTTTGAACACAAGAACATCCTGAGTAACAAGCTTGCAAAAAACATGGCAGCAACCTATATCTCTTCTTTATATTATCTTTGATAAAACTACAAAGCTTACAATCCTTGACTGAGGGTTAGGGTTTTTAGAAATTTTTTCTTCCTTTTAACACCTAAACTCTCAATGCCCAGAATGACCATGGGAAATCCTTTTATATACAAGGAGATGCAATAAGCTTCTGGTCATTCTAGGGTTTATAAAATATCAACCCTAAAACTATACAACAACTACAAAATTCACAATAAATACATTTGGTCAAGTTGACAAGGAGATTGCAGTTGAGTCGACCTCCTTCATGTCTTAAATGCTATCCTTGGCTTGCTGTTAACAAATCTGATTTGCAATATTTTCTATCCATTCTTCAATGAATACTTCCTCATATCTCAACCACCTCTATGACCCAAAATTAACTGCTCTGATCTACTTTATGAAGCTGGTGGTGTGTCATCGCTCTCTACAGCTGGTATGTACTGATATCTCCATTTATTATACACCTCTTCACTTGGGAACTCAAACCTGACAAATTCATCCTTCTTGAGTAACAATTGTTTCCACTCACTCACAATTTGAGTGATTTTCTGCTCGATAGTGTCAAACATTGACTTGGCATTTATTAACATTTTAATAGTGCCACTGAAAGAAGATCTATCACTCAAAACATTTTTTATTCTTTCTGTGAGAAGTCCATCTAACTCCTCCCTCCAATGATAAGCCTCTTTGAATTTTCCCTTATCTGTGAAAATGGGAGGCACCAGTTCATAGTTTGAAAGCATTAATTCAGCTTTCAGCATATTTGATCTTCTGATAAAGCCATCCATAAAAATGTTAAACTGCACCATTTTCTTCACAGTTTGATGCAATGGTTTTATCAAAAGGTCTGGATTCTCCTGTCCTTTGGATAACATGCAGAATAGCTTCACATTTGGAGACCTTTCAATCCATTTCTTCAAAATTAGAGCCAATTCATCTCTCTCCTTATTTAAAACCTTAAGCAAAGAAATCAATTTATCAATATGGCTATGCATAATAGAGGGCTTTAAATCAACTGCAAATTCTATGATTGCCCCTACTATTTTTTCTTCATATTTCTGATTTACTAAAGCTGTAGCCTTTTCATTCTCATCCTTTTCCTTTTCCAACTATTTCCTTATTTCCCTCAATTTATTTGTTTCTTCTGTAAGTTTTAGCTTCTCCCAAGCAACCCTTGCATCCATATCTATTTCTGGGAGTGGTGAGGGTGGAAATTCAATTATTGGGCTTGAAGATGAAGCCACTGTAGGCTTATTAGAAATTTTTAACTGAGGAGATCTTTGATCCTGTGACCCTGATAACTGGACAATCAATTTGTCCTTTTGAATTAGCTCAACTTTGAGCTCATTATAAGATTTTAGGACCATCTGAAATTTGAGCCTAAGCTCTTCCTTTTCTTTGGCATCCTTCTCCACCACACTAACATTGAACTTAGCAGTCTCAAGAATTAAGTTTGATGCCTCTACACCAAATGTTTCTCCTGCTCTCTGAACCATTAGGCTTCCTATATATCCTATAGAGAAGTCATTCCTCTTCCCTTTATTTTTATCTTTATCTAGAGACCACATGACCAAAGCAGCATGATCTTCAGAAAAAGTAATCCCCCTAGCTGCCTGCTTGGCCTGTTCTACTATAACTAGGGTTTTCACTTTGCTCTTCCTTACCTGGTCAAAAACAATTACATCAGCAATGTCCCATTCTGGTAGGATCAGAATCCCTGCGGTATGAATCATGGCCCTCCCTTCTTTTGGAGTAATTTTCTCAAATTGTCTAGCCATTTGTGCCTTGGTCTCCTCCTCTATCTCTTTCACATTTTTATCAGGAGATTCTTCCTTCTTCTTCTTACAAATCTCTTTAAACTAATTGATTTTCATTCTCCACAAGAACTGTGAGAAGGCCCTAGTCTTAACAAAATCATCATCGGCAAGGAAAGAGTCACTTGCCTATTTTAGAATTGGGTCTATTTGTTTACCCTCAAACTCTTCTACTGTGAGATCCATGGCAACCTCTTTAGGTGCTTCTGGTATTCCCTCCTACAAATCCTCATTAGAAACAAAAAGGATTCCCTCATTCCTTAACTATACAAGCTGCTCCGCCACCCCATGCTCATCTAATTGGATAGGGGATTGAGAAGGAGAGTAGATCTCCTCTGCCAGTCTTTCTTCTTGTTTTTGTCTTTTTGGGGAAGGTGCCTGCACTGCCGGGTCATCAATTGGCCTCTTCCCTCTTGAAGTGGAAGGGACATCATCACTCCTTTGCTGTGAAGATAGAAAAATAGTACATCCACTCCTTTTCTGCATTTTGTAAACTCCCCTAGGGGTCAACTTCATGTATTTTGGCTGGTTCAGGATTTGTCTAGCCTTCTCTAGATCTGTCTTACTCACAGATGCCCTTTTCTCATTTACAACACTCATGAGTCCTTCAAAATTTTCCATAAGGGCATTAACTTTTCTAGCCCATGGTTCAAAACTAATCAATGGGTCATAAGTTTTATCAAAATTCTGAATAAAATCTATAGATTTACTATAGATCACCCACTTCTCTTTCTTAATCTCCTGAGCTTGAAGGTCAAACTCATTTCTTATTATATCCTCTAGAAAATTAAATTGATTCTCAATAAGAGCACATCTCACCTTATCTCTGAACATGCTTGAGAGGAAACCCTCTGTATCCACACACCTCACCTTTTCCTTTGACATTCTTTAAGGTTGTAGAACCATATGCAAGTGCAGCCATCCTCCCTTCATAATTACATACTGATGTGCCAGAGTTACATCAAGAAAGAAAGTTCCTCTACCCTTGCCAGTGAGTGTGGTTTCCTATAAATTTCCAATCAATTTTAGGATCTCATCATATCCTAGTTTCAAAGGGACCTGATATGGTAAAATATGAGGTGCCACCTTGCTGCCATACACTCTAAATATTATGGAGACTGGATACAAAATTATATCTCCAAAATTGTGGACAATGGTAATGTCCTGGCAGTAGTCCATTGGCCTAATCAACTTCAATAACTCTCTTGGGACCCTTGGGTTATCAAAAAATAGAAGAGACCTAAGCCTTGATGCAAAATCTCTATCAAAAGCAATGTAGCTAGCATCAGTTCTATCCCATGACAAGGCTGTAGTCCATAAATGCACTGGGAGAGTCTCTTCATATCTTTCCTTCTCAATGTTCATCGTTGTGCTGAAAAAATTCTCACCCTTATACAAAAACATGTGCATAAGCATCGAGTACCACCCAAATGTTCTAGAGAACTTCATATTCTTGATCCCTATTAATCCTTCATGAATTATTTCAGCCAAATGAGAAGCAAAGTAAAAAATAAGGGCTAGTTGGGGGTGCAATGACTGCACCATCATGAACATATAAGGTACTGACATATGAGTCTTCTCATCATGCCCTAGGATCAAAGACAAAGATTTATAAACTTCTTGTGCCTTTTTTCTGAATAGATCTAATCTGATTGGCTCCGGTGTGCTTGGACTGATAGCACACATTGATCCTATCTGATCAAAATATTGCCTTAAAGGCCCTGCCCTTAGATAATCCTTCTGTGCTTCATAAATCTTAGTAAACTCTATGAAATCTATCTTCTCCAACCCCACAGATGGTTCATTGAGTGAGAAAATTTTCCTAATCTCATCCTCGGTAATGCTTATCAGGTCCCTTCCATTTATATCCTTGACACATCTTGTCAGAGGATCATAGCACTTGGCAATTTGTATTAATAATTCATCATCCATGAAAACACCGAGGCACACCAACCTCCCAATATCAAACTGCCACACATTACTTAGGGGTGCACAAGCATTCCTTTGTGAATATGCCAATCTAAAAAGAATGATACCTTTGTGCTTGTCACCCACCTTAGCATCTCTCATCCAATTCCCTCTATCATAGAGACCCTCTGCGACTAAATCTCTAGGGTGTCTCACAGTGAGCTCTTTTACTCTTTGTGCCCCATTATCAGAATGTGGGAGCAATTGTATCAAATCCTCAAAAATCCCCCTTTTACTATACTTTGTTTGTCCAGATAAATTTCTCTTTGGCAGCATTCTGAAACTAGGTTTTCTTACAGGCACCTGAGAAGTCTTTCGCTTGAAAAATGCTTCTTGAAGAAAATTTATCGCCAAAGAAACTTGTGAGAGTAGTGAAGGGAAAAAATGATTAGAATTTGATACATAACTTTCACCAACTACTTTTAATTCATCCAGACGTAGCAAATTAACTTCACCATTATTGAAGGTTGGCAACCTTGGCATTCGCAGGACGTGAGAAACATCTTAGAACAAAATTCAAATTCTAGCCGTTGATATCATTTTTATTTTGGTGTATTGGACGACTGAGAAACTTGACAGTAGATCCTTTCAATACTTTTCCCTAGGATAGTTCTCAACCAATGAGAACATTTCAAAATTTGGCATATGGAGAAAACAAATGACTTAACCTGACCATCGTCCGAACAAGCCAGGTGTCACCATGTCACCAAAGCGCTAGCCCAAAACTATCAGAAAAACCATTTCAAGATATAACAACAATTGTCGATGTATCTTTGATTGGACGATCACTTTCCTTAGGCAAATTTATGGTCCCACCGAACAGTCTTTATCTCTTTACCTAAATCAACGGCTGTTGCTATATCTTAAAGATAAAAGATATGCACCTTATCCTAGTGGTATTACGAAAGTTGTGAGATCTTGCAATATGTTAATCATTTCCAAAAACAAGGCGCGATTATTCATTAAAAATCCTTCAACCAATCAAGATTAGACACCTTGGATGAAGGGCAGCATGTTGGAAAAACCTATGTCATATGCGGTGTCAGGAACACCTGGCAGTCATATCTCATCATCAACATCATGGGCCAATCAGGAGGAAACACATTGATTGAAACTCTGACAACCGAGGACCCACTAAACAATTTACATTCTTAATGCAAGATTGATGGTCATCGCTATACCACAATGTTAAAAGATATGCATCTTTGCTTATCGGTTTAACGATGACCGTAAGATCTTTCCACATTTTAGCCTATGAAAATAACTCAGGTCCCACTACAACACATTACACACTTTTTATGAAATCATATTACACCACGTGTATATAAAGCAGGCCCCTTTGACTATTCTTTACTGCCTTTTTTTTTTTTTTTTTTTTTAAAACCTTGTCAACCACCCCATCATCATGTGAGAACCAATGAGAAACAAACAACTTGCAATGACCTGGCACTGTCAGGACCCACTAAGCACTATCTCAAATAAAGGAGATATGATGGTTGTCGCTATACCACAGAGTTAACAGGCGTGCATTTTGGGCCAACGGTATAACAACCACCATAGATCTTTTCTATGTTTTAAAATCCGCATACTCTTCCTCCAATCGGGCCCGCCTAGGACAAGTGGCACTGTGTCACTATTTGGCATGTCAAAGAATCTAACAACTGGGATTTTTATGGTGCAATGACAACCACTCATTTGAAAAGTTTTAATCTTTGGAATATTAACCCGAAACCTAGGCTTTGAAGAAAAGGTTAATGTCTAAAAGTGGTAAAGGAAAAAAAGAAACCTAACCGCTTGACACATAAAGTGAAAGGAAAAGGGGTTAAATAAAAGCACATGCCTATTTGAGTGGTTTAGTAAGTCCAAAAAGTAACGAGAAATTATAACAGGACTTTTAGTTTTGAAACTAGGGTTTCACAAACATAAGAATTTCTCATGAAAGACTTCCAATAGGTTGACACTTGAATACTTCCCAAAAATATTTGAGAGAAGCTGAAAGAAAATTTGAATAGTGATAACACCTTCATCATCATAAATCTTCACCTTTTTTCTCTCAAAAGCTAGTCAGTGGCCTAAATTGTTCAACTGAGCCACACTTAATAAATTATAGTTCAGTCCATCTACCCAGTATGCATTTTCACATTTTATTCTTTCATTGATCATTAGTGAACCTTTACCTCTGACCATAGAAGGTGCATCATTTCACAGTCTCATAGATCCTTCGTTGTATTCATTAAGTTGATCAAATTTCTCTACATCACCAGTCATATGATGTGTACAACCACTGTCTATGATCCATGTATCATTTCTGCTTACTTTAGAGATTAGTGCTATCTCTTCATGTTTCTCTTCTTCTTCTGAGTCATCTTTCATAGAAACAAATACAACTTCTATATGATCATCAGAATCAGATTTAATTTCAATATCTTCGGCTAGGTAACACATTGTTTTTCCTTTATCATCTCGATTGTCTCTATTGTTGTGTCGGTAGCCTTTATTGACTCTTCTCCCATAGCTTCCTTTAGATCAGTCTTTGGATCTATCATCATCTTTCTTCTATGGACATCTAGCAGTGATGTGACCAACTTCTTTACAATTAAATCATGCCAAAGGTAGCTTACCTCTATACCTTCCTTTTCCTTTGGGCAGTCTTCTGGCCATAAGAGCTTCAAGCTCATCAAGTTCATCATCGGTATTGCCATCACTATCATTATTCTTATTATTCCTGTTACACTTACCAATCTTCCAATAAGACATGAAAGTGGACTCAATAGAAGGAACAACACTGTTCAAAGATATTTAATTCAAAGGTTGTAAGTTTACCAATCAAAGTGTCAAGAGTAAGGTTGGATGTAGCTCTTGTTTCATGAATTACAGAGATCTTGATTGCATAAAATGCCAGCAAAATTATGAGAATGTTTCTTATCATTATTTCATCATCAATAACTCCATCTGATGCTCTAATAGCACGTACTACCTCTTTTACTCTATTTGAGTACTACAAAATGTTCTCACATTCTTTCATCCTCATATCATCAAATCTACCTCTCAAGCTTTTAGCTCGGGCTCTTTTGACATTCAAATCTCTGCTTTATATTAGAATTAGCTTGTCCCACATGGCTTTGGTAGTAGTGCATCCCTTAATGTCTTCAAATTTAGTGTCGGTATAGGTAGTAGCATGTTCCATCATAGTAATATTGTGTTCATGCATGTCTCTCAGTTGATCAAGGGCTAGGGGACCAGTGGTCAATTGTATGTAGCCATTCTCCATCAGTTCTAGTGAAAAATTCCCAATTCTAGATATGTGCAGCTTCATCCGACTTTTCCATACTGCGAAGTTATCTTTGTTCAATTTTGGTACTTCCCTCTTATACATCTTGAGACCTTTGTGTTTAAGTCTTTAAAACTCTATTCTAGGCAACCACAGCTCTGATACTAATTGTTAGAATAACTAAGAGGGGGGTGAATCAATTATCCAGTGCCCCAAATCAAAATGTATAATTCAAAACAAATTCTTCAATTTCTATTATTAGGTAAACATAAAATACTTTCACTTTCTATGCTTTTACTGATTATCAGTCTAAAACTTATAACAGTTACTGATCAAATCTAACATGTAACATGAAAATTATGATAAAAAATTATCACAATCAACACATAACATAAGAGATTTAATGTGGAAACCCTATAAAGGAAAAAATCACCTAGGACTGGAAACCCAAAATATTCACTCTTTTGAAGTGAGGTTGGTGAAGACCCAACCCTATTAAAGGTTTACAAACACACTATTAGGTGTGACCTTGTTAGAGGATTTTAGACTAGAAGTTATCGTCCAAAGAGTTCAACAGACATTGCATGTGAACTCTTACACAAAGAGTTCCAAAGACATTGCATGAGGTCTAAAAATGTAGAGGATGAGAAGGTAAAGGTAGCAAGATACCTTAATGGGCTCAAGTGGAATATTTAGGATGAGATGAGTCTCTTGACTCTAGATGCCATTCAAAAATGTCACCAGCTTGCTGTCAAGGTAGAGGAGAAGTTAAGGAAGAAACAAGACTCTAGTACTTCAAGAGGTAGAGGTATAGGAAGAGATAGTAGAGGACAAAGAAGTGGATATGGTGGAAGGAGTTCAAAGCCAAGGACTCAAGGAGAGGTTAAGTATATTGATCAACAAGAAGGAGGCTCTAGCAAAGGAAATAGAGGAAGGGGCTCTAATAATAGAGGAAGAAGTGGTGGACAAGGAAGAGGCAACTATTTTTCCAACATGAAGTGTTATCACTATAACCAAATGGGACACCCAACTTATAGGTGTCCAGAGAAGGGTAGTACTTCTTGTGTGTGTGAAAATTGTACCTGATCTGTAGACAACACTTCAGTAAAATATTAGAGGTTAGCAAAAATGAAATTTGCAATGAATTGAAAGCTAAACTAACCAGGTGATTTACTGCCTTCTAATAGGTGCGAGATTGATGTTCTTAGATTGTTATTGAGATCAGTGACCTAGACAACACCTAAATGAAGGATTTGAATGCAATTGGTCTAGATATGAGATGTATGCAAATTTAAGCTATATTTTTTGGATTTTGTGATGCATTAAGAATGATATGAATCTATGCTATGCAAACTGATATGTAATGCTAATCTAGAAATAATATGATATGAATGAAAATGAAATTTATCTCACAAAAGCTCAAATTCTCAAATTGATCTTCCAAGCTCCAATTGTGCAAATTCTCCAAATCTGATGTGCTATGATTCCTATAGAGTAAGTTTGCAATTCATGAGATATGAGAGATGAATTATGAAGAGCTGAGCCTTGATTTCATAGCAATCTTAGGCTTTGGCTGTGCATGAAAAAGCCATAAATCACTCAGATTAACTCAGCTGTGATTTTTGAGTTATCTAAAATTGGAAGATTATTAACTCACAAAAACATGCAAAAGCAGAGTTGTACTCAAAATAGAGTTTAGATCAACTTTGATAATTGATAGTTGCCTGCTTTTTCTGATTGTGCATATTTATTCTCAACTTAACTAATTTTTAAAATTAAAACAATTGATTTATGGGTTACTCAATCATTTACTCAAACTTTTATTCAAAAATAATATTATTAAATATGACAACTTGCTTTAATTAATTAAATAAGAATTTAATCAATTAATGATAGGAATTTTGATTTATTGTCAAATTTGAATAATAATACTTAGGAATAAATATAATTAAATTCAACTTAATAATTAAGTGGCAGGATTAAATCTAATTAATTAAATATTCATCATATTCAATTAATCAAACTTTAGGATAAATATGATTTATCGCCAAATAATCATTAAATTAAAAATAATTAAGATAATTAGGAATATTCCCCGATGTAGAATTTAGGATAATCAATTATGATTCGATGATGTTTAGATGTGCCTTAGGTTAGGACTTCAATGTCGATTTTGTTCGATTTGAAGATATAGGAGGTTAATGAACCTATAGCCCATTTTTGGGGTATTACACTTCTCAAGGAGGTGATAAGAGATTTAATTTTGTTCATGAAGAGACAAGTGGAGGAGTGAAACTCCCTGATGTATCCTTAGAATCAGAGGAAGGTGAGAACCTCATGATGAGGAGAACACTTATTAAGAAACTAGTCAAAGAGGAATCAAGTCAAAGGAGGTCCCTGTTTAGGATTAAGTGTTACAAGATGATGGGTATCATGTGTAGAGTCATCATTGACTCAGGGTCTACTAACAATATTGTGTTAGAAGTTGAAAATGGAAAGGATACCCCACACTAATCCTTACAAGGTTACATGGCTCAATAAAGGACAACATGTCTTACTTAATGAGTAGGCTTGGGTTGAATTTTCAATTGGGAGATATAAGGACAAGGTTCTATGTGATGTGTTACCTATGGATACATGACACTTGCTCCTAGGTAGACCATAGAAATTTGACCACCAGGCCATGCATGATGGAGTGAAGAACTCATATTTTTTAAGAAGGATAATGTGGCATTCAAGATTTATTCATTGTTAGAAGATGTAGAGGTCAAGTTAGCAGGTCCCAATGTTCTCATGGTGGGTGAGAAAGAGTTCTTAGAAGCCCTTGAAGAAGGAGAGGGAGTTGGCTTTGCACGAGTGTTAAGGCCAAAGGAGGTAAGTAGTGACAAGGTATCTAAGAAGCCAGAGCTACCTAAGGAGATACAAAACATGTTGCAGACTTATGAAGGCATAGTAAGTGATGGACAACCATCAGCATTACCCCATAAAAGAGTTGTGAGCCATAGAATAGAATTTATACTAGGAGGTACCCTTCCCAATAAGGCAGCTTATAAGATGACCCCTCAATAAAATGAGGAAATTGCTAAACAAATCCAAGAACTCTTAAGCCAAGGTCTTATAAGAAAGAGCATTAGCCCATGTGTCATACCCACTGTCCTAGCACCTAAAAAGGGAGGAACTTGGAGACTATGTACTAATTCTAGAGCTATAAATAGGATAACTATTAGGTACAGGTTCCCTATCCCTATGATAGAAGACCTAATAGATTGCCTAGGATAATAAAAGTACTTTACCAAGATAGACTTAAAGAGTGGTTATCACCAAATCAGGATTCATGAGGGAGATGAGTGGAAAACAACCTTCAAAACCAATGAGGGTTTGTATGAATGACTTTTTATGCCATTTGGATTTTCTAATGCCCCCTCCATATTCATGAGGCTCATGAATGAAGTCCTCAAAGACTACATTGAAAAATTTGTAGCGGTATATCTTTATGATATACTAATTTATAGAAAGACAAAGGATGAACATCTCAAACACCTAGAGATTGTTATCAAGAGACTGCATGATGAAAAGTTGATGATAAGGAAATCTGAAAATTGACTCTAGCAAAAGTGGAAGCCATCCTAAATTGGCCTACTCCAAAGACAACCATAGAGGTAAGAATTTTTCATGGCCTTGCCCAATACTATAGGAAGTTTGTTAGGAAATTCAGTGTTATTTGTGATCCCATGTTGGACACCATAAAAGGAGGCATGAAGACTAAGTTTGTATGTAATGATCAAGGTGAAAAAAGTTTTGAATTGTTGAAGAAAATTATTTCTACACAAGCTATTTTGATTTTGCCAAGCTTTGAGAAACTATTTGCAGTAGAATGTTATGCAAGCAATGTGGCTAGTGGAGCTGTCTTGATCCAAGAAGGGAGACTAGTGGCTTTCCATTCAGAGAAGTTGAGTGAAGATAAGAAGAAATATTCTTCTTATGACCTTGAGATGTATGCTCTGTAATACCCCAAAAATGGGCTATATGTTCATTAACCTCCTACATCCTCAAATCGAACAAAATTGAAATCAAAGTCCTAACCTAAGGCACACCTGCGCATTATCGAATCTAATTGATTATCTTAAATTCTACATCAGAGAATATTCCTAGCAATATTCCTAATTATCTTAATTATATTTAATTTAATGATTATTTGGTGATAAATCTTATTTGTCCTAAAGTTTAATTAATTGAATATTTTGAATATTTAATTACTTGATTTAATTCTACCACTTAATTATTTAATTGAATTTAATTATATTTATTCCTAAGTATTATTATTTAACTTTGACAATAAATCAAAATTCCTATCATTAATTAATTAAATTCTTATTTAATTAATTAAAGAAAATTGTCATATTTAATCATATTATTTTTGAATGAAAGTTTAATTTTTAATAATTGATTAACCCATAAATCAATTGTTTTAATTTTAAAATCAGTTAAGTTGAGAATAAATCACTTTATTTTTAATTAATTTATAATTAAATCATGCACTATTAGAAAAGTAGGCAACTAGAAATTAACAATCAATTTTAAATTTGAACTCAACATCTAATGATGAGTTGGAATTTGATCTAAACTCTATTTTGAGTTAAAGCCTTGCTTTTGCATGATTTTATAAATTAAATATATTTTATTTCTGATAACTCAAAAATCAACCTGAGTTTATCAAGAGTGATTTATGGCTTTTTCATGCACCTCCAAAGCCTGGATTTCTATAAAATCAAGGCTTAGCTCTTCACAAATTATGTCAATCAATCTCTCAAATTTGCATCCTCAAAATCCACAGAATTTGCATACTTACTCTGGAGAATCGACATCTTAAGAATTGAAGCTTCTTGTGAATCAACAATTTTTGTGAGATCAATCTTGTTTTCAATTCATTTTAGTTTTATTTCGTATTATTGTTCGATCAATTTCATTTAGCATAGATTCATATCAATTTGCATCATAATTGCATCATAAAATTCAAAAATATAGATTAAATTGCATTCATTTCATATCTAGAATTTTCATTCAAATCCTTCATTTAGGTGTCGTCAAGGTCACTGATCTCGATTACAATCTGAGAACATCAATCTCACACCTATTAGAAGACAGTAAATTGCCTGGTTAGTTTAGCTTTCAATTACTTGTAGATTTTGATTTTACTAACCTCTAATGTTTTACTAAAGTGTTGTGTCTACAGAACAAGTACAAAATTCACACACACATTTCTGGCACCCACCATGGGGCAACCCACCTTTCCATTCTGGTTTTGATTTTTTTTTTGAGCTAAAATCCTAAAGTTTCAAAGATTTAATTTTATATCCCAAATGGATTAGAGTTTTGGTTTGAAAGTTTTTTTAAAAGTTGGAGACATATTAGGGAAGCTTTGATAAAAAATTCAGAATTGTTTGAGATGTTTTGAATTTTTAATAATTTTTTTTCAAGTTTTCATAAAAAATTCATTTTCGGTGCAAATCATCATAGTTTTTGGAAAATTTTACATTTTTGGAAAAATCTTTAAATTATAGAGGGGGTCCATTCTTTGTGTTTTAAATTTGGATGCAATATAATAGCTCAAATAGTTGATTTACAAAAACTAGTCTATTTTGGTAAAAGGGATTTCTAGGGCACAAATAAAGAGATTTTTCTGAAATTCTTTACATTTTTGGAAAGCTCTCTATTTTTTAGCAAGGATCTCTATTTTTATTTTCTATTTTTATGGCCAAAATCATATCAAAAAAATTAGATCTTGTTGACTAGGTCAAGTGCAAAAAAAATAAAAATGTTTTCTGATGGGTATGCACTTATTTTTCATATGATTCAATGCATGATATGAGTTGTCATTTGGATTAATTGCTGGCTATTATTGCTCCTAATAATCGATTTTGAGATCTAATCCTAGGGTTTTCATAAGTTTAATATACCTTGCATATCTTGTTTGCTTGTTTGTTTGTTGGCATGTTGGAGAGTTCGTGGCTTGCTTGCTTGGAAAAGCTCAACAAAAATTGCTAAAATAGGTAATATATACTAAGCATGTTGCAAGGAACTCAAGTATTCTATTACATCTGATAACACTTCATTTTGGGAAATAAAATAAACTCTCTCATGTCAAGCTTGTGTGACTTTTATTGCTTTCATATCACAGACTTCATTTGAGCTATAAAAATGAACATAGTTTTCTTTCAACATCTTTGTTACACATAGTAATTAGGCCCCATGAACACTATTTGTGGATCTTGAGAGAGTGGGTTTCCAATGAAACTCTTCTCAACAAAGGATCCCTTGTAGGTTGGGAGGATATTTTGAGAGTCTCACGTTCTACTAGATTGGTGTGTCTTGAACTTTTGATTGAGGCATTCTCTCTCCAGAGAGGTTGATAGATCATGAGGAGTTGACATCATAGATCTTTGGGAGATAATATTAGTCTTAGCATGTCGGATTTATCTGTCTACTTTGTTTGGGTTAAAAGTGAAAAGGCTAGAGGACTATGCTCTACTCCCTTTTTGGGTAGTATCAAAAACTTAGATCCTTGAATCTGAAACCAGTCACCATGTGGCATATTTTGAGTCACCTTTAGAGAGGTTTAACCATAGTGGACATTCCCTTAATTGGGCCAACCACGTTGACAGAACCTCAAGCGGTAATAGCCATTTTTTCCATGGTAGTGACAGCCGCTATATAAATATCCTTGTGGAAGAAATCTTCACAAGGTGTGGTTCATTGTGGGTTGTCAGATCTCCCTAGAAGCTTCTGATTGATTAAATTCTTGGCCTATGTCAAAACCTTGGTGCATCAAGATTGGAGTTCACCCCTTTAGATCATAAAAGTTGCAGAGTCAGACCATTACTAAAAACCCTAGTGAGGCCAAATTTTCATTTTCTAGGAATATGTGCATTATTGCAAAACTTTTTGGAACATACACAAATAGCACTCCTAGGGATTAGCAAAATTTGGTCACTTGATTGTTCATGCGCAAGGTTTCTTTTTCCCTTGTTCATTGTTTTCAGACGTGCTTGAAATCACTTGCTTGCTATTCTGTGTGCTTGTTTATCTACTTGGTTGCTAAAGAAAAATGAACAAATCTAGTATAATCTTCAAATCTGGATAGTACTATTTGCAAACAATCCAAAATTGAAAACCCTAAATTTGCAAAATTTGAAGTGAAATTCCTTTCTGGAGTCAAAACTCATCTCAGGAGGTCAGAAAGTCATACAACTGTCGTATGATAAAGAACCTAGAGTCGTACGAGTCTTACTGCCAGAAAATTCCAAAAGTCAAATCCTGCTAGCAACTATCATATGAGTTTTTCAACTGTCATTTCATAGCATACCCACTATCATACGAGTCTACAGAAAGTTGTTTGGGAAATTTTTGGAAAGTTGTTAGAAAATTGTCAGAATTGCTAGATACTTAGCTTTTTCAACCTCATTCCAGAATCTATTGAACAAATCACTATGTCAGGAACACAGTAGTAGCTATTGAGAATCCTATCATTTTCCAAAAGTGGCCTTTTGAATCTGATTTAGTCTTTTGTTTAATCGATTTGAGTCCTTTTCTTCTTATGTCAACACCTTGTCAAATCTATCAATCTTCAATCAATCTTCAAAAATAGATCAAGTGTTGTGAAATTATGTCTGCTATCTTTTGGGAATTCTACCCATACATCCAAGGCAAAGTATCCTTCACCCACATCTAATTGAATCTTCAAACCAATCATAATCTTGACAAGGTTGTGTCATCTGATTTTCTCGAATCAAATCATTCTTTAGTTGTCTTTGTCCTATTCTTTTCACTTCACTGGAGGTTAATGGTGAAAAATAGAGCTTCCTCACACAAGAAATTTGGAGAAGCATCTCAGACCTTGCCTTTGACTAATATCCATGGCCCAACTCTTGAGCAGCTCTACAATTCTAGTCTTTACAAAGAAGACAGTCTTGGCAACTTTTGATTGAAATCTGGTTACATACCTCCTCAATCAACTCATGGAGGTACTCAACAAACCCCTCCTTGATCTATTCTAGAGAATCCTAAAACTCCTACCATGTCTCAAGAAGGGACAAACCATGGTTCTCAAGGAGCGCACTCCCAACATGGCTTAGCTCAGGAACTCACACCTGAAGAAATTGCTTGATATCAAAATGACGATGAATTCAAGAAGACGATGAGGCATTTCTTGAGAGAAAATAGAGAAACATAATTTTTAGAGTTAGCTCATCAAAGAGCTAAGATTCCTCCTAATTTCAATGTCAAAGATATCATTACACATGAGGAAGAAAATCCGATGATGGCCATGATAAAGCAGATGCATGCCTTACAAGTCAAACTGAATAAACTTGAAAAAGAGAAGGAACCCAAGGAGTTCTCCATGGAGGCTCTATGTCATTTTCTATTTGACAAAGACTTGTACATGCTCCCATTCCCAAAAAGGGTGGAGATACCAAAGTATGATAAATATGATGGACACTCTGATCCTCAAGATCATGTCAGAGAGTTCTATACACAATCCATGGAGTTCATGCATGAACCGACCTATCTCATGCGCCTCTTTCCTAGATCTCTCAGAGGAGCATCCATTCATTGGTTTTCTAGATTGCCACCTACTATCAAAACTTTTGAGGAATTGATCAAATTGTTTTATCAATAATACTCCTACAATATTCAACATCTGGTCACCATGATCGATATCTGCAATCTCAAGCAATATCTAGGAGAACCATTCCTAACATTCCTCAAAAGATGGAAAAAGAAATTCTTTCTATATGCTAGACCTATTCCAAAGACTAAAAAAATGGAGATCTTCATCAATAACCTTGTTCCAAAAATCAACTATCCTCTACAAATGCAAGATCATACATCTTTTGACAAAATGGTAGATAATGCTATCAAAATTGAAAAAGTGGTTGTGAAAAAAGAAAACATCACACTTCAAAAGGACAAGTACAAATCTGGATCTAGTTCAAAAGATAAAAACAAAAACTAGAACAAGAACACATGCATCATCACAGATGGCATTGTTGACACTATCTGTGCCCCATCAAAGGTGCCAGCCTACAATCTCACTCTTGGCACCCAAGCCATTAAAGCTTCAGAACAAAAGTCTTCCAAACCATCTCAAAAGAAGCTAGAATACAAAAGATGGGATAATAAACAAAAGTTCACTCCTCTTGGAGAATCTTTGGAATCTGCTATGAGAACTATGCTAGCTAATAACATCATCTCTTTGCCTGCGATTTGACAAAATGATCAGGACCCTAAACCGAAATGGTGGAAAGAAAATGAATTCTGTGATTTCCATCAGAGTAAAGGTCATAAAACTAATAACTACTTCCACTTGATACATACTATTCAAGATTTGATCGATGGAGGAGAAATCACAATTGACAATCCTAAAAGAAATAATGATCATATGAAATTTATAGAACCATTTCTGAAACATGGTCAAGAAGTTTCATCTTCTCAGCCTAATATAGGGGCAAAAGTCAACTATGCTTACCTTGGAAATTATGCCATCATCAATATGGTTGAACTATGTCTCTCTAAGAGTTGCAATGTCATCACAATTGTACAAAGAGATAGAGATCATTCCTCTGCTAATGTAGTTACTCAATCAAAAGCTCGGGCACATCTAAAAGGACAAATCCCATATTCATCTAATGTCCCTAAGATACCTTTCATCTACTTCCAAATAGAAGGCTACTTCCAAATCTTCCAATCCTAAGGACACAAGGCCTACATCTTATAGCATTGTTCAAAAACTCTAACACACTAATGCAAAAATCTCTATGTTTGAGTGGCTTCGAATATCTCCCACTCACAGAGCCATTCTAGACAAAGCTTTGCTTGGATCCAATGTTCTTGATGACCTTGATCTAGATAGGCTCCAAACTATGGTTGGACATCTTACATCTCCACAATATATCTCCTTTTTAGAGGAAGATGAAAACTCCTTGAGTCACCCACATAATCAGCCATTTCATATAGAAGTCATGATCTAGAACCATAGAGTCAAATGTGTGTTGATAGATGGGGGCACTAGCCTAAACATTTGTTCTTACAGCTTGATCACACAATTGGGATTCACAGAATTGGCTATTGATCCTAGAAAGAAGATAAATATAAAATCCTATGATGAACAAGAAAGATCTTCTAAAGGCACCATTTTATTGCCCATCAGAGAAAGTCGACTAATCAAAGATACCACATGTCAGGTGCTTGATCTACCTTTGGCTTACAACATCCTTCTAGGGAGACCATGGTTACATGAAATGCAAGCTATTCCTTCTACATACCATCAATGTTTAAAATTTCCTTATGAAGGAGTAGAGGTTACTATCCCAACAGATCTGAATACCACTTGTGATACATTGAAGGAAAGTGTTGATAAGCTTTTACTTAATAATAGAGAATCTTCCACTGAGCAGCCAAATGTTACTTCAACATCTAACATGGAAGACATGGCTAAAGAGGTCAATATCAAAGAAAATGGGATGGGAGAATATATTATAGAGCTAGTCTTCTCTTTGACGTCTCTCCCTTTCTCACCTAAGTCTTATGGAAAACCTTTGAAATAGTCCAAAATAGAACCTAAAGAACTCCTTGAAGCATATAAAAAGAATTTTGTGGTGGAACAAGTATCCAAGAAAGAGTTTGAAGAGGATGAAGCTATACATGGCTCTATAAAGATGAATCTGAATCCCAAAATGTTCAAACTAGTGGCTCTACAACACCAAAGATTCCTTGTAAGTCATATGGTCTAGGAGATAACTTGATAGCTAAGATGGGATATATAGATTGAGGACCTCTAGGAATCATCAGAAAAGGTCTTGTGACACCTATTCCACATACTAGTAGAGTGAATACGAATACTGTTGGCCTAGGTTTTAAGAAGAAGCCCTATCACCTCAAAGGTGATTATTCTCATGTCATAGAACAAATTACACCAGGAGAACCTCTTCTCAATAAGGGAGAAACTGAATCATCAAACAATGATTCAGACAGTTCTAAACTCATTCCTTATGAGCACTTCCCATAGGAAATAAAAGATCTCCTTGTTGATGGAGATGATCCCATAAAGAGAATCAATGTAGTAGAAACACAAGAACCTACTATCATACCAGAGATAGTTGCCACACAAGAACTAGCTAATCTCGAAGGTAATCAAAATGGGGAAGAAAAGAATATCACCATAGCCAAGCATTTAGAGCATTCCAGTGATTTTGAGATGGATTCCCATGAGTATGAATATAAATCCAAATATGAGGGTAACCCTTCTTGGGGCATTCACCCTGACTTTACTCATGTTCTTAGATTTCCTAGAGATCTTGAATTAGAAGCCGAATCAAATGACTATGAATGGGAAGCCATTACAAAGGAAGAAGAGTTTATCATAGAGAAACATGTTGATGTTATTCACCAATATGTATCCACACCCAATGTGAGTTGAGAGTGAAATAATGAACTTAACGAGTCTGATCCACCAATGCCTAAAGTGGACTTTCACAATGACGTTGAGCCTATTCACGAGTTGAATGTCTTAAGTTGTAATATCACCTTTGAAATTGAGCATCAGGTTAGGACCAATGATGATAGATCCATATCCATGAACACAATCTCCCAAGCCTTCCACACTTTGACTATCCAATGCCCTGACCTTATTAACCCAACTTTCACAGATCCAAGCTATGGTGTTTACACCTTTCCCAATGACTATGCGCTTGCTTGCTACCTCAATGCAGTTGAACATATAAGGACTTCCATTAGTGAATCGAGTGTCAACATGACCGAGTCGGACATCAAGTATCTTAGTCAAAAGAATAAAAATAAAAAGAAAAGGAGTTCTAAGGGTGAAAACCACTTTGTGGCAATCTTAGAACCTACAAAAGTAAAAATAGAAGATGTATTTGAAGGTGAAAACCTCTCTGAGGTGCCTAAGGATGAGATATTTGATGTCCTTCCAAGTCATTTATAGGAAAGATCTCCAGTTCTAATTGAGCCCACTCAATCTATCAATTTGGGTACAAAGCAGGAACCACAATTGGTACATGTAGCACAATCCTTATCAGAAGAAGGGAGACATAAATTCACTATATTCTTAATAGAGAAAAATGTCAATTTTGTGTGGAAATATTTAGATATGCCAGGATTGGATCCTAATCTTATCATGCACCATCTATCCATTGCTCCTGAAGTAAAACCCGTTAAGAAAAATTTAAGAAAGATGCATCCCCATGTTGCACTCTTAGTAAAAACTAAATTAGAGAAACTCCTAGGAGCCAAATTCATCCGTGTCATAGACTATGCTGAGTGGATTTCTAATATTGTATCTATTTCTAAACTAGATGGTTCAATTAGAGTGTGCACAAACTTTAGAGATGTGAACAGAGCATGCCCTAAGGATGATTTCCCACTACTTAACATTGATATGATAGTGGACATGACTGTAGGTTTTGAGATGTATTCCTTAATGGATGGCTTCTCTGGATATAATCAAATCAAAATAGCTCTAGAGGATCAAGAGAAAAGTACTTTCACATGTGCATGGGGTACCTTCTGTTGGAATGTTATGCCATTTGGGCTCAAAAATGCTGGTGCTACCTATCAACAAGCCATGACATCTATCTTTCATGATATGATGTATATGATACTTTGGAAAAATCTATGATAAGATCTAAACACTTAAAGGACTTGAGCATGATCCTAGACAGAATGGAAAAGTTTTTTCTTTGACTAAATCCTAAGAAGTGTGCTTTTGGGGTCACTTCTAGAAAACTCTTGGGATACATAGTTTCAAATAAGGGAATTGAAGTTGATCTAGCTAAGATCAAAGCTATCATAGAAATGCAGACTCCTAAAAATATCAGTCAAATGAGAACCTTACAAGGAAGAGTGCAATCTATCAGAAGATTCATATCACAGCTAGCTAACATATCACAACCTTTTACAAAACATTACATAAAGGTGTGACCTTTTCATGGAATGAAGAATGTGAAAAAAACTTTAACCATATCAAGACATATCTATCAAATCCTCCTATCTTGATTCCTCCTATTCATGGGAAGCCATTGATCTTATATATCTCCGCAACAGATACATCACTGGGGGCATTGCTAGCACAACAAGATGAGAATAAAAAGGAAGGAGCTATCTATTATATCATTGGTTGCATATGAGAAGAACTATTCAATGATTGAGAAATCTTGTCTAGTTGTGATCTTTGCATCACAGAAACTAAGACATTACATGTTAGCTCATACCACTCATTTGGTAGCTAAAATCGATCCACTAAAGTACCTACTAAGAAAAGCTGCCCTCACGGGTAGACTAGCTAAATAAGTCATGCTCTTGAGTGAATTTGACATTGAATATGTGTTTCCCCACTTTTCACCCTATAGCTATTTTATAAAGTGGAAGATTTGGTGTCATAGCTAGAACTAGTCATGTTTGAGTCTAGGTCTAAGTCTCCCTTAGGATAGGAAGTCCTTGTCAGGTTCCCCTGCCACTACCTTCTTTCTTTAAGCTGAGTGGGTTATTTAAAAGCCTCTTTACATTGGGTAAGTTATAGATCCTAACCCAACAAGGAAAATGTCCTCCTTTTGATGTTCTTTCTCAAACAGAATGATGATTAAAAGTCATATGGATTCATCTGGACAACATCCTAGAGATGTTCTTGTCACCTTGTGTGTTAAAGAATTTGTGTAGCTTGGGTCTGCTTTAGAGGAGGTTATACTTTCAAGGCCTTGTTTTTTTCTTGAAGCATGATCACCTATATGCAGTATCCCAGTATTGGTCATTGCATCTAAGCAATGACATTGGTAATTAGCAACATTGGATATGGAAGATTTTAGAGCATGCACAGTCAATTTATTCCAAAGAAGTTTCATGTAATGTAATGGAAGATAAAGGGGAAATCTCTAGAAATTTACAAGAAATCAAAGATAAGATTCCTCATGTGAATCATGCAGTGACAGAGCCGGCATTGGACTATTCAGAGAATTCCACCCCATAGAGCAGTGTGATAGTTCATATGATAAAAAAATGGAAATTTTAGCACATGAGCGTGTTTGTAGATTTTGTGGTGCTAATAAGCCTGATAATTGTATTGTAATCTACAATACATACAAAGCAGCTTATCATATATATTACATTTTTCCTACTATCGAGCACATTTCAAGTGGAGCTTAGTACTGTGTTGCTTGTGTTGGGTTAGAATAGAGCAATGAGTCTATACCAAAATATAATGAGATCACATAGACCCAGCAAGGAAGATGCTCTACTTGTGTTCAGTTGCATGATCGCAAGAGGTAAAAAGTTCCATGTGATCATGCGACAATGGAATAGAAAGGTAGGAAAATTTTTGGGGTGAGACTGGTTGCAGAGTCAATTGAGCTTTATACAATTTCTTTACTATCTGTTTTCATTATTCTGTGTATGTTGGTGTTTCTTTAAAGGTTGAATTGAGATAAGTGAGTGAACAGAGTTTGAATCCTCATTTTGGTTGAACTAACCAATAAAACAATCAGAGAGTTGTAACTAGTTATAAGAAATACTCCTTTAAGTGTTTAGTTAGTATGCATCTTGTAGTCTTTTTCATAATTTCATTTCATAAGCAATTCCTATTGTGCTCGTGGAGATCATAAGACTATGAAAACCTGAACATAGCATATATTTATACACTATCAGATCCTTGCCTAAGATTTCACTTGCCTGGGTGGAACTTAGTTTCCTTTACTGTTCTCTGGTTAAGAACATACCCACAAATAGGAATTAGGAACTAAACATAAATTCATTGAATATTATTCACACAAGAGTTGTACCTTAATTCAGAGGGAAATTAGCTATTCAGAGAAATAGTTTCCCAACTATTGTGTACTATTGTTCTTCATCATAAATTGGGCAAATCAAAAGGAGAATCACTAGAAGGACAATCTATTTACCAACAAATTTTGGTTACTTTTCTATGGAGAGAAATAGCCACACAACCAGAAGGCATGTCATGAGGAGAAATGGTGCTACCTCATGAAAATATAATTCTAGTACTTCGACCAAATTTAGGCTTCCAAGAGGATCAAGAAGACATTAATTCTTCCTTAAATACCTTTGCCTAGAGAAATAGGAGAAACATTGAACATTACAGATAGGCTAGTAGAGTATTAGAAGAGGACGAAGCCAGAGCTGAAGCACTTGAGAGAGATATTCAAAGGAGAGATTTATGCAGAGCTCAAAGAAGAGTAGAGCGTGAAGTTCAACAACACTAATATCCAATCACTCTAGAGCAACCAAGATATTTTAGGAGTAATAAGGAGCAAGGTGAGAAAGACCCAACTTTCCAAAATTTAGAAGCACTCAGGTTTCCCTTGTTAGATGTACCTTCTTAGAAAGGTGGTCGTCAAGCTAGAAGTAGGCCTTCATTGCCACCAAAAGAAGTAAGCTCATTATCCACAACCTGCCAAGTACTAACCTTGCACGGGGTTGTTCCTCCAAAAGTCATCAATTTCCCACAATATCCTCTGCAAAATCCTATACAACCAAACATGGCTACACCTTGGGTAGCTGCTACTAGGCCACTTAATTTTGCAGTCTACCATCCTCTTCCTTCTAGTTCCTGAAAGAATCTACCTAAATTCATAGGGGATGGGAAGGTTACTACAGATGAATATATAAAAGCATTTTTCACAGCTGTGAATATTTTAGGAGTTACTCATGAAGATGTTGCAGTCCAATTGTTTATAGAGACTCTTACTAAAGCGGCTGTGGACTATTTTTATCACCTGGCTGATGGAGCTATCACAAGTTGGAATACCATGAGGATGACTTTTGAGGCTCGTTTTAAAACTGCTAAAGACGAGCATGCATTGTTGGCTCAACTAACATCAGTGAAGAAACAACCTTCCATGAGCATAAGAGATTTTGTTGCTAGCTTCAATAAGATTACTAATAGAATTCTGGCAGCCAATAGACCCATAGCAGGCAATTTAAAAACATTCTTTATCAGTGCTATGCCTCCTGATATAAATTTTGAATTGAGAAGGTCTCATCCTGCAGATTTGGAGGTGGCTCAAAGGACTGCTATAGAATTGGAGGATGATATGATTTCTGTAGGAAGGTGGAAATGTGAAATCCAAAATAAGGCCTGCAGCAGTGGGACTACTTCATTAGAAGAGATGATTCAAAAATTGTCTAATGAGCTCATCGCTATTAAGAGATAGCTCCCAAAATTTAATAACCCATACCAAAGGAGCTTTCCAGAGTAGGAAGGAAAAAGTGGTAACAAACCTTTGCAATTACCTAGACCACAAAAAAGGTTAGCAATCAAAGCCCCACCTAAAAAGGGGAACATGTACATGTTCCATTTGATGACTGATCATGATGGTGAAAGTGTTCCATAAGTGGTTTTTATGATGTAGTTGCTAACTACTAATGAACTCAATTCTCCTCTATCCGGTGTTGAGACTGAGTTGTGCTCGAATGGCAACTCTAGAAATTTATTTTTAGAGTACAAGTCATATTTTGAAAGGCAAGGAGAATGTTATGCTACGATTGATGGAATTGCATACACAAGAGGGCAGAAAGTGAAGGCTACTGAAATGAATTCTCCCTTAGGAAAACAAGGACCATCAACATCCAGAACTGAAGATACTAATCAAGGGATGAAAATTATTCAATCTGGTAAGGAATGTGGCCCGTTTGATTTTGTTCAATTCTGTAAAGACTCTAGAATTCAAATTTCCCCTATTGATTACCTAAAATCTAATCCTACTGAGTTGAAGAGATTAGTCGAGCACTGCAAAAATGAAAATTATAATATTAATCATGCTATATCCTCTGACTTAGAAAATGAAAGATTAACTTCAAATCTTTTTGAAGAAACTGAAGCCCCTATCCTAGCCACTTTTCTTGGTCAAAAACTAGAACCCTTCTATGTGTCTTTATATATCAATGGCTATAGGCTAAATAATTGTATTATAGATTCTGGAGCCTCATATAATGTTATGCCCTACTTGGTGGTGAAATCTCTAGGCCTTACTCTTACCAAAGCTCATGGTAGGTGTTATTCTATGGATGCCAAGCAAGTGCCTTTGCTTGGTCAAATCAAAGATGCTCAAGTTGCACTAGCACTCCATCCTGAGAAGTAATTGCTCTTAACCATCTTGGTTACAGACATTCTTGCAAGTTATGGTTTTCTCTTAAGTAGGAGTTTCTACAGGGACCTTGGAGGGGAAATTAAATTGGACTAGTCACAGGCAACAATCCCGATTAGTAACAAAAAAGTGAAACTAGAACCTGAGGAAAAGGCAAAATTTACAATTCTGAAATCAGATGACCCAAAGGCTCAACTTTTATATCAAAAGCTCAGATTTGGAAACTACATGTTATATATAGATAGTGGTCCTGATGAAAATGAAATAGAAGCAGTGGAATCTAAAAATTCTATGAAAGAAGAAAGGATGCAAATTCGGACATTGGAATTTGATGGTAGTTGCTCATCATCTGGTTCTGGCACAGGTATTGTTTCAATTCCTCTTGATGGTGAACCAAAACCTTTAGCTTTCAAATTGGAATTTGGTAATACTAATAATATTGATGAGTATGAAGCATTGCTCCTTGGTATCATTATGGGGAAGAAAGAGGAGTAAAAATATTGAAAGCCAAAGGTGATGTGGAATTAATTGTGTGACAAGTTAAAGGGCAGTACTTGGTCAAAAATCATAAATTGAAAAATTACAACAATAGAGTATGGGATGAGATTGAAGGTCTCGATGCTTCCTCAATTGAGTCTATCCCTAGGGAAATGAATTCAAAAATAGATTCATTGGTTGTATCGACATCTTTGCTACTTCCACATCTAGAATTTAGGAATAAAAAATATCAGATCGAAATAGTATATAGGCCATCAATACCAGATAACATTGAAGACTGGTAGGTGTTCAATGATGATAAAAGTATACAGTTTTTTCTCAAAAATGCAGAAGGTCTCTGTGAGGAGAAGGAAAATGGTCGTTTGAAATATTTCTAAAAGAAAGAGAAATCTGTAGATACAGATATGATACAACTAAAAAGTAATACCATTCCTCCTTACTTTGTATCCCTTGAGAAGCTTTTTAACAGGCATGATACTTATGTAAAGAAAAAGAGAGCAGAAAAGGGGCCAACTACAATGGAATTTGAAGGTGTGAATATCAGAACTGAGGATAATCCTAAAATGATAAACCTTGGAAAGTGGTGTACTTCTGAAGAGAAAGAAGAAGCAAAAAAATTGTTCCTCGAGTATCAAGATGTGTTTGCATGGAACTATGAAGATCTGAAAAGCTATATGGGTGGGAATTTCAAGCATAAGATTCCCCTTAAACCTGATGCTATGCCTTTTTGGCAAAAATAGAGGAGTTGCAATCCAAAGGTAGCAGATGCTATTTACAGAGAGGTAGATAAGATGTCAAAAGCTAGAATTATCTATCCGATACATCATTTGACATGGATAGTGAACATAGTACCTGTGAGAAAAAAAATAGAGAAATAAGGATATGTGTTGATTTCTGTAATTTGAACCAAGCTTCATTGAAAGATAATTACGCATTACCTAATATGGATCACTTACTACAGACTGTGGTTGGAGCAAAAATGATGTCCATGTTGGATGGATTCTCTGGATATAATCAGTTTGAGGTAGAAAATAAAGATCAACACAAAATGGCCTTCGCAACTCCTTGGGGTACCTTTTCTTATCACAGAATGCCTTTCGGCTTAATCAATGCCGGTGCCACCTTTCAAAGAGGTATGGATATTTCATTCATAGATATGAAAGATAAGATAATTTTTATCTATCTTGATGATTCGACGGTGTTCTCTAAAAGGAGAAAGGACCATATCAGAGATTTAAAGAAAGTGCTGCAATGGTGCAGAGAACACTGTATATCCCTAAACCCCAAGAAGTTGGTATTTTGTGTGACAGAAGGAAAACTATTGGGTCATATTGTGTCACAGGAGGGAATTAGAATTGATCCAGAACATGTAGAAGCTATCCAGAGATTAAGTTTACCTTTGAATAAGACCAGTGTGAAATCTTTTTTTGGCCAAGTTAATTTCCTTTGGAGATTTGTTCTTGACTTCTCAAAAATTACCAAATGTAATGTGTATATGATGAAGGGTAACACTATTTTTAAATGGAATGATATGGGAAAGCAAGCCTTCAAAGATATCAAAGAAGCAATCACTAATGCACTAGTCTTAAGCCATCCTGATTATAAAAAGGATTTTATGATATACTGCTACACCTCAGAGCATACTCTGTCTACAATTTTAATGCAAGAGAACAAATAAGGAATTCAAGCACCTATAGCATTTATGAGTATGCCTTTGAGGGAACATGAATTAAGATATTCTCAATTGGAGAAACATGCATATTCTATGGTCAAAGCTTTGAAAAATTTCTATTTTTATGTATTACATTCTCATTCTGTGATTTTCATACCTGATATTGCTGTGAAAAGTATTTTAACACAACAAGATGTTGGTTGCAACAATAGAGGTGCCTAGATTGCCAAAACTCAAGAGTATGACATTGAAATTAATCTTACTAAACTAGTCAGAGGAAATGCTAAGCAAAGCTATAGCAGATAACTCAAAAGAGGAGGAACCCATAGGTAATCAATTGGTTTTAACTGTAAGTCTCCAAGACCCTTGGTTTGAATATATTGCATACTTCTTAGCTTATGGAGAATGTCCTAAAGGTCTAACAGCCAAGCAAAGAAGGGATTTAAAGTTAAAAGATGCTAAATATGTGATTTAGGAAGATAGGATTTACAAGAAATCAATAGATGGCACATTCTTGAGGTTTGTTGACAAACAACAATAGGAGTGATTGTTGAAAAATTTTCATGATGAAGCTTGTGGAGGACATTTTTCTTCTTTGGTCATAGCTTTTAAAATTCTAAGACAATGTTATTATTGGCCTGGTATGTTCAGGGATGCATACCATTGGGCAGCTAAATGTGAAAAGTGAAAAATGTTCTCTGGTAAACCTGAACTGGTGGCACTCCAACTGAGACTGGTTGTTATAGATGGTCTATTTCAGCAATGGGGCCTTGATTTCATAGGTCCAATAAATCCAGCATCCAACACAGGACACCCTTACATAATCATGGCAATAGATTATTTCAAAAAGTGGGTCAAAGCTAAAGCAACCAAGAAGACCATTTCTGAAGTAGTATGCAAGTTTATAAAGGAGAATATCATGGTAAGGTTTGGAGTTCCTCATAAATTGGTGATGGACAATGCTACTTATTTTTCATCCATTGAAATTACCAATTTTTGTTTTGAGTTTGGTATCTTAGTCAGTCACTCATCTGACTATTTCCTGCAAGGAAATGGTCAAGCCAAATCAAGTAATAAAAACTTGATTAATATTATTAAGAAATTGGTGTTAGACAATCACAGAAATTGGCACAAAAAGATACATGAAGCACTATGGGTTGATAGAGTGACTCCAAAGAGAGCGATCAAAATATCTCCCTTCGAGCTAGTATATGGAGTTGAGGCAAGCCTTCCACTCCCACTAGAGTTGGCAACATGTAAGTTTAGGATGGTCACTGAAGATGATATTTATAAAGATGGTCTAGAGAAAAGAATCCTGTATTTGAGTAAACTAGACGAAGAAAGGGAAAGGATGGTGGACCATATCACTCAAAATCAAATGAAGGTAAAGAACTTGTTTGAAAAGAAAGCTAGGCCTCACAAGTTCATGGTCGGAGATCTAGTGTTACTATGGGATAAGAGGAGAGCTCCCAAGGGAATGCACAAAAAATTTGAAACACTATGGAAAGGTCCTTATATCGTTCACCAGGCATTTTAGAAGAATTCTTTCAAACTAGCATATCTAGATGGAGAGGTACTTCCCTTGACCAATAACAGTCAAGATTTGAAGCTATATAAAGTGGTTAATTGAAAATAGGTAACCCCTATTTTGTACTATAGTTACATTTAGTTCCCTTTTCTATTTCCTAGTTTAGTTTTCTTGCTTTCCTTAGTTTGTTTTAGCTTTCCTACTTCTTTTCTTTCCTTGTTTGCTTTTGTTGTGTTGCCACCTTTTTGTTTACCTTTTGTGAAACTAGAGATTAGGACTCATTTCTTAAACATGGGAATGTCTAAGTCCCCAGTCGGAGCTAGCTTTTGCCCCACTTTTCACCTGGTAGCCATTTTATAAAGTGGAGGATTTGGTGTCATAGCTAGAACTAGTCATGTTTGAGTCTAGGTATAAGTCTCCCTTAGGATAAAAAGTCCTTGTCGAGTTCCCCTGCCACTGCCTTCTTTCTTTAAGCCGGGTGGGTTATTTAAAAGGCTCTTTACATTGGGTAAGTTATAGATCCTAACCTGACAAGGAAAATGTCCTCCTTTTGATGTTCTTTCTCAAACAGAATGATGATTAAAAGTCATATGGATTCATCTAGACAACATCCTAGAGATGTTCTTGTCACCTTGTGTGTTAAAGAATTTGTGTAGCTTGGGTCTACTTCAGAGGAGGTTATACTTTCAAGGCCCTATTTTGTTCTTGAAGCATGATCACCCATATGTAGTATCCCAGTATTGGTCATTGCATCTAAGCAATGACATTGGTAATTAGCAACATTGGATATGGAAGATTTCAGAGCATGCACAGTCAATTTATTCCAAAGAAGTTTCATGTAATGCAATGGAAGATAAAGGGGAAATCTCCAGAAATTTACAAGAAATCAAAGATAAGATTCCTCATGTGAATATGCAGTGATAGAGCTGGCATTGGACTATTCAGAGAATTCCACCGCATAGAACAGTGTGATAGTTCATATGATAAAAAAATGGAAATTTCAGCACATGAGCGTGTTTGTAGATTTTGTGGTGCTAATAAGCTTGATAATTGTATTGTAATCTGTAATACATACAAAGCAGCTTATCATATATATTACATTTTTCCTGCTATTGAGCACATTTCAAGTGGAGCTTAGTACTATGCTGCTTGTGTTGGGTTAGAAAAGAACAATGAGTCTATACCAAAATATAATGAGATCACACAGACCTGGCAAGGAAGATGCTCTACTTATGTTCAGTAGCATGATCGCAAGAGGTAAAAAAGTTCCATGCGATCAAGTGATAATGGAATAGAAAGGTCGACAAATTTTTGGTGTGAGACTAGTTGCAGAGTCAATTGAGCTTTATACCATTTCTTTACTATCCATTTTCATTATTCTGTGTATGTTGGTGTTTCTTTAAAGGTTGAATTGAGATAAGTGAATGAACAGAGTTTGATTCCTCATTTTGGTTGAACTAACCAGTAAAACAATCAGAGAGTTGTAACTAGTTATAAGAAATACTCCTTTAAGTGTTTAGTTAGTATGCATCTTGTAGTATTTTACATAATTTGATTTCATAAGCAATTCCTGTTATGCTCATGGAGATCATAAGACTGTGAAAACCTGAACATAGCATATATTTATACACTATCAGATCCTTGCCTAAGATTTCACTTGCCTGGGTGGAACTTAGTTTCCTTTACTATTCTCTGGTTAAGAACATACCCACAAATAGGAATTGGAACTAAACATAAATTCATTGAATATTATTCACATGGGAGCTGTACCTTAATTCAAAGGGAAATTAGCTATTCAGAGAAATAGTTTCCCAACTATTGTGTACTATTGTTCTTCATCATAAATTGGGCAAATCAAAAGGAGAATCATTAGAAGAACAATCTATTTACCAACAATATGTTGAGAGAAAAGCTATAAAAGGATAGGTAATTGCTGATCAATTAGCTAAAGCACCACTATTCGATGATACACCACTACAAATGGAATTTCCAAATTCCTCTATCATGCATCTTTCTTCTAGAGAATGGCATTTGTTCTTTGATGGTTCCTATACACAGAATGGATCCAGAGCTAGCATATTGTTCATAACTCCCCAAGGATAATCAATACCCAAAGTATTCAGATTAAAGTTTCCTTGCACAAAAATATTTCTAAATATGAAGCCCTACTTAATGGCATGAAATAGCAACTGAGTGGAGAGTGGTAGAGATACACATTCATGGAGATTCACAACTTGTTATTCATCAAGTCAATGATGTGTACCAAACTATTGATGAAAATCTCATTCCTTACAAAAGAATGGTAGATGATCTAAAGAAATATTTCATATCCATCACATTTGAGCAAATTCCTAGAATAGAGAACAAGGTTGTCGATGCAATGGCAACATTATCTACTCTCTTACAATAGCCTGAACATGAGCTACACTACGAGTTCCTGGTGGAAGCACTATCTTATCCTGCATATGACTCCCCTAAAACCCGAATGATCTGCACTGTTGTGGGTCATGATTCATCCTGATACAAGAACCTTTTCTCCTATCTCCAAGACTAAATCATTCCCAATTCCTTTAACCAATTTGAGAAATGAAACCTTATTCGCACTGCATCCTGATATGTCATCATTCGTAATGATCTATACAAACGAGGTCTAGATGGTACGCTACTTAGATGTTTAGAATGGGAAGAGTCTCAACGTGCATTAGAGGAAGTCCACAAAGGTATATGTGGGTCACACTCAAATGGTTTAAAACTAGCTTAAAAAATTATTAGGGTTGAGTACTATTGGCCTGAAATGGAGAAAGATGCAATCAAGTTTGCTAAGAATTGTCAAAAGTTCCAAGTGCATGGTAACTTAATTCATGCTCCAGGGAGAGATCTAATTCCATTTAATATAGAATGGTCTTTTCAACAATGGGCTTTTGATCTTATAGGTCCTATCTATCCACACTCTTGTAATGGACATACTCATATAATCACAGCTACAGATTATTTCACTAAATGGGTAGAAGTAGTTCCCTTAACATAAGCAATTGGGAAATAGATATCTATGTTCATCTTGAACTACATCATTTGTAGATATGGGATCCCACATTCTATAATCATAGATAATGGGGGACAATTCAAAAACAAGGACCTAGATGATTGATGTGCCAAATTCAAGATTACTCAACATTGGTCATCTATATACTATGCTCAAGGGAATGGACAAGTAGAGGCTTCCAACAAGAACCTATTGAAAATATTGCACCATATAGTTAATAAGATAGGAAGAGACTGGCATCTCATGATTAATCCATATCTTTGGGCCTATAGAATAAGTATTAGAACACCCACTAGGGCTACACCTTTTGCTTTAGTCTATGGGTTTGAAGCGGTACTGCCTATTGAGGTTTAAATGCCATCACTAAGAATCAGAATGCATGGTCTAGTAACTGATGATGACTACAGAGTATCTAGGTTGCAAGAACTTGAATTACTAGATGAGCACAGACAAGAAGCGTATGATCATCTTAGAGTATATCAGAAGAGAATGTCTAGAGGCTACAACAAGAGAGTTAGACAGAGAATTTCAGGTTGGCGATCTAGTCTTGAGAGAGAATCCTAAAAATCAATCACATTGAGAATGAAAAGGGAAGTTTGAACCCAACTAGCTTGGTCCTTTTGTAATCACTACTACTTTTGGCTCCGGTGCCTATCAACTCTCAATGACTAAGGGAGAACAGCTCCAAGAACCAATCAACATTCTCCATTTGAAGAAATTCTATGCCTAAGGCATTCAGTGTATGGTAAAATGTCTTGAAAAAATCTTATAAATTAGAAAAAGCCCTAAAAAAATGAACATCTTGGTGAAAACCTAGCGATAGGCGTCTTGATGATTCACAAAAAAAAAAAAAAAATATCAAAAATATCAAAAAAATTGAAAAATGAAAAAAAAAATGAGAAAAAGAAAAAAGTGCCTTGGTGAAAACCTAGAAATAGGCACCTGGGTAGCAAAAATAGAATCTCTACCAAGATGGTGAAAACCCATCAAACGGGTGCCACTTGTTCAAGATGCTGCATCTATCAGTGCAATCTTGGTCTTTTCCAACTTTTTGTCTTGCTTTAGTTTGTATATATCTCCTGGTTTGTTTTATCATTTCTAGTTTTCAATAAGTTAGTCTGTACACCAATCAACAATAGCATCTGTATTCTATCATTGCTTAACACTTGGGGGCAATCAATGTCATATCCTATGATCTCCCAATATATCTTAGAGGTGTCATATCTAGTTAGAGTCCTTTGAAGCTTCATTTGAGTCAGTCGAGTCTGTCTCATCTCCAGAAAGGATTTTGCATCTACAACAACACAATCAAACATCAAAACAAATTGAAAACAATCTTTGTTTTTCATGCTTTTATCTCCTTGTATGCTTATTGATTTGCATTGAGATTTTTGCATATTGTATCCCTTTGAGCTTTTCGATGATGTCCTTTATAGGATTTAGAGAGTGATGACTCAAGGCATATTCTTTTCTTTGTCTTCTACTTGTATGTGAAAATCTAATAACTTTGGAAATTCTAGATTGAAATGGTGTCTGACTGTAAGAGCCTCTATCTCGAATTGGATGGCCATGCGTACCTTGACCATTGATACCCAAAAAATTCAAGGAAGTTTGATCTCACTATTGTCTTTTTGAGTGAGTTCTTTCTCCTACTATGACATGTGATCTTACCTAAGGATGTGAATGATAAAGGGTCACTACAGGTAATTGACACTGGATTTAGAATGATCTCTTGATTGTTTGATGTGTATGTTAAATGCAAGGTGTATTCAGGTCATCATGACATTTATGTTTTGATGCTTATACAAATTTCTATATCAAAATAGACATGACATTCAGGTCATCCTAGCATTTGTGCCTTGGTGCTTATATCTAATCTGACATTCTCAAAATAAAATCAATATTCATATATCCATGGTTGTTTAACCAGTGGGTATTGTATTGATTCTTGCACATACAAATCAATATTCATATGTCTATGGTTTCATTGCTAGTGGGCATTGTATCAATTTATCTGGTTACCTAAAAGTTCAATGATGATAACAAATCGACACATGATCAGTGACTAGGTCCTAGGTCTTAGGTTGCATTTCATTTTACATGTTTCTTTTCATTTTGCATGTTTGCATGATCTCACAATGGCTGGAAACACTTCAAAGCTTAAATGATTCTTCAATCACCCCTTTAAATCTAACAACAGCTGAATCTTACATGAAGGTCCCTCCAACAAAACAGCAAGTAGAATCCTTTTTCGGGATCAAAATCAAAATCTGAGATCATTTATATTATTAACTACTTGCATAATCAACCTTCAATCATCATAGAAATCTAGTATTCAACTTAATTGATTGTCTAACATCAAACTATCAAAATTTCAACTTGGTCAACTATGGTCAACTTGTGGTTTCACCTAGTCAAACTTGGTCTTTAGGACCTCTAAACGATGCAGAATGGGTTCTCAAACGTATATAACCACTTGTCAAATCAATTAACATGCTTCTAAACCATTCAACACTAAATTTTCTTGTCAGACTTCAATTTTAATCCCGAAGGGGGCATGGTATTGCATATCATTCAAGTCTATGATTCAATCTTTCCTCAGTGATCAAGACAAAAACCATGTCTAGTTGTTGACTCATCAAAAGACCTCATCGCTTGGGGCAAATCTATCATCGCTTGGGGCATATCAGATTCATCAAGATCCATATCAATCTGGTATTCTCTTAATTTTGTAAACTATATCATCTTTTCACAACCACCTATTTATCAGTGTTCTTTCCTCGATTCTTCAGTAACTGAAGGGTTCAGATGTGATACCAACATGGTTCTTCTAAGACAATTGAGTTTGGAATCGGTCACTCACTTCTTCGCAATCATAAGGGTTGGAATCAGGCATTTTGACACTTTTTCGTAATCATCGGTTCATTGTTGTTATATTTAACATTATCTTTGGTCATTTAGGACCTATTATCTTCAAATCTTTCAATCATTATATCTTTTAAATTAGTTTCATATCAAACACAGACTATCTTTGAACCACTGCGCTTCGCACAGTAATTCAAAGAGGGGCAAAATGTAATACCCCAAAAATGGGCTATATGTTCATTAACCTCCTACATTCTCAAATCGAATGAAATCGACATCAAAGTCCTAATCTAAGGCACACTTGCACATTATCGAATCTAATTGATTATCTTAAATTCTGCATCGGGGAATATTCCTAGCAATACTCCTAATTATCTTAATTATCTTTAATTTAATGATTATTAGGCAATAAATCCTATTTGTCCTAAAGTTTAATTAATTGAATATTCTGAATATTTAATTAATTGATTTAATTATGCCACTTAATTATTTAATTGAATTTAATTATATTTATTCCTAAGTATTATTATTTAAATTTGACAATAAATTAAAATTCCTATCATTAATTGATTAAATTCTTATTTAATTAATTAAAACAAGTTGTCATATTTAATGATATTATTTTTGAATAAAAGTTTGATTTTTAATAATTGATTAACCCATAAATCAATTGTTTTAATTTTAAAATTAGTTAAGTTGAGAATAAATCACTTTATTTTTAATTAATTTATAATTAAATCATGCACAATCAGAAAAGTAGGAAACTAGAAATTAACAATCAATTTTAAATTTAAACTCAACATCTGATGATGAGTTGGAATTTGATCTAAACTCTATTTTGAGGTAAAGCCCTGCTTTTGCGAGATTTTATAAATTAAATATCTTTTATTTCTGATAACTCAAAAATCAACCTGAGTTTATCAAGAGTGATTTATGGCTTTTTTCATGCACCTCCAAAGCCTTGGATTTCTATAAAATCAAGGCTTAGCTCTTCACAAATTATCTCAATCAATCTCTCAAATTTGCATCCACAAAATCCACAGAATTTGCATACTTACTCTGGAGAATTGACATCTGAAGAATTGAAGCTTCTTGTGAATCAACAATTTTTGTGAGATCAATCTTGTTTTCAATTCATTTTAGTTTTATTTCATATCATTGTTAGATCAATTTCATTTAGCATAGATTCATATCAGTTTGCATCATAATTGCATCATAAAATCCAAAAATATAGATTAAATTGCATTCATTTCATATCTAGAATTTGCATTCAAATCCTTCATTTAGGTGTTGTCAAGGTCACTAATCTCGATTACAATCTGAGAACATCAATCTCACACTGATTAGAAGGTAGTAAATCATCTGGTTAGTTTAGCTTTCAACTACTTGCAAATTTTGATTTTGCTAACCTCTAATGTTTTACTGAAGTGTTGTGTCTACAGATCAGGTACAAAATTCACACACACATGCTCTAGTTCAGGCATTAAGAAAATGGAGGCATTATTTTCTTCCAAAAGAGTTCATAGTCTATTTTGATAACCAATCTTTAAGTTCCTTGAACTCTCAAGAGAAACTCAGTCACAAGCACATGAAGTGGGTTGAATACCTGCAAGCATACACATTCAAAATCAAATACAAGAAGGGATATTAGAAGAAGGTGAAAGATGCCTTGAGTAGAAGAGCTCTCACTATCCATGAGATAAAATTGAAGAGCATGGGAATAGATAACTTCAAAGATCTAAATGGTGATGATGAGGACTTTGAAGACATCTATAAGGTATGTCAAGAACATAAGAACCACTTCCATAGTAAGTAATCTAAATACACTTTGCAAAGTTATCTCCTATTTAAGGGAAGTCAACTATGTATCCCTAGATGGTCTATAAGGGAGAATTTGATTTAGGAAAAGCACAATAGAGTGTTGAGTGGTCATTTTGGGGTCACCAAGACACAAGAACTTGTTCAAAGATTTTACTTTTGGCCAAGAATGAATATTGACATTAGGAAGTATGTTGAAAGTTGTAATGTGTTTCAAAAGGCCAAGGGAACTTCTTCCAATGCTGGCCTATATCAACAACTTCCTATTCCCACTAGACCATGGAAATGCTTGAGCATGGATTTTGTAGTCGGGTTACCTAAGACAAGACAAAGAATAGATAGTGCCTATGTGATAGTAGACAGATTCATTAAGATGGCTCATTTTGTGCCATGCAAGATAACCAATGATGCTAGGTGAATAGCTTCTCTTTTGTTTAAAGAGGTAGTCAAGATACATGGAATGCCTGTGATTATAGTGTTAGACAGAGACATTAAGTTCATGAGTCACTTTTGGAATACTCTATGGAAAAAGTTAGGCAACAATTTTTCCTTTGGATCTACATACCATCCTTAGATTGGTGGTCAAAATGAGGTGGTAAATAGGAGTCTTAGTAATCTCCTAAGATGCTTGACTAAGGAATATGGTCCACAATGGGATCAACTAATTGGGCAGGCAAAGTATGCATACAATGACACTATGAATAGGACCACAAGTAAGAGTGCTTTTGAAATTATTTATGGCATACACCCTAGAGGAATCTATGAACTTAGAGAATTGAAGGATGGAGTTAAAGGGAGTGGATATGCTGATGATTTTTCCTATGCTATGAAAGAGGTTCATGATATAGTCATGAAGACACTGATTGACAACATTGAGAAACTCAAGAATAAGGTTGATGAAGGTAGAAGGGATGTCCAATTCAAGGTTGGGGATCTGGTGATGGCACACCTCAACAAAGGTAGACTACAAAAAGGAGTCCCTCACAAGTTGTAGATGAGAAGGATTGGCCCCTATCCTATATTGGCCAAATATGAATCCAATACTTTGAATAACAAAATAATAGGGCTCCCACCACTAAAGAGTTGTAGATACAGTTTTAGCTCTTCATTCTGAGCCCCCACCACTGGTCCTTTTTGCTGGTAGGGCCTCTACACCAAAGGTGGAGGATGGGCCCCTACTATTCACCTAGGGAAATGATGCTAATATTGTACACCTTGTTCCATATAAGGGACCAACCCTTGATCCTTGTCAGAGCTTAACTAAAGTCATTCAAGATGTAGATGAACTTCATTTGCCATCTACACCAGTCAAGAAGGAAGACTATATATTGGAATCTAGAGTTTACAAGAAGACTAGAACCAAAGACTATAAGGATCACTTAGTCAAATGGAAAGGTCAATTGGATGTAGATGCAACTTGGATCAAGGAATCAGAGTTTAAAAAGTTGGGCATTGATCTCAACTTATTCAATCCAAGGGTGGATTGAAAGCTTTCACTTAGGGAGGATGGTGCAAGTGCACCTAGGCTAACCTCCTAGTCCTTAACTATTTTGGCTTGTATCTGACCTTAGCCAAGTTAGAGTGTGTTTATTTTAGACCTTAGAAGGTCTTTCAAGGTGTTTGGCTAGGTGGATTGATAGCATCTAATCCAACCTAGTCTAGTTAGATAGTTTTAATGTTTAGTTTTGGTTTGATTAAGGAATAGGCCTTAATGTGTCCTAGATCTTGGAATTGTAGTAAAGATGCCTTATTAGGATTTAATGGCATTATTTCTTTGAACTACATGAGATAGAGGCCCTATAATATAGGATTCCTCATAAAAAAAAGATGCCAAAGTGATCATGACATCATTGGCAATCTTGTGCAAGAGTTGCATGCAACTCAACCACATATGATTCCCTCCATTATAGGAGTGGGAAATAAATGCCAAGGCCTAAAATGGTGGAAAGAGTATCTTATTATACCAATAAATTCTCATTCTCAAAGTGAGTGTGTTAGAGTGTATGTAAGTAAGTTTATGAAATAGAAGAAAGCTTTGCAATTCTAGTTTTGAAGACTTACCCAAGCATTCTTGTGTGACAGTGCCATAAGATGGATTGAATCGTATGAAGTAGAAATAGATTTGTGTTGGTAGGTTAGATTCAAAGATTTTTAATTCTTTGTGCAAGCATTGTAAAGTTAGTTTAGTTTCTTTAATAAATTGATTAGTAACTAGGGAGTTTATTGGCTTAGTTTAGAGTATGTTGAGTTTTAATGGCTCCCTTATGAAATCCAATCAAGGGAATCTCTTGAGAGTGGATGGATGTTTTAGGGGAGCCTATTTAAAATGGTAATATGCATGTATAATATTTAAGGTGTTGATCTATTGGTTTTAAGATCATACCCTAGGTGAGACTAGTATACCGGGTTAGAGGTGTGACAGTAAAGATTTGAATGCTACAGGCAGGGAAATGAAGAGAAGTATGAAACATACATTGTTTTAGGTAGTATATTAACATATAATTGCATGTTAAAATGATTGGTCACTGACCAATCCACATGATTGGGTATTGAACAAGGAATTAGGAAAAGACCTTAAAAATAGGCCTATTAGCCCTATTAGCCCTACAAACCCTACTTTGTAGGAAGCCACTGTACGGATGCCTTAGAACCCTAAAACCTCTTGAATCTATAGAAACTTAAAAAAGGGTATCCAAATATCCAATTAGTTTTCCAAGTTTTTTGGAAGGTTTTGGCATGAAATGGGAAAAAAACCCTGTCAAGGGCTACATGAAATACTAGCCCTAATTAGGTCTCTAGAAGGCTAAACCTTGAACCCGATTTAAGAAGGCTTTGAGATCCATCAAAATGGATTCAAATGGAAAAAAAATGAATGTTTTGAAGAGGAATGGTACCCCTTCAACCCCAAAATTAGTTCATGGTGAAAAGCACTTAGAGTGTTATAGGTGTTAAGAAAGCATTGAGACAAAACTAAATGGTTGATTTCCTTCAAGGATAAGCACAAGAATATTGAATCTTAGAATAGAGTTTGGAAGGTCTTAGGTTGATTACTTAAGGCTAGTGAAATCCTAGAAGTGAGTAGGATCCTTTGAAGAGGACAAGGAAGGTCCTTAAAGCACTTGTGTGAGCATACCTTGAAGCACATACACCATCTACAACTTCTAGATTCCCTCTGTTAGCATTTTAAGTTGTCATTAGTGTAAACTCGCAAACACCATGTACCGATAAAGGCTCACTAGTCACTCACATTATTTCATGGACTTTGGTAGAGTAGAAATAGAGTGTATGCACTAGTTGATTAGATTGAAAGGATACACTGGTAGGCCAAGAAATGTGAATTACACCGGTCTCATAGTGCATATAGTGATAAACTAGGTATAGGGACATATCAGTCTAACTAATAGATCTGCACCAGATTTTGCAGAGCAGTTTCGAGTTAAAACTGGATTATACAGAATATCCACCACTCAGAAGTAGAGTTAGCTTTATTTCCATGGATTTTTTGCAAGGTAAACTCTAGATCATAAAGCATATCTTTTTGCTACTTGCATGATTAAAGGTTGAGTTTACATCCTGGCAGTTCTATGAGTTAAGGATTTCATTACGATGAACTCTTGTATAAATACAGGTCATAGAATGTAAGAAGTGCTATTTTTGAGAGTTGTTGAATAAAGAGAGAAAAGAAGAGGTATCTGCATAAAGATCGCAGTCACCAGAGGTGAAAGGAAAAGAAGTAGAAAAGATTCAATAGCCTGGCAAACTAGGAAAGATCAACAGGTTTGATCTAGTTAGACAATCAGTATCACAATAGATCATTTCTTTTATAAGGTGTGAAAGAAAATTGAAATCCCTCTATCAGGGTGGACCTAATCGGTTCTTTGTAAAAACATTTAACATGGTAACATCTTTGTTGATAATTGAAATACCTCTAACTAGGTGACTCTTAATAGGGTTTAGATCTTAACCACTCTTGTATAAAATCCCTTAACTAGGTAGCACCTTAACCAGTGCTTTGTAAGCTCCTAATAGGATGCCTTCATTCTATAGTAGTGAATTTGTGAGCTTTGTCTCACCATGGTTTTTTCCTTCTAACCAAGGGTTTCCATGTATATATCTTGTGTTGATATGTGTACTTTTATAGTTGTCAATGTTTATTTTACACTCTTCTTAGATTACAAGAAGTAAATTAAACAATATTGGAATTATATTAGAAATAGTTCTTACTGATTCACCCCCTCTCAGTAACCGGTTGATAATAACACCCTCACTAAAACATATGTTGACATCAATGAAAAAATAATGAATGCCAATAATTACAACAATATTTCCAACAATCTCCCCCTTTGGCATTGATGACAATATATGAGAAAAAATATCAATCCATAGGTAGATCCTCTACACATCTCCCCCTAAAATAGTAAGGGTTTTTCACAAATATCTATCCCCCTTTTACATCAATGGAAAAGGGTGTCTTTACAAATATCCCTTTCTACCTACATTTCTAGGTGTAACTTTTTGAAATCTTCAAGACCTTCAACTACTAGGTGCAAAATTACCTTGATTTGATCAACTATGCTCAAACCATTACTACCCCTCAGGAGTTAACTTTAGCAACAAGTCCACAAATAATATATCTCTAATTTCTAACGAAATTATGCACTAATGCATCTCCTTAATTACCTATAGGTGGGGCTCTAACACCAAGCTTGTTAGGATTACGTAATACTGAGAGGGGGGTAAATTAGTATTACTGAACTTTAACTTTAACTTCAACCAATTATAGATAAAGAAAAACAATGCTGAAATGAGAAGAATATATAAGAATAACACATAACTCATGGCACCATGATTTATTCTCAAGGAAACCCTATTAACAGAAAAACCCCAGTGGGGATGATACCCATAACTATGCACTAAAATATTGTATCCATGTTAAGAGATCTAGTCCTGTTAGGAGTTGATGATTACATGGTACATTTCCTTGTTAAAGGATTACAAAAACCCTGTTAGGGGTATACACAACACCTGGCTAAAGGTGGTGAGCACACTGCTCTTACAATCAAAGGTTGTCTCAAAAGATTTCTCCAAAATGTGAACAATACAAGAACTTTATCTTTCTTCGATAGTTCTAGTTATAGCTCTATCTCTTACTAATCTTGCATCTAATCTCTACTCTTAGATTCACAATCTTGCTTCATCATCATAATTATATCCATACATCACTTTCACAAAATCACTCTATACTTATACAAAATCTATCATGAAGTTGGCTTCACAAATATCATACAAAACTAATGCCAATGATAATTATGAAGTCAACGATCTTATATTAGAAAAGAGTTGAAAATATACTCCATTCACCTGACTTGGCATGTTACCATATCCACTATACTCTCCTTGATCTTCGCAACTGTTCATATGCCTTGTTATACTAATTTACTATCTTCATATACCTTCCGAACACTTTATCTCACTTATTTGATAACTAAAACTCATGCACTCTTAACTTAAGCATGTATACATCCAAAAATATCTTTAGTTAACTTCACAAGCCATAATACCTTATATATCTTCATCTCTGACTAAAACTATAGTATTGTTCCCTGCTATCCTGATTCTGGACTTAGTCATTTTCATAACTGAGACTGCAGTGGAAAACTTCTCAACATGTGATCACTCCAACATAATTTTTTCCATAAATGACAACCCATAGGTTATCCCTAGTGGTCCAAAACATCACTTTCCAACAATCTCTCCCCTTGGCACTGATGGAAACACTTAGAAAAATGACTAAGTGTTTCAATACAATTCTCTTTTTTCTTTTTCTCTTTTCTAATTTTTTTATTTTACACATCTTTTATTTTCTTTACTATTTTCTTCTCTACATATTAGTCTCTCATATTTCTTTTTCTTCCTATCCCTTTGACATCAATGGAAAAGGTACATTCAAAATTTCAAAACTTAAGCACAAAAGATTTAGTGCTTACATACCAGATTTAAGACATCTTGGAAAGATTTTTCCAAGGTCTTCACTTCCCCGGCCCATGAATTTATTAGAAGCTCACTTACATGGATTAATCCATTCAATGCATATGATGTTGTTTCCACTATCTTAAGCTCTATAAATGTAGACACAGTCATTGATCCTTCAACCTTTTCCATCTCCAAAAGATATGACTCAAGCATTGTAAGCTTAGGGGTTAGTAGGCTTCTTAATAAGCCAAATCTATCTACAACTCTCCCTTTCTCTATTTCCAGTACCCCTATCTTATCCAATAGTCTAGATTTCTCTTTATTCATTTCTCCCATAGTTTGTGAAGATGATTTACAACTATACATAAGACTATCAAGGGTATCCCTATCCTTGGCTATGATCTCCTAAATATTCTTTATATGCCTCTGAGGATTTATGCAGCAGCTGTATATTTTCTTGCCTTGTGCTACACAACTCTTGGCCTTAAGAGTAGTATCCTTGAGAATGTTAAAGTCCCATGAAATGGACTGGCAGACTTCTCTCAATTTTTTTTCCATAATGTTCTTATCAAATCTATCTAATACTATACCAAGGTTCTCAGCTTCATGTTGGGATGGAGAGATAGTGTACTGAGAGGGGAGGGGTGAATCGGTGCCCACAAAAACTTTCAACTCTCAAACCTTAAACAACAAACAGTAGTAATTTCACAAATAAGTTGTATCCATTGCATGTATCATTCATTTAGTTAACTTGTAAAAGTAAATAGTATGAAATCAAGAATATAACCATCACATAACATAAGTATTTTGGTAATGCAAAACCCCTTGTTAGAAGGTAAAAAATGCAGTGGGGATAACACCCACAAATTCTTAACTACTCTAGATAGAAAAGGTTTTCCTATTAGGGCTACAAGTGGTGATCACTTTTGGTGATCTTACCCTATTAGGAGTAACATTTTAGATTGATTAGATCTACCTAGTTAAAGGATTTTAACAACACTACTTGAGTGTGCACTTGGTTAAGAGATTTACAAAAAGATTGTTAGGTCTACTCTATTAAGAGATTTTTGGTTTCTCTGTTACAATTATTAGAAAATAACAGAAGATATCTACAAATTGACAACTCTATCTTGTCTGATACAGTTCTATGAAATGCTTAATAGATATCACCTTTTATGTGAAGATCTCAACTCTAAACTACTCGGTAGCCTTGTCTAATTCTGCTTAATCTAAATGTCTCTGTATTCTGTTCTGCTCTATCTGATAAGTGATATTCTTTAAGTTGGCTAATGCTTTAAGAACTTATTCACTTGTTCTTAACTTCCTTGTCAAGTTTTTTTTCAAAATAACATTAAATACAAATATATAGCATACTACTTTTTCCACTTAACAAAATTTGGTTATAGTATCTTAGAGAAAACCCTAAGATCTAAGGTCTCAAAAATAACCTAGATCTAGCAATTACATAGAGATCATCATCGCAATTAATGAATATATCTACAATAAATGATCTTTGATCTTGGTAAAACATTTTGTGATTCTATTGTAACTATTTGCATAGATAAATGTGCCATTTTTTATTACTATATTGTTTTATGTGATGCTCAGTAAACACTGTATATATTGGTTAGTAATTACACTGGTGCTCAGTGTCTAGTCTACTCAGTATCGATGTACACTGATGCTTGATAAAACTATTCTGGTGTGTGGTATAAAGACTTAATTGACTAGCTTGAAGTGCTTATATTTACCAAATCGAGTAGCATAGGTAACCGACCAATGTCTTTGATACCAATGACAATCTTTAATGCTCAAATAGAGATAACACTTCATCCTTCTCTTGAAAGATAACCGGTGAGGAGAGTAGCTTGTTCACTATTTCTATAGCCTTTGCCATTACCTTAACTCTTTTTCCACCTTTTTGAAATGATGTGAACTTGCCCCAATCAATGTCACAAACAAAAATTGTTCTCTAGTTCACTAGTGAAAACATTGTCTCATACTTAGACAAATCTGCAATGCGCTCTATCATACTTGCTCTCTAACTTGTGTGATCTTTATGTAAGACATATGTTTCCATAATGACAACATCTATGTCATCAGCTCATCCTCATCCATACTGTCCACATCAATCTTACTAGTTTGGCCATACTTGCCAACAATAAGGAGGTATCTAAACTAACCTCGACCACTTTTTCAGATTTGATCTATTCTACCTTCTTTTCCTTCAGCTAAATTTATTTCCCCAGTATTTTTTCCTCTTGTTTCTCTTCTAATTTCTCTTCCTCTATCTTCTTTTGATCTCCAATTTCCATCACACTAACCACATTATCTAAAAATAGATCATTAACTTCCTACAAAGTGTCAAGGGTCACAAGCACACCAATGACAAAGAAATCTCGATGCATGCTATCTTGAACACTTTCATCCACTATCTTGGAACTTTCTCCTAAGTCCAAATATATAAGCTTAGTGGCTTTGAGAGGTGATGTCTTCTTTGGCATATTATACCTTAGAACTTGATCTAATGCCTTTTGGGTATCCTCAGTTACCTCATCATACTTTCTAGCCATAATTTTGACTAGTCTAGCCTTTGTCCTTAGTAGAGGTAGGTGCATCAATAGCCATGCTAGAGGATGCCTCCATTTTTGTTCTTATGTTTTTCAACTATTCCCTAGTGTTTCTAACCTTCGTAGTGATATCTTCAACAATTTTACTTATCTTTCTCTTCCTTGTAACATTTTTTTTCTCTTCTCTAATTTTCCCTGACTTTTCTCTATAAGTTCCCCATCTTTCCTTTGTGGGGTCTATCTCAGTTGCCAATACATTCTCTAATTGCATGGTCAAAACTTTAGAGCTGACCATTTCTTCCTTGGCTCTACTACCTCAGAGCAGACACAATCAGTTTCAACCATGAAATAGATGGTGTCCTCATCCTTTTCAACTATGTTTTCTAATATCCTATACCTTTCTTTTATCTATGTGCAATATCTTAATCATTCCAAACAATTATCCATCTACCCATTCCTTATTCTATCTTCTATAGCTCTCTAAGATATGAAGTCCAGTGGGTTCATTGTCTTTCCATGCTCTAGGGTGCATGGCAGGAAATTTGTGAATGATATGATTATACATGTGGACTAATAGGTATTGGAAATTTGGTGGAAGTGAGTACATAGATGTTGTCATTATGGAAACATATGTCTTACATAAAGATCACACAAGTCAGAGAGCAAGTATGACAAAGCGCATTGCAGATTTGTCTAAGTATGAGACAATGTTTTCACTAGTGAACCAGAGAACAATTTTTGTTTGCAACATTGATTGGGGCAAGTTCAGTGCTTGCACACTTGAACATAGACTCTATGGTTACTAATGATGACCCATATTAGAGTGAAAGTTAGCATGGCATGTACATAAATAGTTATGACCATTTTTGTGAAGATAGTGTGAAGTTGAAAGAATAGTTTTGAAGAATAGAATTGGTAAAGAGTTAAGGAATTATTTTCTTTATGAAAATAATTACTTAACAAGTATAAAGGGATGACATCCTAGATGTTAACCCTTGGACAAAGTCATTTTTCATTATGGCAGCCGACTAAGCAAAGTTATTATCCTTGATAGCTTGTATAAATGTAAAGTGTAAAGTGTAAAAGAAATAATGATGTATGTATGTATGAATGTAATAAGAAAGTATATGATACGAAGTATGATATAGAGAAGAAAAATATATTAAGGAAAGTAGTGCAAAGTTATGTATCTTAACCTATTTTTTAGTTAGTGTATATTGTACATTACTTGTTTGGGTAGTGGGCTCATCTAGTAATCTCTTTTTGTACTACCAACTCCTAATAGGGTTGAGGCTTCTAACAAGGCATATAGTCCTTTAATTGGGATTGATACACTATATGCTTGTAATAGACTCCTAATAGGGTCAACATCCTTAACAAGATACTTTTGATTAGTGGATCTTTGTGGGTACCATCCCCATCGGGGTTTTCCCTTGGCCAGGGTTTCCTTGAGAACAAATCATGTGTTATGAGTTCTTTACTTTTATTGCTATGCACATTGTTTGGTTTCCTATGTATTAAGATTGTATGTTATATCCATAATTGGGAAAAGGTAAAATTTTGTGGAATACTGATTCATCCCCCCTCTCAGTATTCCCTATTTTTAACAATTGGTATTAGAGCTTAGTTACTCAGAGAAGAAACATTCAAGGAAAGCCTAGAAGCTTGAGTAAGATCTCTATGGATATGGATCAACTACAAAAGAATCTTGAAGAAGCTCTTGAACAGATTGATATGCTTACTGATGAAAGAGACATTCTAAAAAGGAAATATGATGATGCAAAGAACCTCATTGAGAAACTAAAAATTAAGTTGGAAAATTTGAAGTTTGAAAAGAAATCTGAAGTTCTTATTGAAAATTGTGATGACAATTTAGAAAAAGAAAAAGAGATCCTTAAGCATGAACTAAAGATAGAAAATTTTAAACTTAGTTTGAAAGATGGCAAGAATGAAGAAAACCTAAAATCTGAAAATGAAAGATTGAAGATAAAAAATGAAGGACTAAAATCTAAACTTGGTAATGCAACATCTGAAATTGAGAAAGTCAATTTGCACTATGCTAAACTTGAGAAGTATAATACAATTGTGAAAGGAGAATTGACTCAATCCAAACAACAACTTGAACAGCTATTCTAAACTAGTGAAAATATTGATGAGCAAATATCTTATCAGAGACCATCCTATGATAAAAATGGTCTTGCATTCAACATGTTTAAAACAAATGATGAAAACAAGAAACCATATCTGAAGATATCTGAAAGCATAGATGAAAAGAACCCTGATGAAATCAGAAAATATAAAGATACACCTAAAGAAGAAGAATCACCAAAGCAAGAGGAATCACCTAAAGGTATGCAAAGAGAATTCAAAGGTAGATGTTTTACTTGTAACACTTTTGGTCATATGAAGAAAGATTGCATAGGGAAGAAATTTAAACCTCTTAATGGTTATTGTTATAATTGTCATGGATTTGGATATAGAGCTATTGAATGTAGAAAACATAAATTTATTGAGAATAACAATAATAGTAGAATGTTTAGAAGTACTAACCATGCAGATAAGAAATCTACTGAAGATATTGTTGGAAACAATTGTCTGAAGGAAATTGCTACTCAAATTATGTATTGTCTTTGATGTCACACAATGTCATAGTCCGCAGCAATCAGTTACTACCGAGCTCAGTCGGTCTGCCAGACAGGAATATTAGTGCTTACCGAGTCCACTCGGTTATCAAAGAAAATTAGTGTCTACCGAGTTCACTCGGTTACCAAAGGAAATTCAGCATTTACCGAGTTCAGTCGGTTGTCGAAGAAAAGTTAGTGTTTACCGAGTTCAGTCGGTTGTCGAAGAAAAGTTAGTGTTTACCAAGTTCAGTCGGTTGTTGAATAAAAGTTAGTGTTTACCGAGTTCAGTCGGTTATCGAAGGTAAAGGATTGTCGGTGTTTACCGAGTTCCCTCGGTCTCCGAAAAGATTATAGAAAGTTATGGTCACCGAGCACTGTCGGCCCTTGAAGGATTTTTGCAAATAGAGTTTGCTTAATTCAGCCGACTGTTATACTAAATAATGTCGATTTGACAAATCTAAAATCATATAAATAAAAGGTCAAATGTGAAAAATGAAAAAAAAGACAGCAGAAGATTTACAGAAGAAAAGCAGGAAAGGTGTATGCGAATTTGTGAAGGATGTTCAGATATCCTTGAGGTGCAGCAGAGATTTATTCAATCAGAAAGGATCAGACTTATGCATAACAGAGATCTATAATCAACAAGATAGTTGCATTATTATACAGGTCATTTTTCATTGTTACCTTCTTATCATTGTAACAGTGAATTCTAAATCTCTTAACCGAGTTGGTTTAACAACCATATTGTAAATCCTCTAACAAGGTGACAATTCCATTGAATTATTTTCAAGACCTCTTACCAGGCCACTCCTAGTAGGGTGTTTTAAATCCTCTAATAAGGTCACACCTAACAGTGTGTTTTGTAACCTTTTACCGGGTTGGCTTCTAACCGGGCATCACTTCAGAAAAGTGAAAATCAGTATCTAGATACATTGGTGGTTTTTCCCATATTGGGTTTCTACGTTAAATCTTGTGTCTCTTATGTTCTTAATTTCTTTCTCAATCATATACATGTGCTGATGAATATTTAAAGATAATATTGCTAATACTTTCTGCATCTTCAAAGTTACTGCAATCTATTTACCGAGTGCTAAAATAGATAACATTGTTAAGATATCCTAAGGGATCTGGAAAGAATTAATTGGGAAGTGTTTTTATGGTTGACTGATTCACCCCCCCCTCTCAGTCACTTCATCCATATTCCATCAATTGGTATCAGAGCCTTTGGTGCTTGCAGGAAGGGTTTCAAGGACCTAAGCTAAAGATCAGGATGTCTTACAAGAGGGAAATTCCAAAGCTCAACAGAGATAACTTTTCAGCATGGCAAGGTCTCATGCGACTTCATCTGGCTTCCATTGGTGATTCAGGATGTAAATACATTGATGAAGAATACACAATTCCTAATGGCGCATTAACTGTTGAAGACATTGCAAATAAAAAGACTCACAACACCATGATGATAGACATTGCATCTGCTCTTAACTATGAAGAATTTGATGATATTAAAGATTGCACTACTGCATATGAAATGTGGATGGCACTAAAGAAAATATACGGTGGTGATGAAAATGTGAAAAGAGCCAAATCAGAAAGCCTAAGAGGACAGTTTGACAAGATGAATATGAAGGAAGATGAAAACATTGCAAAATATGTTGAAAGAATCAAAGCAAGTGTAAGTGCAATTAGAGCTTCTGGAGGAACAATCTCAGATGAGACTGTTATAAGTAAGGTACTCAGAACACTACTCCCTATCTATGCAATAAGAGTATCAGCTATTCAAGAAAGAAGATGTGAAACAAACCACAATATAACTTTGGATGCTTTAGTTGGAAGATTGACAGCTTTTGAATTAGACAACTATGATAACTATGTTCCTAGTTCCAAAAATTTTGAATCAGCATTTGAGGCCAAGGTTTCACTAAAGAAGAACAAGAAAATTAAAGAAGTTCAGTCAGAAAGTGAAGAAGAATCAGAAGAAAGTTCTGATAGTGATCTTGAAATTGTAGAAGCATTACTTGCAAAGAAGTACTCTAGAGGGAAAGGTAAGTATAAAGGTAAAGCTCCTTTAATCTGTTTTTCATGTGAAGAAATTGGACATATTGCAGCTAGGTGCCCAAACAAGCAAGTCAAAGAAGAAAAGAGAAGTCACAAGTACTATGGCAAAAATAATTTCAAATCATACAAGGATAAAGGTAAGAAATCATGTTTTATGGCTAAAGATTCTGATGATAGTGAAGAAGAAATTGTCTTTATTGCTATAAAAGATGAATCTAATGATGATGAAGATAAGATGGCACTTATTTCTCATATAAGTAAAGATGATATATGGATAATAGACAGCGGATGTTCACACCACATGACTGGTGACAAGACAAAATTTGAATATCTAGAAGACTGTGATAGTGGTAATGTAAGATTTGGAAACAATGAACCTTGTTGTATAAAAGGAAAAGGAAGAATCTCTTTAACCAAAGAACTCATATGTGATAATGCTTATTGGGTTGAAGGACTAAAACATAATCTTCTAAGTGTAGCACAGCTAATTAACACTAGTTTCAAGGTTGAATTCATGAATGGTCAAGCAAAACTGCTAGATGGAAAAGGGAAACTCATTGGATCAGGCAAACAAACAAAAGGTAACTTATTTTATCTTGATCTCAGTGAATATTCATGCTTTATTGCTCAAATAGAAGAAAGTTGGCTATGGCACAAAAGGTTATGTCATGTGAATTTTGATAACATTATAAAAATAAGCAAATTCAAAAAGGTTAGAGGCATTCCTACTTTGAAGAAACCTGACACTGGTCTATGTAAGAATTGTCAGATTGGCAAAATGAGTAAAACTAGTTTCAAGAGTAAGAACTATCAGTCTAAAGAAATTTTGGAAATTGTGCATACTGATTTATGTGGACCTATTGGAATACAAAGCTATACTGGAGATAAATTCTTTATTCTTTTCGTTGATGATTATTCTAGAATGATGACTGTTATGTATTTAAGAGAAAAATCAGAAGCATTTGAAAAGTTCAAATGGTACTTAGCAAGAGTAGAAAAGGAAACAGGGAAAAGATTGAAATGCTTAAGATCAGACAGAGGTGGTGAATTCATCTCCCATGATTTTAACAACTTCTGCATTGAAAGAGGAATCAAAAGACAGGTATCAGCTCCTAGAACTCCTGAGCAGAATGGAATAGCAGAAAGAAGAAATAGATCTATTATGGATTGTGCAAGGACTCTAATGATAGAAAAGAACATCGCTATAAAGTACTGGAAGGAAGCTATCAGCACTGCAGTTCATACTTTGAATCGAGTACAATTAAAGAAAGACACATTCAAAACTCCTTATGAATTATGGTATGGCTATAAACCCAATATAAGTTACATGAAAATATTTGGTAGCAAGTGTTATATCTTAAAAGAATCCAGAAGAAATAAATTTGATGTGAAAAGTGATGAAGGAATATTCCTAGGATGTTCTAGCAAAAGCAAGGCATACAAATGTCTGAACTTATCTACTCACAAAGTCATAGAAAGTATACATGTAAAATTTGATGAGTTTGCAGAAAAGACTGAGGAAGAAAGCAAAAGGGAACCTGAGAACTACAGAAGATTAATTTACATTGAACCTGAAACATTGGCAGACACAACTATCAATATATCTACCGAGCCGAGCATAGTTACCGAGTCACAGGAAGAAGTTCAAACCGAGTCACAGGAAGAAATTCAGACCGAGTCTCAGCTTGAAGTTACCGAGAAAATATCTACCGAGCCCGAGCAACCTGAAGAAGAGATCCTAGAAGACAACAGCATGAATCATTCAAAAGGCAAGGAACCTATACTAGCCAAATATGTCAGAAGACATCATACACCAGATCAAATCATTGGAAACAAATCAGATGGTACTATGACAAGAAGCAAGCTAAAAGGTACATGTCTGCTTACTGATTTTGAACCTAGAAATATCAAAGATGCATTGGAAAATGAAAGTTGGATTGAAGCAATGAATGAAGAATTAGAACAAATACAAAAGAACAAAACTTGGACTCTTGTACCTAGACCTAAAGATAAGAATGTAATTGGAACAAAATGGGTATTCAGGAATAAGCTGAATGAAGATGGTCAAGTATCTAGAAACAAAGCTAGACTGGTATGTAAAGGTTATTCTCAAGAAGAAGGTATAGATAATGGAGAAACTTTCGCTCCTGTTGCAAGATTAGAAGGTGTAAGAACTCTACTTGCTTATGCAGCACACAAAGGATTTAAGGTATATCAGATGGATATAAAATCTGCATTTCTCAATGGAATTCTTGATGAAGAAGTCTACATTGAACAACCTGAAGGTTTTGTTGATCCAGATAAAAGGAACATGGTCTGTAGGTTACACAAAGCATTGTATGGTTTAAAACAAGCTCCTAGAGCATGGTATGAAAGACTCCATAACTATTTGATTCAGATTAATTTCAAAAGAGCTAATGATAACAGTAATCTGTATATTAAAGAAGGACCAGATGACAAAATTGTATTGGCAGAAATATTTTTGGATGATACTATATTTACAGGGAATGAGGATCAGTGCAAAGAATTTTCAGAGCAAATGAACAGAGAATTTGAAATGTCTATGTTTGGTTTAATAAAATTCTTTGTTGGTCTTCAAATTTAGCAAAGAAAGAATGGTATATACATTACTTAATCTAAATACATTAAGGAAATACTTAAGAAGTTTGGTATGGAAGATTCAAAACCAGTTGGTACACCCATGTGTACTGGACTGAAACTTACCAAAAATGATGATTCAAAAGAAGTTGATCAGACCCTATACCGATCTATGATTGGAAAATTGCAGTATGTAGTACATACAAGACCTGATATCGCCTTAGCAGTCGGTATAGTAGCTAGATTCTCAGCAAAACCTAAGGAAAATCACATGATGGCAATCAAAAGAATCTTAAGATACTTAAGAGGAACTGAAGAATATGGTTTGTGGTATAAATTTGGAGGCAATCTAGACTTGAAAGTGTTTACTAATGCTGATTGGGCAGGAAACATTGATGACAGAAAAAGCACAAGTGGTGGAGCATTTTTTCTTGGAAAAAGACTGGTATCCTGGACTAGTAAAAAGCAGAATTGCACATCTCAATCCACAGCTGAAGCAGAATATGTTGTTGCTGCAGTAAACTATTCAAATATTGTTTGGTTTAAACAGCTATTAGAAGGTATGAAGGTTGAAATCAAAGAACCAGTTGTTATATTTTGTGACAATACTAGTGCAATAAACATTTCAAAGAATCCAGTAATGCATTCCAAAACCAAGCACATTGCTATTAAATATCACTTTGTCAGAGAATTGGTGCAGGACAAGGAAATCAGATTAGAATATATTCATACAAAAGAATAGATTGCAGACATTTTTACCAAACCATTACCTAAAGATGCATTTGTGTATCTAAGAGGTAAGTTAGGGGTCATTCCCCTATCCGAGGCTCACTAAATATAGTTTTAGTGATGCATCAACCAGAACATGATTGAAAATCAACTTGTTGATGCAGCATATTAAAGGAATCATTGCATATGAATCAGTACTTGAGGTACATTAATTTTCACCGGTAATATGTGAATTGTCTTTGGCATGTGTTGTCAAAGAGGGAGTGTTTTCTATGTCTTATCTTTGCTATTATTTCAAGAAATTTTCAATAGTCAGAAGGAAGAATTTTCAGGATAGAGGAAGTTTTCTGACAGAGGGAGATTTGAATCTGAACCGAGCTAACTCTTTCAAATTTCTTATGCTATGACATATTGTGTTGCCATCAATGCCAAAGAGGGAGATTGTTGGAAACAATTGTCTGAAGGAAATTGCTACTCAAATTATGTATTGTCTTTGATGTCACACAATGTCATAGTCCGCAGCAATCAGTTACTACCGAGCTCAGTCGGTCTACCAGACAGGAATATTAGTGCTTACCGAGTCCACTCGGTTATCAAAGAAAATCAGTGTCTACCGAGTTCACTCGGTTACCAAAGGAAATTCAGCATTTACCGAGTTCAGTCTGTTGTCGAAGAAAAGTTAGTGTTTACCGAGTTTAGTCGGTTGTCGAAGAAAAGTTAGTGTTTACCGAGTTCAGTCGGTTGTCGAATAAAAGTTAGTGTTTACCGAGTTCAGTCGGTTATCGAAGGTAAAGGATTGTCGGTGTTTACCGAGTTCCCTCGGTCTCCGGAAAGATTATAGAAAGTTATGGTCACCGAGCACTGTCGGTCCTTGAAGGATTTTTGCAAATAGAGTTTACTTAATTCAGCCGACTGTTATACTAAATAATGTCGATTTGACAAATCTAAAATCATATAAATAAAAGGTCAAATGTGAAAAATGAAAAAAAAGACAGCAGAAGATTTACAGAAGAAAAGCAGGAAAGGTGTATGCGAATTTGTGAAGGATGTTCAGATATCCTTGAGGTGTAGCAGAGATTTATTCGATCAGAAAGGATTAGACTTATGTAGAACAGAGATCTGTAATCAGCAAGATAGTTGCATTATTATACAGGTCATTTTTCATTGTTACCTTCTTATCATTGTAACAGTGAATTCTAAATCTCTTAACCGAGTTGGTTTAACAACCATATTGTAAATACTCTAACAAGGTGACAATTCCATTGAATTGTTTTCAAGACCTCTTACCAGGCCACTCCTAGCAGGGTGTTTTAAATCCTCTAACAAGGTCACACCTAACAATGTGTTTTGTAACCTTTTACCGGGTTGGCTTCTAACCGGGCATCACTTCAGAAAAGTGAAAATCAGTATCTAGATACATTGGTGGTTTTTCCCATATTGGGTTTCCACATTAAATCTTGTGTCTCTTGTGTTCTTAATTGCTTTCTCAATCATATACATGTGCTGATGAATATCTAAAGATAATATTGCTAATACTTTCTGCATCTTCAAAGTTACTGCAATCTATTTACCGAGTGCTAAAATAGATAACATTGTTAAGATATCCTAAGGGATCTGGAAAGAATTAATTGGGAAGTGTTTTTATGGTTGACTGATTCACCCCCCCCTCTCAGTCACTTCATCCATATTCCATCAGATATGGACAAAAGAAATGGAGTAATATGTTATAGATGCAACAAGATTGGACACATTGCTAGAAACTACAGATCACAAATCAATCCACATGGACCAAGATATGAGAACAATGGAATTATTTGTCAAATATTCAACAATATTGGACACATAGCAAGATTTTGTAGAATGAACAACAGAATCTTTCATCCTAACCCTAACTCTAGAAGTCATGCAAGAAGAAATGAAGATGCAAATAACATACAGAAAGGATGTAGTAATTCAGATGAAGTGAAGTTTGTTAAAGGAATAGATCAAGGAGACACATTTAACATTGAAGATAATCAAAAAGGTGAAGTGTCAAGTGGTAAGAATGAATCATTACCTGACCTATCTCAAAGTACTTAATTCATGAAATTATAGTAGATTAGAAGATTAGAATTAGTGTAGAAGTAGATTTATGATGAATTAGGTCTTGCACAATTAATGCAAGGTATTATATGATGTAATAATTCTATGGTTAAGTGTGCAAAGAAAAATATTGTGTTTTGCAAGATCGCAAGAAGTTTAGAGTTTTGCAGGTTAACAAAATAGCTTTTTGGAAAAGAGGCAGAAAAATAATTCAATGCGATGTCAGAACTAAATGTGATTGAAGTAATAAAAGGTTGTAATTGATAGTAATTGATCATAAAAGCTAACACAAGTGTTAAGGAGATCAAAAGAGTAGTGATTTGAAGCATTTTGCAAGGATTTGGGGAAGGAATTGAGCGCCGAATTTATGCAAGCCCTAGATCTGCAAAATTAAGGTATTTTACTTGACAGATCTTTGAATCAGTATGAAGAATTAGAAGTAGTCATGGATGTATCTTTAATTCGAAATGTTAGAGAAAAAAATAGACCTAGAATGAAGAGGGAGCTGATAGATCCCTTGGAGACTGATCCTAGGTTAGCCCTATCATCCGTACCAGATAGAGTTTTGCATTTAGAGAATATAAGGAGTTATCTTGGATGCAAGTTAGAAACCCTCAGTGATAGTGATTTCATAAATGAGTATCAAAAGATCTACAAATAGGACATGACATTGAAAGAAGAGTATGTTCACTTGAAAGATAATGAAATAATTAAGTATGCATTCAACTATGAGTTTGACAATGAAGAATGCACTAAGATTATCCTAAGCAGAATTCACAATGGAAAGTTTTGACTAGAAGATAGAGTAATTGACATTATAGCTATATTTAATTCATGAAGTCTTTGGATTATCCAAAACTAGTGCTATGCACTTAAATGAAAATAACATGAGGAAGATTGTTATTGACAACATTGGTTCATCCTACAATGGAAGAGGAATTGTAATTAGAAAAATCAAACAATATGATGTTAGGTATTTGTGCAAGATCCTAACCACTAAGTTTTGTGCTAATTCAAGAGAGGATGACATGGTAGTAGGAATGGTACACATAGCTTATTTGATGTGTGTTGACAAGGTATCCATTGACATGTGTGAAACTTTGAGAATTCAACTATATGAAAATCTTGAAAAGATCAAGAAGACTAAGTATGCACAATTTAGATTTTCATCTCTAATCACCTACATGTTTTTCCACCAATTAAGAAGATTTCCTTAAACCATTGAGAATGATTGGAATGATGGAAAAAACACTATGGAAAGAATCAATAAGGTATACAAGAAACATGTTGTTGACAAAGTTAATAAGAGTGCTATGTTAGTAATAAAGATATTTCAGAACCTAGTAACCAGCAAATCAAGGATGTCATAGTCTCTTGTGGAGAAATACAAGAATGAAATTTGTTTTATGGTTGACACTGACTTTACCTATATTGAAGTAGTGGAACCTAGAATGGAGTTCATAGACCCTCTTGGCTATGAGATTTCTAAAGTTGAAATAGAGGGGTATATTAACAGATTACTCAAGTGTAAGATGGACACTCAGTGTAGTAGATTTGGAACCTATGAAGAAAAATTCAACTCAGAAAAAGGTATAATTGAGAAGAAATAGTCTAAGAAGAGAGTTGAGAGCACCATAAAGAAAATATTAAAGGATACAGGAATGACTCTGGAAGAATTCCCAGTGGAAAAGAAAACAACAACAGCAATAAGAGACATTGGATAGAAAGAAATTTTGGTTGTACTACCTTTATCATCTAGTGAAGGACATCGAGAAGCTACACCAGTCAAGGTGAAAGTAGAGGAACTTGAGAAGGAACAAGTATCTAGTAGACCTATTAGATCCTCTTCTTCCACACCTAGCAAGAGAATTAAGGAAATTGCTACTGGACCAGGGAGGAGATAGAAAATAGTAGTGCAACTAGCTCCAAGGAAAGTTGTTGAGATAAAAGATGATGACTCCACTAAGAAGAAAGCTTGGAAACCCAAAGTTCAAAAGCTAAATGATCAAATCATTGAAAATGGAGAATTTACAAAAATGAACAAGTACTATAGTCTTTATGACTATACTGACAGGCTAAACTTAGAGAATGTTGTTATAAAGAATATGATTTTGGAAAATAAGAAATTTGATACTATTCAAGGTTAGATACCAGATGAATTGTACAACAAACTAGAAAATAAAAAGAAAAAAGCATCAGAAGAGGACACATCTATCAGAGAGAATTTTGTAAAGAAACTTTGTGATGTGAGAGATGAGTAACATCTTAAGCAAATCTTGAAAGCCTTAAACACCCATCTAAGAACCAAAAGGAAAACCATTCTAATTATGGGAGGCAGATATGAAGAATTTATCTCTAAGATAGAGTAGACAATAGTTAAGGTTATGATAGAAATGGATGGAGAACCATCAATTGTAGAAGAACAAGCAGGTGAAGCAGAGCAAGAGGATATTCCCTCTCCTCCAGCTATTAACATTGAAGAAGATTCAATGGATATAGAAGGTACAAAGATCACTTTGGATATAGATGACAATGTATTTAAGAACTTAGAGAACATTGTTGACAATTCAGTTCTTGATGAACCAGATATATCTAAAGAAGCAGAGAAAATCCAATCCATCAGTGAAGTACCTGAAGTAACTGAGACCCAAGTACCCACCAAAGAAGACATCACTCCTACTCCTAAAGTAGTGAAGAAGAAGCCAATTGGAACTTTGTTTGAAGACTTAGGAAAAGAAGTTGATGATGATGATCAAATGGAATTGATCACATCTTTAAATAAAATCATTGGCAAGAATAAGAAAGTGAAGAATCATGAAGGATGTTTGAAGGAAGTGACTGAGAAGTTACAAAGTGTTGTAACTACACAAATAGTAGAGGCAAACCCTTTAGATAATGAAAAGAAGGTAATGACCACTTTTGACGATGAATTTACTAGCTTATCTGATATTGCAAAAGTGAGAGCTGAAGCAACCTACAAGGCTAAAATGTTTTTGAACATCTATCAAAACATTAAGAATGATATAAAAAACCTTGATATCTGTATCAAGAACCTAAGGAAGAGTTTAGAAATAGGAAAATCCTTGTGCATACAGTGTACAAAATCAGAGGTCTTGACAGCTAAAGAAGATTAGAAGATGAAATTGAAGAAAGTAGAAATTTAGCATGAATCCACCCTTCTATCTAGCCCAAAAGTGAAGGTATGTGATGCGAAGAAGAAGTTTAGGAAGCTATATGATGACATCAAGACTTTGCAAGATGAGAGAGATGGGAAGATGAAAAGGTTCACTCTTTTGAGAGAACACACCTCCATGAAGTTAAACATTATTGAAGAATAGTTGGAAGAATGTCTTGTAGCACATACATCTTTTCAGAAGTTTAACTTTGAGAATCTCCAGGCATGTTAGATAGCATCTTATGGACTGAGCACACTACTCAATGTGGAAAATTCCATCAAGAAATAATGGGAGAAGGAATTTGAAGCCATGAAGATATCTTTTGTAGATTGTGTTGCAAGCCTACCAGATTTGCAATAAATGAATTAAGGTATAAAATTTTTGTAATACAATTTTGTAACCCTCCCTACCTTATTTTGTCATTGTTGTCAAAGGGGGAGATATATAGAAAAAAATTGATAATTTATGATAAGGATTGATACTCTTAGGGGGAGTATTGTATGAATATTGTATTAGAGATAAAACTTTTGAGGAGTTATAAGGATAGTATGTATATTTTATACTATGGCCACAATTTTGAGAATTTTGAGTTTTTGACTTATACACTTAGCCAATTTTCACATATGTTGCCACCAATGACAAAGGGGGAAACTATTGGAAATTTGGCTGAAGTGAGTACATAGATGTTGTCATTATGGAAACATATGTCTTACATAAAGATCACACAAGTCAGAGAGCAAGTATGACAGAGTGCATTGCAGATTTGTCTAAGTATGAGACAGTGTTTTCACTAGTGAACCAGAGAACAATTTTTGTTTGCAATGTTGATTGGAGAAAGTTCAGTGCTTGTACACTTGAACATAGACTCTATGGTGGCTAATGATGAACCATCTTAGAGTGCAAGTCAATACCTCATGTACGGAAATAGTTATGACAATTTTTGTGAAGATAGTGTGAATCCAACAGAACAGTTTTGAAGAATAGAATTGGTAAGGAGTTAAGGAATTATTTTGTTTATCAAAATAATTACTGAACAAGTATAAAGGGATGACATCCTAGATGTTAACCCTTGGAAAAAGTCATTTTTCATTATGGCAGCCGACCAAGAAAAGTTATTAGCCTTGATAACTTGTATAAATGTAAAGTGTAAAGTTTAAAAGAAATGATGATGTATGCATGTATGAATGTGATAAGAAAGTATATAATGCAATTTATGATATAGAGTACCAAAAGATATTAAGGAAGGTAGTGCAAGGTTATGTATCTTAGCCTATTTTGTAATAAGTGTATATTGTACATTACTTGTTTGGGCAGTGGGCTCATCTAGTAATCCCTTTTTGTAATACCAACTCCTAATAGGGTTGAGGCTTCTAACAAGGCCTATAGTCCTTTAATCAGGATTGATACACTATAGTCCTTTAATCTTTAAGAGGAATCCATTTAAGTCTACACTAGATGACCTAGAAAGGGCATTCTCTTGCATGCCTATGGGCATTATGCATGTCGAGGACATTAGGGCATACATCTACTGTAAGAAAGAACTAGTAGGATTGGACATATTAAGGGTGCACATGGAAACCATGTTAAAGCCAAACAAAACCTTCTTAGATGAGTATGCATGGTGGGATAATCACCCTATAGTGGAGTATGCTATGGCATATGAATTCTATGAATCAGGATGGATCAAGATTATTTTGAGAAGGATTCATGATGACCTATTTTGGATAGGTGAAGTGTCGATTAGAATTACCAGTGACCTAGTTCATGAGATGATAGGGCTCTCAAGAATAAGTGTGATCCTTCTAGTGGGAAAATATGTGAGGAAGATTGTTGAATAGACTTTCAAGTCAAGGAGTGATATGCGTGGAATGACCATTGAGCCTACTGAGCAAGATGACATCAAATTGATGTCTATGCTACTTGGATATATGTTTCAACACACTAGTAGGGTGAGCAGTGTGTCTGAGGCCACAATTCTTGCAGCCGTAGGAATTGTTAATGAAAATGGAGAGTTCAACTTGTGTGAAATCTTGTGCACACAACTGATTGATAACATTAAGGCAATAGAGAATGATAAGACCAAAATATTCAGATTTGGGTCTTTGATCATCTATATGGACTTTTGCATTGTTGGAAAAGTATTTGATTTGTATCTAGACAAATCCATTCCCACAATGCCTTAGATATCTCTCAAGGCATGTACTGAGAACACTTTGAAGGATTACATGACATTGGAGCTAAAGACATTCAGGGCTAAGACACAAATGAGGTATACGATACTAGAGAAGATAGTGGAAAAGTACAAGGATACTATTTGCTTCATGGTTGAAATAGACACAACATGCATGGAGGTAGTTGAACCCAAAATGAAGTGGATTCATCTACTTGGATATCAAGTAGATGAAAAAGTTTTAGAAGCATATGCTCAAGTATTTATTTTAGCTCCTACTGACCCTATTGAGCCAAGATGGGGAACCTATAAAGAGAAGACAAGAGAAATTGATCCAGTCTTGAACAACACAACAAAAAAAAGAAAGGTTGCTAAGGGTACCTTAGAAATCTAGAGAATACATGGAGTGTCTCAAGAAGACCTAGACAAAGCAAGGGAACAAAAGATTGATTTTGAATTAGAGAGTGCAGATGCAGCAAAGGTAGAATCAGATGATCCCAAGTTAAAGAAGGTGAAGATATAAAAATCTAATGAAAAAAAGGGTAAAATTGATGACACTCCTTTTGCACCCAAAGAAACCATTGACCTTACTACTCCTCCTAAGTATAAGGCAATGCCAAAGAGGAAGAAAGAGATTAGCATTGGTCATCCATCCTCAAGAGTCAAAAGGAACAAAAAGAACTCACAAGAACCTCCTAAAGTAAGTATCAAACATAGTCTTAGTGTGCTAAGTGCAAGAATAATTGATGAGGGAAGAAATGATCAAGTAGGAAAGTTTTATGAAAAATATAGTGAGATAGAAAAATCTGAGATACATGGTATGATAGTCAAACACATGCTGAAGTTTAAGAAGATAGTATTGGAACTTAAGACTATGATCCCTGACAATGTATAGAACATCCTAGAATTCCAAAAGAGACAAGCTATTGAAGAAGATCTATGGATAAGGGAAAAGATTCTAGATGACACTCTTCCAGTGTGTTCTTTAGAAGAGAAATCCTTGTTGCTAGACTTAGTGAAGCCACATCTCAGAACAAAGTCAAGATTTTGCACATCATGGACAAAAACTATGAATTGGTGGCTAAGGAAATAGAGAAATCCTTTGAGATGGTATTTATGAATAGGCACATGTATCTGGCTACCACGCCCACAACACAAGTACCCATAAAGGAAGTCAAGGTGGAAGAGCCCACTAATGCATAAGTGACAGGTCCTCAGGATTCATGATGCAGGAGCATCTTGGGTGTAAGACCAATCTTGCATCACCCAAAATATATATATATATATATATATATATATATATATATATATATATATATATATATATATATATATATATATATATATATATATATATATATATATATATATATATATATATATATATATATATATATATATATATATATATATATATATATATAGTCTAGCAACAAGGATTTCTCTTCTAAAGAACACACTGGAAGAGTGTCATCTAGAATATTTTCCCTTATCCATAGATCTTCTTCAATAGCCTATCTCTTTTGGAATTCTAGGATGTTCTATACATTGTCAGGGATCATAGTCTTAAGTTCCAATACTATCTTCTTAAACTTTAGCATGTGTTTGACTATCATACCATGTATCTCAGATTTTTCTATCTCACTATATTTTTCATAAAACTTTCCTACTTGATCATTTCTTCCCTCATCAATTATTCTTGCACTTAGCACACTAAGAATATGTTTGATACTTACTTTAGGAGGTTCTTGTGAGTTCTTTTTGTTCCTTTTGACTCTTGAGGATGGATGACCAATGCTAATCTCTTTCTTCCTCTTTGGCATTGCCTTATACTCAGGAGGAGTAGTAAGGTCAATGGTTTCTTTGGGTGCAAAAGGAGTGTCATCAATTTTACCCTTTTTTTCATTAGATTTTTATATCTTCACCTTCTTTAACTTGGGATCATCTGATTCTACCTTTGCTGCATCTGCACTCTCTAATTCAAAATCAATCTTTTGTTCCCTTGCTGCATCTTGTGCAGAGCTGCTATTTCTGGAAAGTTACTATTTTTAGTAATTTTTTGTTCATACTTAGAATGGTCTAATTTCTTCCCTAGAGGTTCATTTTGGTTATCTCAGTCTGCCAGTAAAGTTTCATTGCTAGATCAAGTGTAGATTGAAAGATATTGAAGATCTTTGGCATTGGCAGCAGGGTACAGAAACTTTGAACTCAATTTTGAAGGCTTTAGAGGCCCTGGATGAGGTTAAAAATTTGAGTGATGGGCACTTACATAGGTCAAGCCTGTAAAGTGCTTCGTGGCATTTCCAAAATGGGGTTATAGTAGTCAATCAGTTCAACAGGTGATGACTTATGGTCTCCGAAAGTTGAGTCACCTGAATTGGCAGAAAATGATTTTCCTTCAAAATTTCTGTTTGGGTTTCAAAAGTTGTTTTGAGTTGACTATAATGTAATAAAATGTAAAATAAAATAATTCTGAGTTTGGTTGGCCTTATTGGCTAAAATTCTGGAAACTTCCCAGGCGATGAAAAATTGCCTATATAAGGAAGGCTATATTATTGTCTTAGGCAGTTCAGGGTAGTTCTGGGTAGTAGATCTGGGTAATAATTCGAGGCTTTTTTCTATAGAATATTGTAAGGAAATTCCCATGTGGCTTTGCATATTGTAATTCTAAAAATTTGTAATTCCACATTTGTGGAGATAATAAGAAGCCCATTTTCTATTCTCGCAAATTATTGTTGTTTCTCTGTTTCTGTTATGTGTTTGTGGTATTAAGGGAAGCACCCTTCATCAAGTGGTATCAGAGTGGGAGTTCCTGAGTATGTAAACAGATCACCAATTGTGAGGTAGTTTGCACTAGGACCATGGTTAGGGTTTTAGCACACATCACGAAAATGCCTCCATGAAGAGAATGTGGCAGAAGAGCTGGTGTTGTGACACTTGAGCTTAGAGAGCTCCAGAGACAAATGTGAGCAATGCAAGAGTAGATTCATAGAGGAATGAATCTTAATGTAAGAGAAGAAAGTGATGATGAAGTGGAGGAAAATTTTGATTAGGAAGGAGAAGGCGAACTTCCAAACCCAGAAGAAGAAAGGATTTTTTGAGCCCTTTCCAAGATCGGGAAGAGACCTAAGATCGAGGTTCTTACATTTTCAAGGAATCTTAACCTAGAAGAATTGATCAACTAGATCAATGAATGTGAAGAATATTTTGAGTATGAGGATGTTGAGGATCCTAATAGGGTCAAATTTGCAAAGGCAAGACTGAAAGGTCACGCAAAGATTTAGTGGCAAGAGGTTCAGTTGGAGAGAAATAGAAGAGGGAAAGATAAAATCACAAGATGAGATTGAATGGTGGAAAAATTAAAGTGACAATTCATTCCCATTGATTATGAGCTTAATCTACTGAAGAAAATGCAAAGTTTGAAGCAAGTAGGAAGATTTGTTCAGGAGTATACAGAGGAGTTCTATCGAATCCTCATCAGAATAGGCCATACAAAAGTTGATAAGGAGAAATTTTCCTATTACCTTAATGGGTGAAGGCTAAGCATTCAGGAAGAGTTGAGTTTGGTTTGAATGAATATTATTGAAAAGGCATATCATTTTTCCCTAAAAGTAGAAGAAAATCTTAACAAGAAATTTGAGAGCAAACAAAGTGGAAGAGGTCGTGGTGGAAGATCTAGTGGACGGTCATATGGAGGTCAAAATGAAGATCCAAAAAAGAAGGATGAAGCCAGTAGCAGTCAGAACCAAAGGGGAAACAATTCCAATCATTTCCAAGATCAAAGTAATAGAGATTAGAGAGGAAGGGGAAGAGGACAAGGATCTGGAAGAGGAGGCTTCCATGGAATATGTTTTCACTATGGAGAAGAAGGTCATAGGGCATTTGAATGTCCTTAGCATCAAAGAAGGATAGATAGGAGAAATGAAGGCTAGGATAGAGTTGCACATGTAGATGAAGATGCCAGATCTTCACATTCTAAAGATGTTAAAAGAGGGGAAACATTGATTAATAAAAGAGTTTTGTTGAGTAGTGAAAATGAACCTGAACAAAGGGGGAACCTATTTCACACCAGGTGCAAGTGTGAGGGTAAGTGTTGTGATGTGATTATTTATAGTGGTAGCATTAATAATCTGGTCTCAGAAGAGATGGTGACAAAATTGAAGTTGAAGAGGCAGAAACACCCACATCCATATTGGATTGCTTGGGTACAGGATGACCACAAGGTCATGGTCAGTGAACAGTGTATAATGAAGTTCAAGATTGGTGGGTACCAAGATGAGGTACTATGTGATATCATCCTTATGGATGCATGTCATATGTTATTGGGTAGACCTTGGCAGTTTGATAGATATGCTGTGCATGATGGTCATGTGAATACCTATTCCTTGACAAAGGATGGAGTGCAGCACAAGCTAAAGCCATTGAAGGAAACAAAAGAAAAGGTATGTGGTAAGGAAAGAATAATTTTTTTTGATGGAAGAAAGTTCCTAAATGGTATGAGGCGTGAACATATGTGCTTTTCTTTAATTCCAAAAGTTGGTAAAGAAGAAGTAGAAGATGTACCTATAGAGGTTGCAGGTTTGCTGAATGAGTTTCAGGACATTGTGTCCAATAATGTGCTTGATGGATTACCATAAATGAGGAAGATCAGTCATCAGATGGATTTAATCCTAGGAGCTAGTTTTCCTAATAAGGCAGCACACAGAATGACACCTACAGAAAGTGAAGAGTTGAGCAGGGAAGTGAATGAATTATTGTAGAAAGGGTTGATTCGAGAGAGTCAAAGCCCTTGTGCTTTACTTGCTATAGTAGCACCAAAGAAAAGTGGTGAATGGAGGATGTGTATAGATTCCAAAGCTATAAACAAGATCACAATCAAGTATAGGTTTCCATTGCCATAGATGGATGATATTATGGACTATTTGAGTGGAGCAGTGTATTTCTCCAAGATAGATCTGAAGAGTGGATATCATCAGATTTAGATTAGAGAAGGAGATGAGTGGGAGAATGCCTTCAAGATAAGAGAAGGACTGTATGAATGGTTAGTCATGCCTTTTGGGCTAGTCAATGCACTGAGCACTTTCATGTGGCTCATGAACGAGGTTCTGAAGGAATTTTTGGGTAAGTTTGTCATTGTTTACCTAGATCATATTTTGATCTTTAGTAAGACATTGCAGGAGCATATGATACATATTCGTATGGTATTTGAGAAGCTGAGAGAAGAGAAATTATTGATTAATTTGAAGAAGTGTAGTTTTGTGAAGAAGGAATTAGTATATCTGGGATTTGTAGTTTCAGAAGAAGGTCTAAAAATGGACCCAGAGAAGGTGGATGCTATCCTTGAATGGCCTACCCCAAGGAGTGCTACTAAGGTAAGATATTTTCATGGTTTGGATAGCTTTTATAGAAAGTTTATCAAAAATTTTAGTAGTATTTGTGCACCCTTGACCGAAACAATGAGAGGGGATAGAAAAGAGTTCAAATGGACTAATGGGGAAAAAAAGAGTTTTCAATTGTTGAAACAAATAGTTATAGAACAACCTATTTTAGCACTTCTAGATTTTAATAAGGTGTTTCAAGTAGATTGTGATGCTAGTGGTACTGCAATAGGAGCTATTATGAGCAAAGAAGGTAAACCTGTTGCTTATTTCAACTAGAATCTAAATGATGCCAAGAGAAAGTTTTCTATTTATGATCAAGAATTTTATGCTATAGTTCAGGTATTAAAGAAGTGGAGACATTATCTGCTTCCTAAGGAGTTTGTTTTGTATACTGATCATCAAGTTTTATAATATTTGAATAGTCAAGGAAAGTTGAATCAGAGGCATTTGAAATGGGTTGAGTTTTTGCAGAGTTATACATTTGTTTTGAAACACAAGAGTGGAAAGTCTAATAGGGTTGCATATACTCTTAGCGCAAGGCAACTATTGCTGACAGAAATGTAGATTGAAGTGGTTGGGTTCAAGGAACTCAAGAATCTGTATCCAGAGGATCCAAATTTTGGTGAAGCTTAGAAAGCTTGTATAGAACTTGTTACTTTAGACAGGACAAAATAGATGGATTTCATCATCTAGGATGATATGCTATTCAGAGGGAGTCAGTTGTGCATTCCACAAAGTTCCATGAGGGAGAATCTCATCAAAGAGAAGCATAGCGGAGGATTGGTTGGACATTTTGGTCATGATAAAACCCTTGCTTTGGTTAGTGAGAATTATTATTGGCCATAGTTGCAGCAAGATGTGAAAATTTTTGTACAGAGTTGTAGAGTATGTTAGATGGTGAAAGGAGTGAAGCAGAATACAGGGTTGTATCAGCCATTACCTATACTAGAGAAGCCTTGGGAGGATATCGGTATGGACTTTGTTCTTGGTTTACCAAGGACTCAATGGGGACATGATTCAATCTTTGTGGTGGTTGATATATTTTTGAAGATGACACATTTCATTCCCTACAAGAAGACTAGTGATGCTTTTCATATAGAAAAATTATTTTCAGAGAAGTGGTGAGACTACATGGTCTACCAAAGAGCATAGTTTCAGATCGTGACACTAAGTTTGTTGGATATTTTTGGCGCACATTGTGGAAGAAGTTGAAAATAGATTTGAAGTTTAGTTCATCACATCAGCCAAAGACTGATGGATAGACGGAGGTGGTCAATAAGAGTTTGGGAAATTTGTTGAGATATTTGGTTGGAGATAAACCAATAGGATGGGATATGATTTTACCATAGGCATAATTTTCATACAATAATTCTGTCAATAGGAGCACTAGTAAATCACCATTCTAGATTGTCTATGGGAACAGTCCCAGAAATGCATCAGAGTTGAGGAAGATAGATAAGGGAGAGATAAGTAGTGTTGAAGCTGAAGATTTCACAGAACACTTGAAGAACATCCATGAGGAGGTTAGGAAGCACATTACCAAGATGAATGTGTAGTATAAGGCTAAGGCATATGAGTAAAGGAGGTATAAGGAATTTCAGGTTGGAGATGAAGTCATGGTTCATTTGCGGAAGGAAAGATTTCTAGTTGGTACATATAACAAGTTGAAAATGAAGAAATTTGGACCATGTAAGATACTGAAGAAGCATGATTCAGGAAATGCATATAAGGTAGAATTGCCTGCTGAGCTGAATATTTCACCAGTGTTTAACATTTTAGATTTGATAGAGTATCATGAAGGAGGTGTTGAAGATGAGATCATAGTAGCACAGTGGAGTATTCCAGTAGCTAGTTTAGATACTAAGGAGATTGAGGACATATTGGATAGTCGTGTTGGTAGAAGCACAAGGAACAAAACATATGAAGAATATTTGGTCAAGTGGAAAGAATGACCTATTGAGGATTCATCATGGCTAACAAGGGAGGAGGTTAACCATCTTGGTTTTCTTTTGCACACCTGAGTCGTGACAGGGTCACTTCTCAAATTACCTCGGGTGTCTGATGTAGGAGCATCCTAGGTGTAAGAGAAATCTTGCATCACCCAAAAATTTATTTATATATATATATATATACATACATATATATATATATACATATATATATATATGCATATATATATATATATACATATATATATATATACATATATATATATATATATATATATATATATATATATATATACATATATATACATATACATATACATATATATATATATATATATATATATATATATATATATATATATATATATATATATATATATATATATATATATATATATATGTATATATATATATATATTCTATTTTCTTTTCAATAAGGGCTATCTTGTGCAGAGCTGCTATTTCTGGAAAGTTACTATTTTTAGTAATTTTTTGTTCATATTCAAAATGGTCTGATTTCTTCCCTGGAGGTTCATTTTGGTTATATTAGTCTGCCAGTAAAGTTTCATTGCTAGATCAAGTGTAGATTGGAAGATATTGAAGATCTTCGGTATTGGCAGCAGGGTACAAAAACTTTGAACTCAGTTTTGAAGGCTTTAGAGGCCCCGGATAAGGTAAAAAATTTGAGTGACAGGTGCTTGCGTGGGTCAAGCCTGTAGAGCACTTTGGCGCATTTCCAAAATGAGGTTATAATAGTCAATCAGGTCAACGAGTGATGACTTATGGTCTCAAGAAGTCGGGTCACCTGAATTGGCAGAAAATGATTTTCCTTCAAAATTTTTGTTCGGGTTTCAAAAGTTGTTTTGAGCTGACTATGATGTAATAAAATGTAAAATAAAATAATTCTAATTTTGGTTGGCCTTATTGGCTAAAATTTTGGAACCTTCCCAGGCGGTGGAAAATTGCCTCTATAAGGAAGGCTGTATTATTGTCATAGGCAGTTTAGGTTAGTTTTGGGTACTAGATCTGGGTAATAATTCAAGGCTTTGTCCTACATAATATTGTAAGGAAATGCCCATGTGGATTTGCATATTGTAATTCTAAAAATTTGTAATTCCACATTTGTGGAGATAATAAGAAGCCCATTTTATGTTCTCACTAATTATTGTTGTTTCTCTATTTCTATTATGTGTTTGTGGTATTAAGGGGAGCACCCTTCATCAATTCAATGCCTACAGTGGAAGAAAAAATAGAGGTAGATAAGTCTGCACCCATGATAGAGTCACTAAAAGATAGCACCATTATCATTGACAATGTAGAGATAGCCATGGTGGCCATTGACACTGAATTGGATAAGTTTGAAGAGGCATTTGTAAGTACTCAAGAGGCATAAAACTTATGCAGTAACACTCCTACTCATCAAGAAGAAATATTGATTGAGGATATAACAAATGAGAAAGAAGAAGAAAAGATGGAAGAAAAGAAAGAAGAAGAAAAAGGAAAAGAAGCTAAAAAATAAAAGGAAGAAGAAAAGGTAAAAGGAAGTGATAAAAAAGATGAAACATCAGTAGAACTAATCAAGGTGAAATAAGAAATGATGGATAGCACTCCCATCACTCCCTCAACAACATCATTATCAAGTTTTACACGTGACACAACTAGTTTGGATTCATGGGGAGAAGAAGACCTAATTAAGTTTAGTGTCTTATTTATGGAGAAGGAAAAGGAGAAACAAGTGATGAGGAATCCTGTCCTTGTAGAGTCAGTGAACATCCTGAATAGTTTGTTACCCATAGACAAGAAAGTGTCCATAGTACACTCAGTTGATGATGTCAGTTTAGTGATTTCACAGTTCAAGGGAAAATTCACTAGCCTAGAAGAATCTACATCCCTAGTTGCAGAGGAGAAGTATATGAAGAAAAGGATCAATTAATTGGTTAGAAACTATACACTTGACCTGATCTCACTAAAGGTTGGTCAAGCATCCCTAAAGGAGTTTGTAGCAAAGGGAAGAAAGATCATTGATGAATGTATGAACCAAGACAAGTTAACTAGAGATCTATACAAAAAGATATACAAGAGGTAGAAGTCACGATAGACAACATAAGTAAATAAGTGGAAGATCCATTTGTTGATGTGAATATGTGAAACATTGTCTACCAAGGATAGATTTATAAAATTGAGAAAGAAGAAAAAGAGATGACCAAGGTAAGGGCTAGGCAGACTCCGCTAAGGAATGCTCTTGCACCCTCATTAGACATCCTCAATCAGAACATCAAGGAGATTGATGCCACCATGGTGACATATGATCAAGGTCCTAGCATAGATTTGGAGAAGATGGAGAAGCTTCAGTATGCTTTATGTGCCCATTTATAGATTGTAAATTCACTGATCACATTTTGGAAGGAGATCCAAAATCTACAAATTGCATATCCAAATGTACTATCACACTAAGTTTTTGTAGATTTATTTTTGACACACCTTTTTCATTAATGTCAAAGGGGGAGTATGTATAGAATATGGATGATAGATATGTATAAGGATATATAAGATAGAAAGATATGTATAGGGAGATATAAGACAAAAGTTTTTGTATTAAGGACTATTAGCAACTTGGCCATATTCCTTTGTTGCCATCAATGGAAAAGGGGGGATTTTTGGAAAGTTAGCTATGCTAGTGTATATGAATTAATATAGTGTTTTCATTATGGAAACAAAGTCATATAGAAGCTTAGAGTCAACACACTTGATGTAGAGATCAAAAATCAGCTAAGTGTTGAAGACTAGATAATGTACAGAGTTCCTGAAGCTAGAGCATCAATGCACATGTGTACGACCAAGTTATGGTGTGCACCTTGGAAGTTAAGTTGGTTACACTATATTCATGCTTAGTCTATGAGTTCATGATCAGATATGAAATTATGAGAAAGATATAGATAGTTGAAGTTACACAACTACTGTATGGTAGTGAAGAACAGAGTAAGCAGCCGACTGTTATCATTTTGAGTTGCGGTTATATTCTAATGATGTAAAGTATATGCACCTATTGTAATTAGGTTTCCAAAATTTATATGTGTTTCTTTGTAAACAAGCTTGAGCCAATTCATTTGGAAGTGTTGTATGTAATAGGTTTAAGTGCTGACCTAGTTGTTTATTTTGTATGTGCATATAAATATGAGATGCACCCATTGTAATTAGCATGGAAGTTGATATAGAGTTGTGATAAGCAAAGAAAAAGTGTGTGAAGAATCTATAAGATGTTTTAGAGCTTTGCAAGAGGTTAAAGCATTAGTGCATCAAAGGAACTAATATGATAAGTAGTGTCACAGTGATAGTTCATCTATCAGATATAGTGTGTATCTGAGATTAGAAGGTTGTAGCCTTCACCACTTTAATAGTGAGATCTAGGATAGTGCATCCACTCCCCTAATAGGGACTATTGTTAAAGATTCCTGATAGGGTCTGACCCTTAACAAGATCTAATGTACTTAATGCATTGTAAAGCAAATCCTAACAAGGTTAAGGATCTTCTAACAAAGATCATAAAACACTAGTACATAGTATTAGTGGGTGTCAATTCCCACTAGATTTTTTACCTATTTGGATTTCCCTATAACTATATTGATGTTATGTGTTGATTTCATGTTTCATGTTAATGTGGATGTTCATTTCAGTACTTAAGGATTTAAGTTCAGTTTAAAGATTAAGTGAAAAGATAAAATACAGTGAACACTGATTCATCCCCCCCTCTCAGTGTTCCCATTCCTAACACTAGCAAGGATGATCTTGTAAAGTTGATCTTGTTGGTGAAGATATTGTATGATCTTGGTTGCAAATCTATGGCACTAAACTTTGGAAATTGTGCCCTAGTTGTTTGGAAGATTACAGGTTACGATATGACTTGTTTACAACTTGGAAATTGTCACAAGGTGGTCGGTGAGGGTTTTTTGTAGAGGGTTTTTGCATATCTTTAAGGATGCCTCTAAGAATATTGGACCCTAGAGTTATTTTTGATCTTTGTGATACTATGGAATCTTGGATCATAGAGAAGGTGAAATTAGATTTTAGATTTGAGATGGAATTGATGAAGAATGCCATGGCCACCGAGATCATAAGAGCTATTACTGGTATACCTCAGAATGTTGGTACTAAGGATGGCTATGAAGAAGTCATTGAAGACTTTGAACCTACTAGATCTAGTGGTGATGACTAGAGGGATAGATCTAGTGAAGATAGAACTACTTGGTTGCATAGATCTGGTGCTCGGTTTAGTAGTTACCGAATGGAAGTTTCTACTTTCTCTCGTACTTTGAAGCCCTATAATATGATTGATTGGATTGGTGAACTTGAAGATTTCTTTGAGCTACAAGAAATTGAAGATCCTCTTTAGGTGAGATTATCATAGACTAAGTTGAAAGGACATGCTACTCTTTGGTGGAAATAACTACAAAGAGATAGAGAAGATGAAGGTGAAATGAAGATCAATCGATAGAAGTTGATGGTGACAAAATTGAAAGGTAAGTTCATATTGGTTAAATATGAGCTTGACTTGTTCAAGAAGTCAAAAAATATGAAGTAGGAGGATTTTTCTATTGAAGATTATACCAAGGAATTTTGCAAGCTTACTATTTGTTCTGGACACAGAGAACTTGGTAAGGAAAAGGTAGCTTGATATGTGAATGGTTTGAGATTCAATATTTAGGATGAACTTGGTATGCTAAAGATTGATTCTATTGAAGATGCTTATTAGTATGCTTTGAAGGTAGAAGATAAGTTGAAAAGGAAACAACTGAGTAATTCCCGAGGGAAGGATAAAATCAATCACTCGGTGAAGGATAAACTGATTGATGTAGAAGATGAACTAAAACCTATGGAGCCAAAGAAGAAAACAGGTAGAGTTATCTTTAAGTGTACTTGCTATAACTATGGAGAGGAAGGAGACTATTATTTTGAGTGTATACAGAAGAAGGCTGATTAATGAACTACCATGGTAAATGAGAACATTCAGAATGAACTTAACTTAGAGAATTTGTTGCTTCAGAAAACATTTCTTGGTACAAAGGAGGAAACTTGTCAGAGGACTAACTTGTTTAGGACTTGATGCAAGTCTGAAGGTAAACTTTGTGATGTAATTGTTGATAGTGGTAGTACTGATAACCTTTCTTCTGAGGACATGGTTAGGAAACTTGGTTTGAATAGAATGAGACATCCACATCCTTATAGGATTGGTTGGTTGCAAGATGATCATGCTTTGGAAGTTAGAGAATAATGCTTCATTGATGTTCAGATTGGCCAATATAAGGATCTTGTGCTATGTGACATTGTGAAGATGAATAGTTGTGATATATTGCTAGGTAGAGCTTGGAAAAATAATTGTAGAGCTATTTATGACAATGTAAAGAATGTGTTTATTGTTGAGAAGGATGAGATGAAGTTTTCATTGATGCCTTTGATGGATACAATGCTCAATAGGAGAAGCCTGAGTATTGGTTCCCAAATTGAGTTGGTGGATCTAGAGAAAATGAATGATTAGTTTGGAGAACCAACCTATATGTTTTCAAGAAAAGACTTGAAGAGAAAGAGGAAACTGAAGTGGAAGAATATGCAAGCTCAGAAGGTGGAGGACTTGTATATGAAGAACCAGTTTGGGGTTTATCTGCTGAACCCTAGAAGATGTTCTTCTCACATATGAACATCTTTTGGAACCTGGGGTGTCTGATGCAGGAGCATTCTGGGATGATATAGGGGAAATCCTTATCCTTGGTGAAATTGCATATGTTTTTGTACTTTGGTAGGTGTTACTTAATTGCAACCTTGACCAATGACCTCAGTCATGGAAGGAAGCTCAGTCATTGAAGGAACTCAATAGTCTCTGGTGCTTGGTGAAAGTGTTGCATGGTCATGTCTATGGTGCTCGGTCAACATTGGTGCTCGATGATACTTGGCATGGTCAGTTATTTTACTATTGCTCAGTAGTTCTAGCTTACTGACTAGTGTTCTGTGTGATTTGTTGGGCTGACTTGTTGCATTTATTGTTTTTATCTTTTGTTGGATTAAATGTTTGTATACAATTTGTAAGCTGACTTGTATGATATTTAATATTTTTTTGTAGGAGTTAAGGGTTTTATCCAGCTGACTTGTGGCTGATGACTAATATTTAAGCGATGCTTGGGTAGATGTTTAGACACACTTAGTAGATATGGAATACTAGTTTAGTGGTACTGGAAAGCTGGAGTTGGAAAAGCTATGGAAAAGATCTTGAATGATCTTGTAGATTAGATTATTATCTGATAGCTTGTAATAGGAGAGCTAGTTGTTTTCACACTTGGGAACAAGGAGATTTCTTGGAGGCTTGCAAGCTGAAGTTGAGATTTGCCTTAGGGTTTCTATCAGCTTCTGATTATCTTCAGAGCTGAACTAGTTGAGATTGTATTAGATCTATGTTTGGATCTTGCACAATTGTATCTAATTGTAATTAGCCCTTACTTGGAAGGCCTTATAGCCAGACATGTTAATGAAAATTACTTGAAACAATTTGTTGTGTTGTGTTTTCCGCTATGTAGTTCTGAAGCTACAAGGTTTGGACTATCCTTAATTGGATCCTTCTCACCTTGGTCTACGTCATAATACATATATCATCCTCTTATAATTACAAAGTATTTTTATCTTCCTTATAATAATTTCTAATAGATTATTTTCCATTCTTTTAAATTTTTCTTGTTTTCCTTATAACAAAATGCTCTATAATGTGCTTGTTGTCTACATATTCACTTGATTACCTTGTAGTAAAAATCTTTCACCTATTTGACAATATTAATTTCGCATCATTGTATTTCAATAAATGACCTTAATAATTAAATGAAGATATTTTAGCATGTTTAAATAAAAAAATATTAACCATGACATGGTTTTAACCTTGAGGGATAAAACAATGCCTTCATACAAGTGGACAAAATAAAATTTTAAGCAAGTTAATGTAATCTATCAAAATATTTCACCTCTGTAGCCTTATCCAATGATTGTAAATATTTCTCCCATTGAAACTATTGTGGTCCCACAACCATGCTCCCCTAATGGCCTTTTGGGCCTCAAGGGTCCCCCTTCTACTTTTTGCTTATTTTGCTTCTTTTTCCTAGTTTCTCTTGTCCTTAGTTGTGTTAGTTTTTGGCCTTTTCGGTCTTGTCACGATTTCACACTTTGAGTTGTCTGAAAGTGCAAAAATGCCAAAGAAGCAAAGAGTTTTCAGATGTTTGAGACTTTGGAGGTTTGACCCCTCGTGGGAGTTAGCCTTTCAGAAGTTCAGCCTTTTCGGTGGTCTAACACCCCTAAAAGGTTGAAAGGCCGATCACTTGGGGTGGTGATGTCAGTCACCAAGGTAAACTATATAAAGGGAAAAGGGTTTTAAAACCCTCACTTTCACACTCACTCCTCTACCTCTAGCCATTTTTTGCTCGCCGCTCATCACCTTTTCACCGTCTTGGTCTCCTATCATTGCTAGTCATCCTCAAGTTCATCATCTTCTTTGTTAGCGGTTCTTCTCTCTTCCTTCATTTGTTTGTTTTTTTTGGGTCTTAGATTAGGGTCCTACTTTTTGACCTTTTTCAGCCCATCTTAGTTTTAGGGTTCATGTCTTTTTGGCCTTTTTGGCCTTGTCTTTAGGTCTAGGTTGTTTGGAGTCAACCTTTTGGCCTTGGGGATCATCAAGGTAGTCACCTTGCCTCCCCTTGACAATTTTGTGGTCAAAATCATCATCAGACTCATCTTCAAGTCTAACTAAGAAACCCTAAGGTCTGAAACTTTCAAGCAACTTGCAGCAGGATGAATTCTCCCAAGTGTTGAGGGCACCTTTTGGCATTTCAGTGTTGTCACACACCAAAACATTCATGCCTCTGAAGCACCAAAAGTAGACCATTCTACACTTCATTAGTCCAATGCTCTCTGGTAAATGCAGTAGCTCACCTAGTTTCCATCCAATTGACAAACCTAATCAACACACTAGCCAATAACTACGTGCCTCATGAGCACATGGTAAATAACAACTTTGGTGAAGTGGTCTTCGATCTGAGGCCTAACAAAATTGAGGATGTTTTCCATCTACCCAAAGGGGTTGACAAGTTCTTTAATTTCAATGTCAACAAGGGAATGGAGTTTTTTAATAAAGACATACAAAGGGCTCACAACATTGTCAATAATGAGTACCTAATGCAGTCATTTCCCAAGAACAAACTAGATAGAATTGATATGAGAAGAGGGTATATGAAAGAAGATATCTAGGTGGCCATAACAATTATTAGTAGGGTGTACAAGCTTCCTAAGTCCTCTTAGCTAGAGCCATGGATGATTTTCCTGATCCAAAAGATAAGAGAAAGACAAGCAACGTTTGATTGGGCCTCTATTCTAAGTGACAATCTAGATGAGCAATTGGTTTGGGTTAGGACAAACCCTCATTTCTACATTAAGTCTTATGTTGTGTATCTGCTAGCTACACAGGAAGAGTATCTAGGATTGAATAAGGTTGGGGTGAGGGGTGAACATAACACATGGCCATTTACCTTGTATCCTCAACTAGTGAGGAAAGACTTCTACACACACAATAGCCTAGATTTTAGAATAGTCAATGATGCTTTCATTTTCACCATCATATGCTCCATTTAGGGAGAGTATGCCAAAAGGTTGTCCATTGAAGCAACAGCTAAAGTAAAGGCCATTGGGGCATTCTACATACAATTATGGACTTTCACTTACATTCATGTGGAAGGAAGCACATTGGCACCAAAGAAGTTACCAAGGTACCCTTCTAATAGAGTAGTCCTAGAGATTGCAAGGAAGCTATCTGACACACATGAACACATTAAGCAAAAGAAGAAGCATTGGTAGGATTTTCCCATTTCCATAGGACCCCACTATGTGCTAGATATGAAGGTCTATAAGTCTTTGACTTGGGAGTGGGATGAATTCCCACTGTTAACTTACAACCTGGCAAGGCCTCACTTTGATCCCATTGGTACATAGAATGACATAATGGGAAGGCACTATGTTCATGAGCCTCATGTAGAAGACCATTAGGATAAATTTGTTGATGATTATGAAGTAAGGGTCTATGATTATTTTCAGATTAGTCTAGAGTTGGCACAAGGTTCCCTTTCATTGAGAATTCTATAGAAGGTGGTAGATGTTGAATTAGACAAAATTTTGGATTCTATATATAACACGGACAAGGTGTAAACAAGGGCTATCCTGAATGTAGAGGTAGATCAAGATGAGAATGATAGTATGGATTTCAAAGCCTGACATGTGGTTAAATTGACTAAATCTTGGATTTCTCATCCTTTCCCAATGCAATCGGTCCCCATGAAGCAACTCCCAGAGAAGCCCTCTCAAGAAAAGAAGAAGAAGGGAGAAAAGGTGTTGAAGCCAAAATTCAAAGAGGCTACTCCTCTTAAGCTAGAAACTATATATCAGCATGAGCTCCCTACTGCATATGGTTCAGCAAAGCACTCCAAAAAGGAAAATATAAGGATGATCAAAATTATTGCACCACCAAAAGCAATATCCTCCAGTGACATTGATTCACAAAGGTCGGAAAAGAAAACAAAATTTAATATCATCCTCCATTGACATTGATTCACCAAGCTTGGCAAAGAAAACAAAATTTAAGATCATTGGACCCAAGTCGACTGGGATCATCAAGGTGAATGATTACAAAAGGAAGAAAGGCTCAATGCCCACAAAAATGGATACCCTAGTGGAAGATGATGAAGATGAGTTGGATGAAGTTACCCTTAGTAGGAGGACCCATTCTATAGGATTCCTAAAGAAGATGAGGGTAATGGATGATGATGTTGAGATGGCCAAGGCCCAAAAGTAAACTACAAAGCCTGAAAAGGAATCTTCTATTGATGTCACTCTTGAAGAAGATTTAGTTGCAAAGGTCCCATTAGTTTCAATCTTTCCACCTCTACCTCCACCTCAGTATCCAACTCCACATTAAGTTCCACTTCAAACACCCCCCATCACTCCACTTTCCACTCCTGTACAAACCACTTTGTTGCCTTAGTAACCCTCTTGATCCCATGTTCCCCTTCCAATTTCAACTCCACCAGCTCATTCAACCACTTTGCTTGTGTCTCCTACACCTCCCTCACTTAATATTCCTCCACAAGTCCCCATGCCTTCACCATAGGATCATGATGAGTCATTTCCATAGATATCATAGGAACTAGAGAAAGAAGCAGAGGTTACTGGTGAAGAGAAGATGGAGGAAGCTCATGTAGGGTCTGAGGAGCCAGATGTCAGAGGGGAATCACAAGTAGGAGAAGAGCCAAATAATAAGGAAGAAAACAACATATAGATATAGAAGAACAAATAGCTGATGAGAAGAAGACCACTGATGAGGAGGAACACACACAAGAGGAAGGTGAACAAAACACTGGGAATGAACAAGAAAAAGGAGAAGAAGAAGAAAGTCAAGAGTAAATCAAAACGAAGCCCCTAGAAACTTCTTCCACATTGGCTACCCCCTATGAGCTGTTGAATGCATTTTGAAAACCCACATGGTTTACCAAAGAGTTATAGCCAAGGGTCAGAGTATACATAGATGATGAGGTTGATGTGACCATGCTAGGGCATGCTTTCCACCAAATGGCACCAGTTCCCTGAGCAAGGAGAATGTCTTATGTAACACATGACCAAATAGGTAGGTGGAAAGCATAGGTGGTAGTTCCTACAATGGATGTCAGTGTGAATGAGATCACTCTAGACAACTATGTGCTGGAGGAGGTAGACTTGGGAGAGCCAACCAGGTAAGGTTGCAAAACCTTGGATACTTTGTGTTTGAAGCATGCTCTAGGCTTCATCGATAAAGAAGAAGAAAGGATAAAAGCTTTGGTAGATCAAAATGAAACTATGAAGAAATGCATTTTGAAGATAGTGGGTCTAACTGACCCAGATAACCCTGAGGCCTGATTAAAGGAAATTTTGGAGAAGGGGGAAATAAATATAGATGTTCCACATTCTTTTGTGTAGGCTTGTGTTGATTGGAAGCTAGATTTTGAGTAGTTTACTCATTTATCTCTTAGATGGATTCTAAGGCCCTTTCATAACATTTTGGTAGGAATAACTTCCTTGGTGGAAATCATGAGTGAGGAGAATGGTGTAGAAGAGATGATCTTAAACTGGTAAAAGGTTTTGGTCAAGATAACAATGATAAGGAAGCAACACTTCTAGGTTTTGATGAAGATATATGAAGGGTCATAAATGGACAATATTGAAGAGTGGATCCAATAGATAGATGTGGCATTGGCCATATTTGAAAAGGCTCTCAATAGGTTAAACAAGAGAAGAGACAACAACATGCTTTGTGCAAAAGAGTTGCAGGAGTTCTTTGAGGGTCTAGTTTTGGATCTGTTTGATGAAGATGATGATAAGACTATGTTCTCAGTAAATGACATCATTAGTTAGTACCTGGGCATATTCTAAGGGGTGAAGACTAAAGAAGAACTTTAGCAGATGTTTTACCAGAAGGAGGAAATTTAGAAAATACTATCTCGTGAAGAAGAAATAAAAGCTTTTACAAAGGAATTGATTGACTTTAGGGATAGGCAGAAAGAAGTGCTTCAAGGGATTAAGATGATAAACTTTAATGAAGTGCTGGAGATAGTGGATAGATTTAGGAAAGCAAATCTAGAAGTGCCTCCCAGCCAGTTAGCATCTAATCCAATATTTGCCAAATTTTGTGTATAGAAAATCTAGTTTTGACACATCCATTTTTGTAGAGCCTTATTTTTGGCATTTCGGCCATGAGAATTTTTCAGCCACCAATAAGTTTGACAAGTCTGAAATTCTGGGAGGGAAGAATTAACACTTAGTCATTTTTGGAGCTTGAGTTTTTTGGACCAACTGTTGGGATTTTGATATTTTTTGGCATGCTTGAAAGTTAACTCCAATTGTCTTAGAGATCATTTTCTAGTCATCTGGGCTTCCTTTTTGGGATCATTTATGCATGATTTTGGGGTTTCTTTTAGTTGGATCTACAAGGAGAAGTTGGAGTTAAAGAATAATGGAAGAAACATGAATATTATCAAGTGCATGCACAAGTTCTAGATCCATTTTTGAGTCATCTAATGCATAATTTATTCAAATCTTTGTACTGCACGGGGTTTAATTCTAAGCTAGGATAGTTTAGCTAAGATTTATAAGTAGTTTCTTTAATGCAAGCTTTAGTTTAGATTTACTTTCAAGTTTTAGTTTCAACAAACCCTAACTTTAAAAATAAGAGCATGGTTCTATAAATAGTAATAAAATGATGTAATGAGGGTCGAATTGATTATTAGTACAATATATGTAAATGGTGCTTTATTCATGGTGTGATTTATCTGCTATCTATGCAAAATTTTTGAATGTTTGAATTGATCATTCTTTATTTCAGAGAACCAATTGTTTGTTTAATGATTCTAAGTCTATGATCTATTAGTTCGATGTTTGCTGGTGTTGCATTGCTATGTTGTGACAAATTTCTAAGAAGATTATTCTTTGGTGCTTAAAGATTAACTTATCTCATGTGTCCACACATTTGGGGTGGCTTCATGATTTGATGAGTTTTGGCTTACCATACGTATGTATTTGTTTGATTCTGTTGATGATTGCATCCTTTCAATTAAAGATTGTGACATGATCTGATCTCTATTTTGTGAGTTTCTCCATCTTCTTGGTTATTTAATTCGCATAGTGGTGTGATGCTAGTGTATGTCCATTAGATTTCTATTCAAAAAATTTATTTATATTTCTTGTTACCCTACATTTTCTAACCTTCCTTGCAAGCTATTTTTGATAGATTAATTAAATCAGCATTGCTTTCATTTCTAAATCTAAAAATTGCATCAGAAAAGAGATATTGTGAAATCCTAAAGTTTGTTTTGCAGTACCATCAAGAGAAGAACAAACAAAGGCCTCCTTGTTAACAAATCCATATTTGTCTTCCATTGAGATATCCAAGTGGTTGAGACCCAACCAGAAGGAGCCTTGAGATTGATCCTATCAGTCTTCCAAGAGGAGAATTTTCTCTTGTAAATTCCTAGCCATTGTCTTCAAGTAAAAACAATGCTCAATAGAAGTTGCATTAGAAGGAGGGCCCTTGAAAGGGACACCCTGGAACATTGGATCATTATCTATTAAGAAGTTCCAACAATTCATCAGATCCTCACCCAACAAAGGTGAGTTCCTAGAACTTACAGAGTTTTTGCAAACCTCATAGCAACCAAACGAAGTTGAAAGAGGATATTTTAGATCACTCGAATTCTCCTCCATTTCCCACCATTGCTGCCCTACTTGCTGCTCCTCCACCACCAGATCCTATGGAATTTTTTGAAAATGCTCAAAGTTCACCATTGAACTTACAAGAATAGCTCCATCATCTGCCTAAGAATCCTAAGAAATTCTACCCACATTTCATCTATGGAGAATCTAGGACAGTGGAAGAACACGTCTATGCATTCAAAGAATTATGCAAGCAGAAAGAGATTTCTCATCAAGACATCATGTGCCACCTTTTCACCTACACACTAGGGAAATTTGCATACAATTGGTATCTAAATTTTCTAAGAGGATCCTTTGCTACCTAGGGGGAATTTGAAACAAAGTTCCTTAATCAATTCAAGTTGTAAGTGGATCTGGCAACCCTTCATCACTAGTTCATATTAGTGAGAAAGGACCTCAATGAATCAATTGCTATATTCAATCATCATTTTCACAAGATGTACCAGAAGCTTGAGGCCCCATATACCATGCCAGTTGGTGCTGCTATACAAGTATACTTGTGCACCTTAGACCCATTAACATCTATATTTTTGAAAAGGTTGCCCCCAAGAGACATTGACACTTTGGAGAAAGTATGTAATGAAGCTATCATGTTCACCCAACAAATGGACCCACAAGTAGGTGGAAATTATGATGTTCCACCAATATTAGGGAACACTTCCATGACTGGTCCTTTTGCAACAAATAATCAGCTCCCAATACAAGAAGCCCCAAGGATCAATTTGGTGCTGACCCTGTATGATGCTATCCCACCACTAGCCATCACATACCTAGGATATGATATGCATAGGGATTCCTTGTGTGAAAAAAAGGTTGTTGTCCCAAATGAACCAGATCAAGTTCTAGTAAATGAGTTAGATGCTATGAAGAAGACATTGTCCCAGTTGACTGGAGAGATCGCTTGGATGAAACTCAACCCAACTCTGAATCAATGAAATTACCAATGCCTAGCTGTTGCCCTAAATACTTACACTTAAAATCAAAACCATAATTATGGAAACTATAAAAAAAATAATAATAATAATAGTGGAGGTTATGGGAATAGCTCTCAAGATAAGCAGTTTGCTCAACAATAAGAAAATAGGACATGGAACAAGCATCCAAATAATGGTAGTATTCCTGCAAACAATGCCAATTTCTTTAGTTCATTAGAAGTCGACTATGCCCAAGGTCCCAGCATGCATCAACTAGATTATGAATATAGGGGGGAGTCTAACAGTCAACAAGCTTGAGATCATGAAAGTACCCAAGCCCATTTCAGTGCCATGGTCTTTGATTCATATGACTCAAGTTCGGGTGGAACTCAGGCCGATAACACTTCAGAGGAGGAATTTGTCTTCTCATTCAATGAAGAAAACCAACTAGAATATTCTGAGGTCCATGCTTTCTAGAACAACAACAAAAATACCTATAACCTAAGGATAAAAAGAGAGCCCCTGATGGATGGAATCACCCCGACAGCCCAACCAACACCACCTGATCTATGGGCCAGTAATAACCCTACACTCCCTAGAGGCCCTGGTCCCACTATCACTCCAACAACACAGCAATAATTTATTTCATTAAAAGGTCCAGTTTGGGCCAATGAAAAGTATAGTGTAGTGGAAGAATTGAAGAAAGTTAGAACCAATATGTTGATGTACGAAATGCTACAAAGATATCCCACTCAATGAGAAGCACTCCTAAAATCATTGGACCATTCCAGAGTGGATTCTTCCAACACTAATGCTAGAGGTGTATCCAATGTCAATGCTATAGAAGCAATGCCAACCATGTTCAAAGATAGGGTAGAGGTACCCCTATTTCTACTTAGCATTAAAATCTTTGGGAAGAACCTACTTTAATTTCTTAATCAACTTGGGGGCTTCATGCAATGTGATGCCATTGTCTATATGCTAGAAGTTAGGAATGAATCCTCAGCCAACCAATCACGTGGTAATCCAACTTGACAAAATGAAAGTCAAAGTCATTAGGGTCTTGAAGGATACACATATTCAATTGATGGTTGACCCTAGGATCCAAGATTACATCAATGTTCATGTAGTAGACATCCTTGAGACATACAACATGCTACTCATCTAGGAATGGACCTGATATTTGAGGGGTTGGCTCTCCATTGACTTTAGTCAACTCTAGTTGCCATGGAAAGGGCTCAACAATCAAATCAAGATCAATGCAGAACCTAAGCTTAAATAGATGATAATAGAGTATAACACTCTGAATGAAGTTTTGTTCTCACAAGCTGATTTGGGAGTGTACCATTTTGACAAAGCCTTCACATTGCACCTCAAAGAGGAGGATAGTTCTAATAATAGTTTGGTGCAAGGGTTGGTAGATGCCCAAATTATAGAGGAATTTCTCATAGAATTCATAACAAGTATGACAAAGAACATGAGACACCTCAGCTGAGACACTGACCCAAATATACTGATGTTACCAGGCTACTATCATCTCCATCAAACCAACCATTTAGAATTTACATGCCAAGATTACCACTAGGTGGATGTTTAGGTAATAGGGTAGATGTTTGACATGTCCTAGCTTATGGAAGATACAAGAACATGCACAAGAGAAGATGGGTCTCCTCCTAATGAACAAGCCTAGTTCTCTATGGTGGGCGATTTTATACAAGAAGAATGGAGCTCTTTCGATGATGGTTACCTACCCCCATGCGACAAGGTTTGGTGCGAGGCCGGGACAAAAAAAAAGATGAAGTGGGTTCTTCTTTCAAGAATAGAACATCCTAAAAATGAGAATTTGGAGGCCCCATGCATTGAAGACCTATTACCACCCCAAGTCTCCAATGAATCCCAAGCTAAGATGTCTTCACCAGAAGTAGCTCTAGGACCCCAGGTTAGAACGTCTCTCAACAAGAATCATTCAATCTAGAAACTCTGATTCGATGGATCCAAGTGTAAAATAGGAGTAGGAGCTTGGATTGAACTAATCAATTGTCATGGGGGTACATATTATGCTACCCATTGATCACAATTCTGCTCCACTAACAATGTTGCAGAGTATGAGGCTTTAGTTTGGGGTATCCTCTTCACACATGAGAAGAAAGTAAAAGAAATAGTTGTAGAAGGTGACTCACAACTGATAGTCCAATAGATCAAGAGCTAGTATTCCTACACTGATAAGTGATTGGTCTCATACCACAACCGCATCTGGGATCTAGTCAAAGATTTTGAAGCTTTTAGCATTCAGAGTGTCCCAAGAAGAAAGAATACTATTGCTGATTCTTTGGCAGTATTTGCAAGCTCTTTAAAACCACTAGAGAAGTCCAAATTGAATAAGTTCTCCATGGAACTAGTGGTAGAGCCAGCCATCCGTAATAACATAAAAAACTTTCAGTATTTCAAGATGACTAGAAGATATTGGAGTTCATCATGAATGCCAAGATTTTTGACAAGAAAAGTATTGATGAAGAGGAGGATGAAATAGATGAATCTGATGACTTAGGAATCTTAAACTTAAAAACCAATTCCATTCTAAAAGGTATGGTGCCTCTTGAGAGAATTTTTGATAAGGATGAGCATGCTCAAGAGAGGGGGAAAACACTAGTGGTAGGAGGAGATGATTGTGAGATATATAACTCAAGAATACAACTTGAACCTAGGGAAGTCCACATTGGCAAGGTAGGCACATTGGAAGAAAAGAAACAAATGGTCAAACTACTCATTGAATACAAAGACATCATAGCATGGTGCTATGAAGATTTGGAAACCTATGATCCCAATGTGATCATTCACAACATTCCATTAAATCCAGATGCTAAACCATTCCACGAAAGGAAAAGGCCTGTGAACCCTGTGATTGAACCAGTGATCCAAGAAGAAGTGCAAAAGTTGCTTAACACCAAGATAATTTTTCCCATCCAGCATTCAACTTGGGCCGCTAACCTTGTCCCTGTAAGGAAGAAGAGTGGAGAGGTTTGGATCTGTGTGGATTTTAGAAACTTGAACAGGTCCTCTCAAAAGGATAACTACCCATTACCATCCCTCGATGAAGTGTTGCAGGTAGTTAATGGTTCTCAAATGATGTCTTTTTTGGATGGCTACTCAGGGTACAACCAAGTCATGGTAAAAGAAGAGGATTTCTTGAAGACAACCTTCACTACAAAATGGGGAACATTTTCCTATCATCACATGTTGTTTAGTCTAATCAACATGGGAGCCACTTTCCAATGAGCTATGGATGAGGCATTCAAGGGTCTAGTTAACAAATGAATTTTTATCTATATGGATGATCTCATGGTTTTTTCCAGGGACCGTGCTGACCATATTGAGGATTTACGAAAGGTCTTGAAAAGGTGTCGATGCTACAAGATTTATTTAAACCCTAAGAAGTGTGTCTTTGGGGTGACTCAAGGAAAGCTCCTCAAGCACATTATCTCTGAGACATGCATCTCAATTGACCCCAAGTGGGTTAAAGCTATCCTCAAATTAGTTCTACCAAATAGTAGAAAAGAGTTGAAATCCTTCTTTGGGAAAATCAACTTTGTCAGGAAATTCATCAGTGGGTTTGGAGAGATAGTGCATCTCTTAAATGATATGTTGAAGAAAGATGCTAAAATTGAATGGAGCACTTAGGCTAAAGAACCTTTTGAAGAGATCAAAACATCCATTGCCACTACTCCAGTTCTAGTTAGCCTCGATTATCTTCTACTGTTTAAAGTTTATTCCTTTTCTTTAGAACATTCATGTATAGGAATCCTCACACAGAAAAAAGAAGGAGAAGATGAATGGTTGATCCTTTCATGAGTTGCCCCTTAAAGAATGCAGAGCTCAGATATCCAAATCTGGATAAGAAATCTTTTTCCTTAGTTAAGGCTGTTAAAAAAATCATATATTACATCCTTCAGAGCAAAGTCATCGCTATTGTTCTAGATCCAGTAGTCAATTCTATGCTGATGCAAAATGAACTAGGAGAATGAAGGTGAAAGTGGATGGCAATATTACATGAATTTGACATTGAAATCCAATCGATAAAATTGGTAAGAGGTCAAGGCCTCACATAGATGATGGTCAAAATAGAACAAGGTTTGGTGTGTCAGGTATACACCAATGAAGGAATAGTCACTGACATATGGTATCAAGACATGGTCTACTACTTGTTACAAAATTGTTGCCTAGATGGATTGAATGGTTCCTAATGAAGAGCTTTGAAAAATAAGAGTAGTTCATACATGTTGAAAAATGGGAAGCTCTACAAAGGCAATTGTGATGGATTGTACCTAAGATATTTGGATCGAATGGAAGATGGACAAGTTCTCACAGAGTTTCATGATAAGTATGGTACTAGACATGGATCATTGGAGGCTACAACTCATTAGATATTGAGATTTGACTATTACTATCCAAATTTATTCAAAGACACCCATGAACACGTGCACTCCTATCATGTCTATCAAACCAGTGCCACACATGAGAGACACCTGATGATGCCTTTATAGCTTGTCTATGAGGTGTGTCCATTCACCCAGTGGGGGCTGGACTTTGTGGGAATAATCAATTTTCTATCTTTTGTAGGACATTGATACATCTTGATTTCAACTGATTACTATACATGCTGGATGGAAGCACAGGTTCTAAAAAACTATACCATTGAGGTTATCACCAAGTTCCTAGAGGAGTTCATCATCATAAGGTTTGGCATGCATTTTTTCCTGGTATGTGATAATGCTCCTTATTTCTCATCGACAAATCTCATTCAATGGGCTTTCGAGAATAAGGTAATTCTAAAATTCTCATCCAATTACTACCTGCAAGGGAACAAAGTTGCTGAGTCAACCAACAAGAACTTAACCACGGTAATCAAGCATCTTTTGGATGAAAATCCTAGAGACTGGCACACTCAATTGAAATATGCATTATGGACAGACCATGTAAGAGTCAAGAATGCCCTAGGGACTTCCCCCTACTAGTGAGTTTATGATCTATAGCTTGTCTTTCTAATGAACCTAAAAATAACAATTCTAAGATTCATGGATCAATACGTCGAGGGTGAGGATCGAGTGTAGATTCATCTCATGAATTTTTTGAACTTTAAAGAGAAACAAACTATGGCCTTGGAACATGTAGCTAAACACTAAGCTATTGTTAAGCGATGGTTTGAAAAAAGAGCAACTATAAAAGCCTTTTGAATTTATGATCTTGTCTTGATGTGGACAAAGCAAAAGAAAAACTTGGCAGCCACACTAAGTTTCAACATTTGTGGATAGGCCCATTCTAGATCGTAGAGATCCTGGGAGAGAATACATTTTGGATTAGTTCTCTTGATAGAGAATTGGTCCCATTGCTAGTCAATGGCTAGTTTCTAAAGCATTATTTTGGGTCTTGACTGGCTACCCTTGTATATTACTATATTTTCTTTTACTTTATTGTCTTTTATTTATTTTTTGTCCATCTTGTGATCATTGTCTTTTCTTTGGGTCTCCATTTGTAGGAGGTGGGTGTTTTCAATTTTAGTGACCTGCTCTAGGTAGTCCTTAAGGTAATTAAAATTTTCCCATGGTCAAAACCTTGGAAGGAGTTCCATTTTTTTAGTGAGGTAGAGACAATGATCAGAGGTGAGGAACTTTATTTTTAGACTTCTCGAGGGAGTCTACCAGAATCAACCATCCTCAACACTAAAGCACATTTAAAAGAAAATCCTAAGCCATGGGCTTCTCAAGATAGGATTCCAATCTACATCGAGTGATGCCCATAGTCACAAGCAAAGCCTAAAAGTTAGAACCCTTTGCTAAGTAAAATTCAGACTAAAAAAAAGAGAGAAAGAAAATAAAAAAGGAGGAATGCATAAAGACAAGATAAACAAAGGAATGGTCAACACTAGGACATCATAGTCTAAGCACTGCCCCAGTTTTCAAAAAAATAGAATAAAAGAAATGAGTGATATCTTACGAAGTTACGAGGAGCATCGAAGAAGTCCACATTGAACAAATTTTTTTGATAACAAGACGCTTTCAAAAGAATTGGCTCAAAGTTGAAGCAAATCAAGTCTAAGAACCCTCCTATGAAGTCTAAGAACTTCTATAAAAGCTCATCTATAGTTGGGAAAGGGTGACTTTAGCAACCTCTATCAGGGCTATCAATGCTTGCTTGGCAATAGAGCAAGGTTAAATTAACTCTTGGAAAACTTTAGATTAGTGGGCAGTATTCTAACAACAATGAGATGACCATCAACAAAAGCTTACGGAAAAGGGTTTCCAGGGAAATTTGAACACATTATCACACACTGGATGTAGACACTGTGGTTTTCTCCATCTTGATGATGATAAGAGATATGTTCAATCTGAATATTTTTGTACTTGGCTCACTGTAGGGTGAGGTTGTCTTCTAGCGGATTGACTCTGAGAAGCATGGGTTGTTTCCCTTTCTTTGTTCAAACTATTTTTTGTGGTCCCACAACCATGCTCACCTAATGGCCTTTTGGGCCTCAAGGGCCCCCCTTTTACTTTCTACTTGTTTCACTTCTATTTCTTGGTTTCTCTTGTCCTTAGTTGTGTTAGTTTTCATTCTTTTTAGCCTTGTCATGATTTTGCACTTTTGGATGTCCATAAGTTTGAAAACTCTGAAAGAGAAAAGAGTTTAAATTTTGTTTAGGTTTTCCTAGCCATGGTACCTTATTTAGACTTTTCGGATGTCTAAGACTTCAAAGGTTTGACCCCTTGCAGGAGTAGGCATTTTAGAGATTTGGCCTTTTTAGTGGTTCAACACCCTCAAAAGGCTGATCACCTGAGGTGGTGATGTCAGCCACTGGGGTAACCTATATAAAGCACAAAGATTTTTAAAACCCTCACTTTCGCACTTGCTCCTTTGCCTCCAGCTAGTTCTTGCTCATTGCTCGTAACCTTTTCACCATCTTGGTCTCTTGTCATCACTGGTCCTCCCCAAGTTCATCATCTTCTTGGTTGGTGGTTCTTCCCTCTTCCTTCATTTTTTTTTTTTTGGTCTTAGATTAGGGTCTTGCTTTTCAGCCTATTTTGGCCCATCTTAGTTTTAGGGTTCGTGTCTTTTCAGACTTTTCAACCTTTTCTTTATGTCTAGGTTGTTTGGAGTTGGCCTTTTGGCCATCCAGACCATCAAGGTAGTCACCTTACCTCCCCTTGATTAGTTTTTGGTCAAACTCATTATTGGACTTGTCTTTGAGTCTGACTAAGAAACCCTAGTTTAGGACCTTCGGGGTTTGAAACTTTCAAGTAACTTGCAGCAGGACAAATTCTCTTAATTGTTGAGGGCACCTTTCAACATTTTGGTGTTGTTGCATACCAAAACATTCATACCTTCGAAGCACCAAAAGTAGACAATCCTGCCCAAAAGTTTTCAAGTGTGCCTTTGGATTTTTTGGCCTTATTGCATGCTAAAGTTTTATCAATCCCTAGATCACCACACTCTTCAAGAGGCTACCAAAAACCCTCTTGGGCCTTTTTAGCATTCAAGGGTTTTTGCACCTCTAATTCATTGAAAGAACTGAGAGTGTATTATCATCATAGTGTGGCCTCCTTCTACCTTTTCGGCCTTTTGGAGGTCCTACACCCTCAAAAGTCTAAAAGGCCAAAAATGCCTCTTGTGCCCACTTTTGAGCTTATTTTTGGTAACATACTTTTCTTTCAGAGTTTTTCTTTCTCCTAACATGTTGTTGATTCATGTCTTGTCCTCTTTGCAAATATGGATGAAAAGGTAGTAGCATCCCTAGCAATGAAATATAAATTCAAAGGCTATCATCCACCTTCCAAAGTGACCAACCTGCACGCAGGCATAACAAACACTGATATTGGGAATGTAAGATGGAATGACTATCTGAATAAATGTGTTCAGTCTGTAGGACGTTTGAAGGATTGCACTTCCTTAGTCCACTACTCTCTAGTGAATGCATCATCTCACACATTTTCCATCCAATTAATAGACCTAATCAACACACTGACCAATAACTACATCCCTGATAAGCGCATGGTAAAGAGTAACATTGGTGAAGTGGTCTTGGACCCGATGCCTGACAACATGAAGGATGTTTTCCATCTACCCAAAGGGGTTGACAAGTTATTTAATTTTAACATCAACAAGGGAATGGAGTTTTACAATAAAGCCATACAAAGGGCTCACAACATTGTCAATAATGAGTACCTAAAGCAGTCATTACCCAAGAACAAACTAGATAGAATTGATATGAGAAGAGGGTATATGAAAGAAGATATCTAGACACCCATAAAAATGATCAGTAGGGTGTATGGGATACCTAAGTCCTCTTTGCTAGAGCCATGGATGATTTTCTTCATCTAAGAGATAAGAGAAAGACAAGCGAGGTTTGATTGGGTCTCTATTATAAGTGACAATCTAGATGAGCAATTGGTTCAGGTTAAGATAGACCCTCATTTCTACATGATGTCTTATGTTGTGTATTTGCTAGCTACATCGGTAGTGTATCTAGGATTGACTAAGGTTGGGGTGATGGGTGAATAGAACACATGGCCATTTACCTTGTATCCTCAACTGGTGAGGAAAGACTTCTACACACACAATAGCCCAAATTTTAGAATAGTCAATGATGCTTTCATTTTTTCCATCATACATTCCATTGAGGGGGACTATACTAGAAGGCTATCCACTAAAGCAACAACTAAAGTAAAGGCCATTGGGGCATTCTACATACAATTCTAGACCTTCACTTACATTTAGGTGGTAGGAAGCACCTTGGCACCAAAGAAGTTACCAAGGTACCCTTCTAATAGAGTAGTCCTCATAGAGATTGCAAGGAAGCTATCTGACGTACATGAACACATTAACCATAATAAGAAGCATTGCTTAGATTTTCCCATTTCCATAGGCCCCCATTACATGCCAGATATGAAGGTCTACAAGTCTTTGACTTGGGAGTTGGATGAATGCCCACTGTTAACTTACAACCTGGTGAGACCTCACTTTGATCCCATTGGTACATACAACCACATAATGGGAAGGCACTCTGTTCATGAGCCACACGTAGAAGACTATTGTGCTAACTGTGTTGATGATTATGAAGTAAGGGTTCCTGATTACTATTAGATGAGTCTAGAGCTAGTACAAGATGCCTTTTCATTGAGAATTCTATAGAAGGTAGTAGATGCTGACTCAGACAAAATTTTGGATTCTATATATAACACAGACAACGTGTACATAAGGGCTATCTTGAATGCAGAGGTAGATCAAGATGAGAATGATAGTATTGATTTCAGAGCCTGACATGTGGTTATATTGACTAAATCTTGGATTGCTCATCCTTTCCCAATGTAGTTGGTCCCCATAAAACAATTCTTGGAGAAGCCCTCCTGATAAAAGAAGATGAAGGGAGAAAAGATGTTGAAGCCACAATTCAAAGAGGCTACTCCTCTAAAGCTAGAAACTATATATCGGCAGCTTTAGAAACTATATATCGGCATGAGCACCCTACTATATATGGTCCAGCCATGTACTCCAAAAAGGAAAAAACTAGGATGACCAGAAGTATTGCACCACTAGAAGCACTATCCTCTAGTGACATTGATTTACCAAGGTCGGAAAATAAAACAAAATTTAAAATCATAGGACCCCAGCTGACTGGGATCACCAAGGGGAATGTTTATAAAAGGAAGAAAGGCTCAACACCCACACAAATGGATACCCTGGTGCAAGATGATGAAGATGAGTTGGATGAAGCTCCCCTTAGTAGGAGAACTTGGTCTGCAGGATTCATAATGAAGAGGAGGGTAATGGACACTGATCCTAAGGATGCTGAAGGGGCTACATAGGGAGAACCAGTAAATCTGGATGCCCTTGGTGATGATGAATTTGACATCATATATTTTTCTAGATTACATGGCTTCAAGGAGTCCAAGTAGCAATTTCCTATGTAGTTTACAAGTCTTTTTAGTGGCATGGGAGAGGACCTACAATAAAGGCCTTAAGCCCAAAAGGAAACTAGAGAGCCTGAAAAGGACTCTTCTATTGGTGTCATTCTTGAAGAAGATTTAGTTGCAAAGGTACCATTGGTTTCAATCACTCCACCTATGCCTCCACCTCGACATCCAAATCCACCTTTAGTTCCACTTCAAATACCCCTATCACTCCACTTTCCACTCTAGTACAAACTACTCCATTGCCTCAACAACCATCTTCATCCCATGTTCCCCTTCCAATTCAAACTCCTCCAGCTCATTCAACCACTCCCCTTGTGTCTCTTATGCCTCCCTCATTTAACATTCCTCCACAAGTCCCCATGCCTTGACCATAGGTTCATGATGAGTCATTTCCATAGAGCTCACAAGAACTAGAGAAAGAAGTAGAGGTCACTGGTGAAGAGAAGATGGAGGAAGCTCATGCAGGGTCTAAGGAGCTAGATGTCAGAGGGGAATCACAAGTAGAAGATTAGCCACATAATGAGGAAGAAAAACAATAGATAGATATAGAAGAACAAATGGCTGATGAGAAACAAACCACTGATGAGGAGGAACACACATGGGAGGAAGGTGAACAAAACACTGGGAATGAACATAAAATAGGAGAAGAAGAAGAAAGTCAAGAGGAAACTAAAACAAATCCCCTAGCAACTTCTTCCATATTAGCTGCCCCCTATGAGCCATTGAATGCATTCTCAAAACCCACATGGTTCACCAAAGAGGTATAGCCAAGGGTCAGAGTATACACGGATGATGAGGTTGATGTGACCATGCTAGGGCATGCTTTCCACCAAATGGCACCAGTTCCCTAAGAAAGGAGAATGTCTTATGTAACACAAGATTAAATAGGTATGTGGAAAGCACAAGTGGTAATTTCTACAATGGATGACAGTGTGAATGAAATCACTCCAAATGACTATGTGTTGGAGGAGGTAGACTTGGGAGAGCCAGCTAGGGAAGGTAGAAAAACCTTGGCTACTTTGGGTTTGAAGGATGCTCTAGGCTTCATGGATAAGAATGAAGAAAGGATCAAAGCTCTGGTAGAGAAAAATGAAACTATGAAGAAATTCATTTTGAAGACAATGGGCCCACTTGACCCAGATAACCCTGAGGCCTCATTATAGGCACTTTTGGAGAAGGGTGAAATAAATATAGATGTTCCACATTATTTTGTATAGGCTTGTGTTGATTGGAATCTAGATTCTGAGTAGTTCACTAGTCTATCTCTCAAAAGGATTCTAAGGCCCTTTCAAAATATTTTGGCAGGAATAACTTCCTTGGTGGAAATCATGAGTGAGGAGAATGGTATAGAAGAGACGATCTTAAACTAGTAAAAGGTTTTGGATGAGCTAACAATGATAAGGAAGTGACTCTTCTAGGTTTTGATGAAGATATATGAAGGGTTGGAATTGGACAATTTTGAAGAGTAGATCCAAGAGATAGCTATGACATTGGCCATATTTGAAAAGGTTCTCAAGAGGTTAAACAAGAGAAGAGACAACAACATGCTTTTTGCAAAAGAGTTGCAGGAGTTCTTTGAGGGTCTAGACTTGGATCTATTTGATGAAGATGATGATAAGACTATGTTCTTAGTAAATGACATCATTAGTCAGTACCTGGTCATATTCTGAGGGGTAAAGAATAAAGAAGACCTTCAGCAAATGTTTTACCAGGAGGAAATTCAGAAAATACTATCTCGTGAAGAAGACATAAAAGCTCTTACAAAGGAATTGATTGACTTTAGGGATAGGCAAAAAGAAGTTCTTCAAGGGATTAAGATGTTAGACTTTGATGAAGTGCTAGAGATAGTGGATAGATTCAAGAAAGAACATCCAGAAGTGCCTCCTAGTCAGTGAGCATCCAGTCCAAGATCTGCCAAATTTTGTGTACAAAAAATCCTGTTTTGACACAACCATTTTTGCAGAGCTTGATTTTCAACATTTCATCCATGAGGAGTTTTTGGTCACCGACAAGTTTGACATGTTTGATATTCAGGGAGGGAGGTCTTAACACTTGGTCATTTTTGGAGCTTGAGTTTTTTAGACCAACTGTCAGGATTTGGGCATTTTTTGGCACATCTGAAAGTTAACTCCAGTTGTCTTAGAGATCATTTTACAATCATTCGAGCTTCCTTTTTGGGATCATTTGTGCATGATTTTGGGGTTTCTTTTAGTTGGATCTATGTGGAGAAGCCAGAGCTAAAGATCAAGGGTAGAAATGTGAAGATTATGAAGTGTATGCACAAGTTCTAGCTCCATTTTTGAGTCATCTAATGCATACCTTATTCAAATATTTGTAATGCATGAGGTTAAATTCCATGCTAGGATAGTTTAGGTAAGCTTTAGAAGTAGTTTCTTTAATGCAAGCTTTAGTTTAGATTTACTTTCAAGTTTTAGTTGCAATAAACCCTAGCTACAAAAATAAGATCATGGCTCTATAAATTGTAATAAAATGATGTAATGAGGGTCAACTTGATTATTAATACAATATATATAGTTAGTGCTTCATTCATGGTGTGATTTATCTACTATCTATGTGAAATTTGTGAATGTGTGGATTTCTCATTCTTTATTTCATAGATCCAATCATTTGTTTAATGATTCTAAGTCTGCGATCTATTAGTTCGGTGTTTGTTGGTGTTGCATTGCTATGTTGTGACAAATTTTTGAGAAGATTATTCTTTGGTCCTTGAAGATTAACTTGTCTCCTATGTGCACACATCTAGAGTGGCTTCATGATCTGATGAGTTTTATCTTACCATACATCTATATTTGTTCGATTCCATTGATGATTACATCCATTTAGCTAAAGATTGTGACATGATCTGATCTCTATTTTGTGGGTTTCTCCATCTTATTGGTTATTTAATTCGCATAGTGGTGTGATGCTGGAAAATTCATTTATATTTCTATTTAGAAAATTCATTTATATTTCTTGTTACCCTACATCTTCTAACCTTCCTTGCAAGTTATTTTTGATAGATTAATTAAATCAGCATTGCTTTCATTTCTAAATTTGAAAATTGCATCAAAATAGAGATATTGTGGAATCCTAAAGTTTGTTTTGCAATACACTTGAGAGAAGAACCAGGAAAGGCCTCCTTGTTAACAAATCCATATTTGTCTTCTATTGAGCTATCCAAGCGGTTGAGACCTAGCCAGAAGGAACCTTGAAATTGATCCTATCAGACTTCCAAGAGGGGAATTTGCTCTTGTAAATTCTTAGCCATTTTCTTCATGTAGAAATGATGATCAACAAAAAATTTGTACTATCACTTTACTTGCAAATGCATACCATTTATTCAAAAAATTTAGGATTTTCTGGTAAATCCACTATGTGCATACCATGTAAATTTCAAGAGCATGAAAGTCTATATGCCTTCAATAGATCCATTTTGTGACATGCTGCAAACATGGTGTTCCATACGTATTTTGTGTTCATACTTGTCAGGCATTATGGAAATTCACGAGCCTACTTGAGGCTTCCCCAAACTCCCATTTGATAGAGAAAAATACCTCCAAAACCATCTTAGCACAACTACCTACAACCACGGTTGACCACATCTTAGTAAGGAAGACTATAAAATAGAGCACATGCCATGCCAATGAAGCCACATTTGTAATGCATATATTCTATATTGGTTGAGAAAAATGCATCTCCCTAAGGCTCTAGATGCCTATACTATTGGAAAATGCAATTGTTGTATTGTCATTGATGTGAAATCTTAACTAGTAAGACTGTTGCTAGTTAGGAAAAGGTTGAGTTATCTTGATACTTCAATGAGTACTTGATTATGTTGCACAATGATAAGATAATGTAATGTTTATCTTAGTAAGAATAAAGACTAAAATGGCAGGCTTAACCACACAAAAGTGAAGAAATCTAGTTTAAGCCAAGTTATGTTAGTGTCGATCGAGTTAGTATATGCCAAGTAATTTCAATATTGACTAGACATCAGTTAATTTCCAAGGAAATAGTTTTAGTATTGACTGAGATTTCTAATGAAGACTGAGGAGTTGATCATTATATTGACTGAGCATAAATATTTTACAATTGAGGGAGAATTTAGATTTCCAGCCGACATCTTTTAATTCTTGGATTATTTAAAATGTGTTGACTTTATTTATTGATTGTATGAAATCATTTAATGCACTGTAAAATGTTTTATTGTAAATCTATTAAGAGATTTGAGATGTTTCTAGAAAAGGAGATGAAGAACATAAATTAGGAAGGATTTGATGAATTTGACCTAACCCTAAGATCTATGAAGGAGACTAAGTGGAAAAAGATGTATTTACCTAATTGAGGAAGTATTAAGGAAACCTAAGCATGGGGTTAACAAGAGAGAGGATGTTGGAAGTGTTGTTAATGTTATTGATTGTACAAGCAGAGAAGGCTGAAGGAGAAGTTTTGTGATTGCTTGAAGGAGTGTTTCGAGTAGATCAGTGATGGTGATGGTAAAGGTTCACAGTCAATAAGCCAGCATATGTGTATGGAATTAGATCTGATATTTGCAAAGTGAGTTGTATGTTTTTCAGATCATTACTACTACTACTACTTTCTAACCATTGTATTAGTCAAAATCATTTTAACAGAGCTTGATCTAATAGTCATATGTATAAATCCTTTGAACAAGGTTTCATTCTAATGGAGTGTATGTAAGTCCTATAACAAGGTGCACTTTTAACAGAGTGGTTTAAATCGAGTCACACTTGATAGTGTGTTTGTAATCTTTGATAGGGTTGGCTTTTCATAGAGCTCACTTCAGAAGAGTGAAAATAATAGTAACATGTTACAAAGTGGTTTTTTCCAAATTGGGTTTCCACTATAAACCCTAGTGTCAATACTTGCGTGAATGTTTTGGTTTGAACATTTATGTGTTTTACAAGATGCATGTCCTCATGCTTTTCCAGAGAACCATACACAACATGCACAAAATGTTCACAAGGGGTGTAGAGATGGGATTTTCAAAATGCTCCAAAAATTTGTTCCATGCATCCATCACAATCACGACATCATATTTATTTTGATGCACCATGAAACAGTTAACATTCTTGGTGTATGCTTTGTCAAATGATGAACCCCATTCCAAAGTCCTCTTACCATATTCATTCTGCACTCCATGGATCACTGCAACTATCATACATTTGAATTTGTTGTGCATAAAATTTAGGGAAAAAATCAATATTTCTGCTTCTCCACATTATATCATCTCACTTTTCCCACATCCTTGTGGAAATGCAAAGATTAACTTTCCCCATTCACCTTATGTTTTTATTTTGCCTCCACCACTTTTCCGCGAGTAAAATGAGAGATTTTAAAAAAGATTGGTGGAGGTGCGGGGTACACCCGCACTTCTACCCTTCCATTTCAACTTTGTATACTATATACATAGAAATGAGGGGTGTAATAAATCCTTGTTTACTTGATTTGTCCTTTGCATTCAACTTGCATTTTATCACCCAGGCCTTTACTAACACAGAGCTACAGGGAAGTATTAAAACCATACAAATATTTCACTTTGAAAAATATAGTTTTTGATCAAATCCAGAGCCTACCCAATATTTGCATTCAGCTTGTGGATAACTTATTAGATCACCATATGATTTAATATATTCAATTGATTATACCCCCTATGCAATGAAAGTTACTTCTTTAAAATGATTTGAATTTTTACCTACAAAATTACTTGAAGTATTAGCATTTTAAACAATATTTAATTCACATAATACAATAAAAATTTTGATTCAAAGAAAATATCTTTAATTTTTATTCATGGTGAGGTTAAATTCACTTATGGGCCCGACTAAACTTTTCTTCGTTTATAATCAATTCGAATTGAGAATCTTATTCCTGATCATTTCTATGCATATCTAAATTCAAAAAATGATGTTGGAACCCACTGAAATGTGTGTTGGTTAAAATCTCTATTTTTTCTTTTTGACCCAAAAAAGATAGGATGTTTTTAAAAATTTTGCAGTCTTTAGGGTTTTCTAGGTCTAAATGTCTTTGAAAATTAGAAAACCCTAGTTGTGACCGTTAGCCTTCTCTTTCTTTGTTACTTTATCAAATCACTTAAGCATCAAAATAAGCATGTGCACTTTAATTTTCCTCTCAATCACTTAGTCTCCCAAAGAAATAAGAATATTCTTATATATCTAGTGAATGCTCGAAAGCCTTTGTCACCCAATCTCATAAGCATGTTGGAATATTCTTTAGTATCAAATGACTTAGTAATTTCCCTTTTAGTCTCCAAGTCTCAGAATGTTTTGTCAAGATCTAGCGACTACTGTGACAAATTGTATGAGAAAAGAACTATAGTTGTGTAGTCTCTAGATGGAAATTACCTTTGTCAGGCGATCTCAGGATGATTTATTAAAGTGATGTTTCATTCAACGATTGTGATTTTTCTCTTTGGTCGCTGAATCTCTAAATGGAGGTGCAGTCTTATTTCATGTTGATCAGCAAGTCTCCAGATCTTTAAGCAGTTAGTCATTTCATTTAGTGACTATGATTTCCTTTGGTTGCATTATCTCCCAAAGTAGGTGGTTATTTTCTACACGGTCAATGATCCAACAATATAGTTGTCTCCAAACCTCCAGATGCAGTGGTTAAGTGATGAAGGGTTATGAGACTCAGCGTGGACTATAGGATGAAGATTTGATCAATGGATGGTATTTAATCTCTAGATGTAACTCACAATTAAGAAATGTTTTTGTGACTTTGAGATTGTTTCAGTTGTGTGCTCTCAGGACCTAAACCCCAGTTAAGTAAAGGATCGTGAGATTCAACGAAGTCTCTTTGTCGCTAGGTCTCCAAAATTATCTGGGTTGAGTTAAGGTTAAGCCCAGCACTTATATGTTTATTCAATGATGCAAGGACTATGTAGTTGTGGGATCTCAAGTTCCTAGTAGTTAATAAGAAAGCCTCCAGTGATTCAGTGACACAGTTATCTCTGGGTTGCTAAATTGAGTAGTTAGTTAAGGAAATATCTTGTGACTTAATGTGGAACATAGGATGTGATGAAGAATAAGATCAATGGTGGTCGTGAGATCTCAAAAAGAAAGTTGAAAATTCAAAAAGCTTTAGCGATTAAGAGACTTTAGGTTTGTCACTAGATCTCCAAATCGGGTGACCACCGAATGTTTTAAAAGGGTTAATAAAGTTATCGTGACTATGAGAAAGACTATAGTCACCACATCTCTAGATAAGATAAATTGAGATTTATTTCCTTCAGTCACCAAATCTCCAAATGACTAGGTCAGAATATCTCACTATGAAGTTTTAAAAGTCAACTATGTTCTATGACTTAGAGGAGGACTATAGTCGCTAGGTCTCATGATGAAATATTAAGGTATATATTTGTTTAGTTGCATGATCTCATGAAGAGAAATTATTCTTCTATGACTTAGAATTTTCCTGTGATCACCAGATCTCATAACATAAATAAAGGGTGGCCTTAGTCACATGATCTCGTAATGAGAAATTTTTCACCTACGACTAAGAAATAGACTTTAATTAGGTGATCTCCAGATAAAAAATTTGTGATCGCTTAATCTTGTAATGAATTCATAAAATGGGAAATCTTTTCAAGACTACGAGAAGCCTTCTTAGTCACCAGATCTCAAAAGCAATTAAAGGCACCAATGTTATAAAGTGATCATGATACTTCTTCTTTGTCACTAGGTCTCTGAATGTTTGAATTTAAATTGTTGAGGTACGAATAGTAAATTAAAGCTCTGTTCGTGTGGAATAATGGTGGAAGTGACCTTTTGATAGCTATAGATGTCAGAAATGTTGGCGCATTCAATTTTGTAGAATAAAATAGTTAGAGGCTACTCATTTGAAAGTTATGGAGCATATTGAAGAAGTACAGAGTGCTAGGTTTTTTGAGCTTTCCGAACTTACAATGCAACTAGTGATTTTGTAGGGAATTTTTAGAGTTTCAGTCAAAATGAGTCAATCAAAAACAAGTGGAGCCTCCACCAACTGAGGGTGTAAAGGGAAAGTAAAGGAGAGTTTTTAGATGAGTTCCTAACCCTCTTGCCTAGTTCATCTCAGAACAAAAAAGTTAGTGATGATTATTTTGCAGATGATTTGACTTACTGTAGAGATGCTAAGACTCATGAGGTCACAGGCATGTGCTTGTTTCCATATTTCTATAAGAATTGTGACAATGTAGTTCCAATTTCAAACCCTTGGACGTTAGGGTTAGAAAAATTGATAGTTCCTAAAGTCTTTCTTGACATAGATGCATTGCTTATGTTGTCTCAGTGTTATGATCCCTTTTTAAAGACTATTAGAAAGGAAGATGGTTCACCCTTGGTAACCCTAGATAGAAATTCCTTCATGAGGGCATTCAAAATTTAGGTTCTAATGGCCACAGAGATTGACTTAAAGGCTCAAGCCAATATATATATCTAGGAGGCTGTAGTAGTTGCTAGAGAAATTCAAAGCCATGTGTCCAAAGAAACTAGAAATTATATTGCAGCTATGGCTGGGGCACCTCCATATCAGTTTAAAGACCTCAAATTTTATATGAAGTATATAGCATATGGATTATGCTAGGTTTTGGGAGTTGATGTAGGCCTTGATAGAATTTCTTCTAATATTTTGATGTTGGCTATGGATTCATAGAACTGTATGGTGAATAAAGGTTATGATTTTATTGATGATGTAATAAAGAAAATGCATGAGGGTTTGCTATCTCTGAAGAATTTTGCATCTGGCACTACCCATAGGTTCATGCATTATTCCTTGCTGATGCATTTGATTGTGTATCACAATTATGACCTCATCAATTTGCAAGATCTTAAACCATAGATGACATGGAATGGACAGCCCAACCCTTTGCAGTTTTGGTTAGCAATTTGGAGCCCTTCTTGCCCTAGGCAAGATTTTGGTATTTTTGAGAACTGGATTGTGTATCCAATACTCTGAAGTTTGGAAGTAAATTGTACAAGATTATCCACCAAGGTCCTACAATTGATAAGAACCCAAAAATTCATTGATAAATGGCCCAAGGGTCACAACTGGGGAGATATTTTTTATCAACTAGGATATTCACTGATTAGGGTTTATGGATGCCCTTAGCCTCCTCATATACTTCCATTTTTTTGTTCCACCAAGGATTGCATTTTTAGAATTTATCTAGCAACTCATGTTGATAGGTAAAGAACATCTAGCTCCCCATAGAAAATGGACTTTTACACCTAGGCACTTTAGAGTGCATTATCTCACAATTGGAAATGGAGCTCTTAACAAAGTTAATGACTAGTTGGAGGGATATCACATGTTTGCAACATCATATAGATATGTGGATTTAGAGGGATTCCTAGCTATTTCTAGGCTATATTATGCTCTTATCCTTCCCTTCAATAAACAACATGAGGAGTATCTAGAGGAAGATGTTATTTGGAACATCATTGAAGATAATGAGGCAGAAAAAAGAATAAATCAATTGAATACATTATTTGATGCTGAAAAGCAGTTGAAGAGAAAAGGATTGCCATTTGGGGGGTTTTTTCCCACTTTTCCTTACTTTCAAAGACTTGATAAAATGATGGCTCAATTTAATACACTGATGAGGTCCATGGAGGATCAAATTGATAAAACCAATAAGGGTAAGAAGGCCCACTCTGAGTCAAAGAGTGATGATGATAGTGATGGTGGCTACCCAGTGTATAGTCCACCCCTTATAGAAAAACCATTGGTTGAGGGGCCTAGAGGAGAAAAAGAAATTTTTAACCTCAGTGAGTTGCCTAGCTTTGAGGATACAAATGAGCCTTTGAAGAATAAGAAGAAATGAATGGCTAGAGAGCCTTCTGAGAAGAAAAAGAATAGAGTAAGTGCCCTTTATACAGGGACTGGTGAGCATCACCACCTCCTAAGAAAGAAGGTGAGGGAAGAAAAAAGAAAAAGAAAGGTTCAAATTGAAGAGGTTGAATTGCCTTTGGCCCTTGGCCAAGATGATAGAATAATTGAGTAGGATGCATTCCTGATGGATGATAATTTTTTTTAAATCTGATGAGTTTAAGAGATTTTTAATATGGCACAAGCACCAACATGTTTCTTCTAATGTGCAGATAACTAAGGAGGGTCAAGTGCCAGATAAGGCACTACAACAATTAAAAGAATATGACCTGGAGGATGAAGTTTTAACTCTAGATGAGGCTAGACAATTAGTAAAATAGAGTAATATGCTATTGGTGCCTGGGTGGAGTTTGTATTTTGATTTTATAATTGATCAAATAAAGAGGTAGGAAGATGTCACTCTGTCTTCTGAAACCCAAGTTGGAGACATAATTAGAGGGTTTGGGTATAGCCCAAAGAGCTAGGCATTAGCCATGTGGAGTCTTTATCCAAAAGACAAGAAGCCACAAATTTTGAATGTAAAAGAATAGATGGAAGGAGATAAAATTGTGTGGTCAATCCACAATATAGGGGACCTAGAGATTTCTTAGGTGTTGACCCAATTTGCAAAATTAAATGAAGATAAGACAAAGAAATTATTAGAGTGGTATGGTGCTTTGTGTGAGGATTATAGTACCCTTGTAAAGGATAGGGATTTGAAGATAATAAAACTAAATGCATTGGAGAAGTGTACAGAGGAATTAGAGCAATAAATTATTAACACTCCTATCCAACCCCTTGCATCTACAAAGTAGCCCATAGTACAAGAAATGACAAATGAGGAGGTAGTTGCAGAATTGAAGAAAATAAATGATGAAAAGAATGAGGCCATATTACAGGCCCTTTTGAGAATTTTGCAACACAGAATGAATGCCATTAAAGATAAGTTTGATCTTGTCTTTAATGCTTATGGAAAATTTCCCGAATTGCAAAAGGAGGTTAGTACTTATGTGCAAGTTTTAAGTAGATTTCATACAGTGTGGTCTGTTAGAGTACCACTTTTTGAAAGATTAATTTTTGCCCAGTCTTTAAGTAATGATATTCTAGAGATAGTTGTGAGGGTTGGTGAGGAAATTGATAGAGTAAAGGCCATATTACCACTTTTCAAGGGTAAGGAAAATTTGATTGAGGCTAAGATAGCCATACTTAGCTCTTGCTCCAATAAATTTATCCCCTCAATTTTGAATGAAGATAGAGCCATTAAGAGTCTTGATCAATGGAGATCAGATGTTGATCTTCTATTGCCTAGGAAAGAGGCATTTTTAGGTGAAGATAGTAATGCTAATAGAGAAATCTTTAATAAAACCCTGGATGAAACAATAAAAGTAGAGATAGATATGGTTACATTTATTATAGATGTCAAAGCTATAACAGATGCTAGGTGGGAGAGATAGAAGGCATAGTTACAACTTGTCAGAAATTTCAACATAGTTACAGAGGAGCAAGTAACTGCATGGGATGAACTCACAAAACCCAAGAAACCTACATCTACCATAGTTGACTTAGATATTCTTGATGATGAGTAAAGAAGACATTTGGAGCACCTTGATGGAAATATAGATGGAGTAATTGAGAGGGGGGGGGGGTGAATTAGTTAACCACAAAAATATTACCACAGATCCCTTAAATGTCTTTAATAAATATTTTTTGCTGTCACTCGGTAAACAAAGAGAATTACTATAACTTGGTAATTATAGAAAGTATTAAATATAACTATTCTTTAGCATTCATCAATTATTAATGTGTATGCATAGTGAAACAACAAGAGCACAAGAGACACCAGATTTACCGTGGAAACCCAATATGGGAAAAACCACCAATGTAACTAGTTATTGTTTTTCACTCTTCTGAAGTGATGCCTAGTTAGAAGCCAACCCGGTAAAAGGTTACAAAACACACTATTAGGTGTGACCTTGTTAGAGGATTTAATCACCCTTTTAGGAGTGGCCTTGTAAGAGGTCTTTAAAACAATTCAATGGAACTACTACCTTGTTAGAGGACTTACAATATGGTTGTTACACCAGCTCAGTTAAGAGATTTAGAGATCACTGCTACAATGATAAGAAAGTAACAATGAAATGACCTGTATAAGATGCAATTGAATTGCTGATTACAGATCTCTGTTCTGCTTCACTTAGATCCTCTCTAATTGAATATATCTTTGCTGCTCCTCAAGGATATCTGATCATCCTTCACAATTTGCACATATCTGCCTTCAAAATGATTTTCATATTTTCCCCATACTCACACTCTTTTCTTCTTGAATGAATATATATATATCATTCAGATTGTTCATTCAGTTTGTCAAGTCGGCACAAATAATCATTTCAAATATTACAACAGTTAGCTGGAATAAACAAACTTTATTCACAAAAATCCTTAAATGGCCGACAGTGCTTGGTAAACACTAATCCTAAAAATATTTCCTTTGGTGACCGATGGAGCTTGGTTACCTCTGCAAATTCTGCAACATTCTTTGGGGACCGAGTGAACTCGGTAGATACTAAATTTCCTTTGATAACCAAGGAAGCTCGGTTAACACTGATTTCTTTCATACTTCCTTTGACACCTGAGAGAACTCGGTAGATACTTAGCTGACTGACTGAGCTCGGTAGACACATAGAATTGATATATGATATGATATTGTGTGACATCAAGGACAATACATATTTAAACAATTGTATCCAACAATCTCCTTCAGACAATTATTTCCAACAATCTCCTTCTTTGGCATTGATGGAAACACAATATGTCATAGCACAATGAAATTTTAAAAAGATTTGAATAAGGAATATATGCTTAGCTTTTTCTTGATTCATATCTCCCTCTATCAGAAAACTTCCTTCTTGACTGAAAAACTATCCCTCAAACTCTCCTTCTTGATTCTTTGAAAAATTTCTTGAAATGACAAATGACAACAAACTCTCCCTCTTTGACAACACATGCCAAAGACAACTCACATATTGCCAGTGTATACCAATGTACCTCAAGTACTGGTTCATATGCAATGATTGCTTGAATATGCTACGTCAACTGATGATTTTCAACATGCTCTGGCTGATGCATCGCTAAATCTTTATTTAGTGAGCCTCAGATAGGGGAATAACCCCTAACTTACCTCTCAGATACAAAAATGCATCCTTAGGTAATGGTTTGGTGAATATATCTACAATTTGCTTTTTTGTATGAACATATTCCAATCTGATTTCCTTGTCTTGCACTAATTCTTTGACAAAGTGATATTTAATAGCAATGTGCTTGGTTTTGGAATGCATGACTGGATTCTTTGAAATGTTAATTGCACTTGTATTATCACAAAACATAACAACTGGTTCATTGATCTCAACCTTCATGCCTTCCAATAACTGTTTAATCCAAACAATATTAGAGCAATTTACTGCAGCAGCAACATATTCTACTTTAGCTGTGGATTGGGATGTGCAATTTTGCTTTTTACTAGTCCAAGATATCAATCTTTTACCAAGAAAAAATGCTCCACCACTTGCACTTTTCCTGTCATCAATGTTTCCTGCCCAATCAGCATCAGTAAATACTTTTAAGTCCAGATTGCCTCCAAATTTATACCACAAACCATATTCTTCAGTTCCTCTCAAGTACCTCAAGATTCTTTTGATTTCCATCATATGATTTTCTCTGGGTTTTGCTGAGAATCTTGCTACTATTCCAACTGCTAAGGCAATATTAGGTCTTGTATGCACTACATACTACAATTTTCCAATCATAGATCTGTATAAGGTCTGATCTACTTCTTTTGAATCATCATCTTTGGTAAGCTTCAGTCTAGTACACATGGGTGTACCAACTAGTTTTGAATCTTCCATACCAAACTTCTTAAGTATTTCCTTAATGTATTTAGACTGAGTAATGTAGATACCATTCTTGCTCTGCTAAATTTGAAGACCAACAAAGAATTTTATTTGACCAAACATAGACATTTCAAATTCTTTGTTCATTTTCTCTAAAAAAAATTTTCACTGATCATCATTTCATGTAAATACAGTATCATCCACAAATATTTCTGCCAAAACAATTTTGTTGTCTTGTCCTTCTTTGATGTACAAATTACTGTTATCATTGGTTCTTTTGAAATTAATCTGAATAAGATAGTTATGTAATCTTTCATACCATGCTCTAGGGGCTTGTTTCAGACCATACAATGCTTTGTGTAATTTTCAAACCATATCCCTTTTGTCTGGATCAATGAAGCCTTCAGGTTGTTCAATGTAGACTTCTTCATCAAGACTTCCATTGAGAAATGCAGATTTTATATCCATCTGATATACCTTAAATCCTTTATGTGCTGCATAAGCAAGTAGAGTTCTTACACCTTCTAATCTTGCAACAGGAGGAAAGGTCTCACCATAATCTATACCTTCTTCTTGAGAATAGCCTTTACATACCAATCTAGCTTTGTTTCTTGATACTTGACCATCTTCATCCAACTTATTCCTGAATACCCATTTTGTTCCAATTACATTTTTGTCTTTAGGTCTAGGTACAAGAGTCCATGTTTTGTTCTTTTCTATTTGTTCTATTTCTTCACTCATAGCCTTAATCTAGCTTTCATTTTCCAATGCATCTTTCACATTTCTAGGTTCAAAATCAGCAAGTAAACATGTACCTTTTAGTTTACTTCTTGTCATGGTACCATCTGATTTGTTTCCAATAATCTGATCTGGTGTATGATGCCTCCTGACATACTTGGCCAATACAGGTTCCTTTCCTCTTGAATGAGTTACATTGTCATCTTCTAGGATTTCCTCTTCAGGTTCAGGTTGCTTGGGCTTCGTAGATGTTTGCTTGGTAGCTTCAGGCTGAGCTCGGTTCCTTGTGACTCAGTTTGAACTTCTTCCTGTGACTCAATAAATGTACTGGGTTCAGTAGATACAGTCAACTTGTTATTGATAGATATGTCTAGCAATGTATCAGGCTCAATATAAACAAATCTCTTGTAATTCTCTGGTTCCTTTTTTCTTTCTTCTTCAGTCTTTTCTACAAATTCATCAATTTTCACATGTATACTTTCTATGACTTTGTGAGTAGACAAGTTCAAACATTTATATGTCTTGCTTTTGCTAGAATATCCCAAGAATATTCCTTCATCACTTTTCACATCAAATTTTCTTTTTCTAGATTCTTTTAAGATATAACACTTGCTGCCAAATACTTTTAGGTAACTCACATTAGGTTTATAGCCATACCATAATTCATAAGGAGTTTTGAATGTGTCTTTCCTCAACTATACTTGGTTCAAGGTATGAACTATAGTGCTGATAGCTTCCTTCCAATATTTTATAGCAATGTTCTTTTCAATCATTAGAGTCCTTGCACAATCCATGATAGATCTATTCCTTCTTTCAGCTATTCCATTCTGTTCAGGAGTTCTAAGGGTTGATACCTATCTTTTGATTCCTCTTTCAATGCAAAAATTATCAAATTCATGGGAGATGAATTCACCACCTCTGTCTGAACTTAAGCATTTCATTCTTTTCCTTGTTTCCTTTTCTACTCTTGCCAAATACCACTTGAATTTCTCAAATGCTTCTGACTTTTCTCTTAGATACATAACAGTCATCATTCTAGAATAGTCATCAACAAAGAGAATAAAGAATTTTTCTCCAGTATAGCTCTCAACTCCAATAGGTCCACACAAATTAGTATGCACCATTTCCAAAATCTCTTCCGACTTATAGTTTTTACTTTTAAAACTAGTCTTTCCCATTTTACCAATTTGACAATTTTTACATAGACCAATATCAAGTTTCTTCAGAATAGGAATGCCTCTTACTTTCTTGAATTTTATTATCTTCACCATGTTATCAACATTTACATGACATAACCTTTTGTGCCATAACCAGCTTTCTTCAATTTGAGCAATGAAACATGAGTTTTCACCAAGATCAAGATAAAACATGTTACCTTTTATTTGTTTGCCTAATCCAATTAGCTTTCCTTTGTCATCTAGCAGTCTTGCTTGGCCATTCATGAATTCAACTTTGAAACCAATGTTGATTAACTGTGCTACACTTAGAAGATTATGCTTTAGTCCTTCAACCCAATATGCATTATCACATATAAGTTCTTTTGTTAGTGAGATTCTTCCTTTTCCTTTTATACAACAAGGTTCATTGTTTCCAAATCTTACATTACCATCATCATAGTCTTCAAGGTATTCAAATTTTGTTTTGTCACCAATCATGTGATGTGAACATCCACTATCTATTATCCATATATCATCTTTTCTTATATGAGAAATAAGTTCCATCTTATCTTCATCATCATTAGATTCATCTTTTACAGCAATAAAGACAATTTCTTCTTCACTGTCATCAGAATCTTTAGCCATAAAACATGTTTTCTTACCTTTATCCTTGAATGATTTGAAATTCTTTTTGCCATAGTACTTGTGACTTTTCTTCTCATCCTTGCTTTTCTTGTTTGGACACCTAGCTGCAATATGACCAATTTCTTCACATGAAAAATAGATTAAGGGAGTTTTACCTTTGTATTTACCTCTGCCTTTAGAGTATTTCTTTGCAAGTAATGCTTCTACAATTTCAAGATCACTATCAGAACTTTCTTCTGATTCTTCTTCACTTTCTGACTGAACCTCTGTTATTTTCTTTCCCTTCTTAAGTGAAACCTTGGCCTCAAATGTTGATTCAATATAATTTGAAGTTGGAACATAGTTGTCATAGTTGTCTAACTCAAATGCTGTCAATCTTCCCATGAAAGCATCCAAAGTTATATTATGATTTGCTTCACATCTTCTTTCTTGAATAGCTGATACTCTTATTGCATAGATAGGGAGTAAAGTTCTGAGAACCTTACTTATAATAGTTTCATCAGTAATTGTTGCTCCAGAAGCTCTAATTGCACTTACACTTGCCTTGATTCTTTCAACATATTTTTCAATATTCTCATCTTCTTTCATATTCATCTTATCAAACTGTCCTCTTAGACTTTCTGCTTTGGCTCTCTTCACATTGGCATCACCACCATAGATTTTCTTTAGTTTTTTCCACATTTCATAAGAAGTGGTGCATTCTTTGATCTCATAAAATTCTTCATAGCTAAGAGCTAATGCAATGTCTATCATCATGGTGTTATGATTCTTTTTCTCTGCAATGTCTTCAACAGTTAATGTGCTACTAGGAACTGTATATTCTTCATCAATATATTTTCATCCTGAATCACCAATGGAAGCCAGATGAAGTCTCATGAGACCTTTCCATGATGAAAAGTTATCTCTGTTAAGCTTTGGAATTTCTCTCTTGTAAGACATTCTGATCTTTAGCTTAGGTTCTTGAAACCCTTCCTACAAGCACCAAAAGCTCTGATACCAATCGATGGAAATATAGATGGAGTAAGTAAGGGTGGGGGGGGGGGGGGCTGAATCAGTTAACCACAAAAATATTACCATCGATCCCTTAAATGTCTTTAATAAATATTTTCTACTATCACTCGGTAAACAAAGAGAATTGTTGTAACTCAGTAATTACATAAAGCATTAAATATAACTGTTCTTTAGCATTCATCAATTATTAATGTGTATGCATAATGAAAGGACAAGAGCACAAGAGACACCAGATTTAATGTGGAAACCAAATATGGGAAAAACCACCAATGTAACTAGTTACTATTTTTCACTCTTCTGAAGCGATGCTCGGTTAGAAGCCAACCCGGTAAAAGGTTACAAAACACACTGTTAGGTGTGACCTTGTTAGAGGATTTAATCACCCTGTCAGGAGTGGCCTTGTAAGAGGTCTTTAAAACAATTCAATGGAACTGCTACCTTGTTAGAGGATTTACAATATGGTTGTTAGACCAACTCGGTTAAGAGATTTAGAGATCACTGCTACAATGGTAAGAAAGTAACAATGAAATGACTTGTATAAGATGCAATTGAATTTCTGATTACAGATCTCTGTTTTGCTTCACTTAGATCCTCTCTGATTGAATATATCTTTGCTTCTCCTTAAGGATATCTGATCATCCTTCACAATTTGCACATATCTTCCTTCAAAATGATTTTCATATTTTCCCCATACTCACACTCTTTTCTTCTTGAATGACTATATATATATCATTCAGATTGTTCATTCAGTTTTTCAAGTCGCCACAAATAATCATTTCAAATATTACAACAGTCGGCTGGAAGAAACAAACTTTATTCACAAAAATCCTTCAATGGTCGATAGTTCTCGGTAAACACTAATCCTAAAAATATTTCCTTCAGTGACTGATGGAGCTCGGTTACCTCTACGAATTCTGCAACATTCTTTGGGGATCGAGTGAACTCGGTAGATACAGACTTTCCTTTGATTACCAAGGAAGCTCGATTAACACTGATTTCTATCATACTTCCTTTGACACCCAAGAGAACTCAGTAGATACTTAGCTGACCGACTGAGCTCGATAGACACATAGGATTGATATATGATATGACATTGTGTAACATCAAGGACAATACATATTTAAACAATTGTATCCAACAATCTCCTTCAGACAATTGTTTCCAACACACCTGACACCTGAGCTCAGAATAAAAGGATGATAAGCTATCATTTAAGAATGGTGTAGGTTAGCCTGGAATGGTGGTCACCATATCTTGTTATAACTACAATAGCTATCATAAAGACTTGCAGACAAAGGTGTCAGTTATCAAGTGATCTCGGATGCAGAAAGATCCAAAAGAGTTTTTTTTCTTTCCACCGCCTGAGGGCTCATTGTATTTTTGTCTTTTATGTTTTGTCTCTTATGCTTTTAGGGTTAGGGTTTTTAGCCATCTAAAGCTTATTGCATTCCTATTTTTAAGGGAATTCCAAGATGGTTGAAACATAGATGTATATATAGAGTTGTAGACTCATTTTTATAGTAGTTGGAAGATAATAGAAAAGTTGAATAGAATTTCTCTGAAGTAGGCTTCTAAATTTTGTGTCTGACTTTTTGAGTAATTGAATTTTGAATGTAATTGGCAAGTTGATTTTAATACAAATATACTACAAATTCTGCCATACCTTTTTTATTGTCTCTCTACTTTTATGTTGTACTCTTTTATGTTTTATATGTTAGGCATTTAAAATATACTAGTTGTAAAGCAGCTTGTTTGATTGATTATGAGTTTCTTTCTAGGAAAGAATTAAAATTTCTCATAGTTCAATTAAAAGAGTAAACATATCTGTAAGGATTGTTGATGATAACAGTGTTTGGTTAATAGAGTAGTTTGTAAGGCAATCTACTTGAGTTTGCAGATAATGTGTAAGGCATACTGTTGTATTTATTTTAAAATTATCTTTTTGGTCTACATTTGAATTTCTTTTTCCCATGGGATAAGGCATTGGTTTAGTAGTTGTTTCTTATAATTTTATCTTTCACAGATCTTTAAAAGAAAACCAAAGACTTCATATCATTTACCAGTAATTTTTCATTTCATATGCACAAAATAGATTGGACTATCTCCTTAGTGTACAATTCACATTTCTTGATTCCTTAAAGAGAGAATCATTTAGGTTGCCCCTCCTCAAAAGGAAGAATGATGAGAATCCTTAAATCACTGATCTTTTCTTTATTTGCAATCATATTTTGCTTGTTAAAACTTTGCATTAAATTGATCCTAGTCATATGCAGAGTACTTTATGGATTGATACATTAAAAGGACCAATAGCAGATCAGTGTCCACTCATACAATACTGTGTAATTAGTAATCATTAAAAGGTAATACCTACCTGAGTATGTGGAGCTCAAAAAATGAAGGAGGATCCTATGCAATCCTCAGCAATTAGGCATTTCTTTTGTCTGAATCAATAATCAGGAGGCATAGTGTTCAAGTAGTTTTCCAAACTTTGTGATTTATACAAGAAAAGTCCCTAACAACTTGCATTTTATCCATTCTAAGAAGTGCCTAGACTAAACCCAAAGCCTCCAAAAATGTCTTTTAAAACTAATCAAACGTTGTCGTGGGACCTTGGCAGCTGGTAGACATACAATTTGATATACCAACATTCATTTTGCAAAATGTTTTTCCATGATGACACATGAAGTGGGATATTTTAATTATAAAAGTTGGCTACTTCATTTTCATGCAAGTGGACATGTCAGAATCATTGTAAAACCCTATCAATACATCTCTCATAAAATATCAAATCTCACTTTGGGGACTTGCCACTAAAGGAGATAGTTTGTTTAGATACAATGAAGATATACTTTGAAGGAGAACTCATGACTCAATCTTAGGTGTGAAAATTTATTTTCCAAAGATGACCACATTCAAACTATCTTTAATATACAAATAAAAAACTTAATAAATTATATTTCTTCTAAGATTGGTAAAAATATTAAACCAAGTTTTCTGACTCTACAACATTGAAAATGAGTACACTGAGATACTAATAGTGTAGGAAAGTGATTATCTCTTCTTGATGGTCAACAAGTCACAAATTATGAATATCTAAAAATGGAAATCCTGAAGGTGTAACTATGTATATGTAGATGACTTTAATAAGTTGTGTTTGGTTTTGCCTTTCCAAATTTGTCATATGGATTCATTAGGTTCTAAAAATGAATATAGGGAGTCTCTCTCATATAATACAGGTAAATAACCTTTATCCCATAATGACCAACTAAGCATGAGATATAGGCCTCCAAAGTAGGCCACTTGGATTTTTAAGCAATAGTGTGTACTGCCAACAATTGCAGATCCCTCAAAATGAGTACTTAATAAATATGTTATATTTGGCTACCATAGGTTAAAAATATACATATGAGATAAATGATAGGTGCAAAATACATTCCTAATGTGATTTGGCAAGAAAATTACTAGATTTTAAGTTATGGTCTCTTAAACTAGGCCTCTCCAAATATCTTACAAGGGTGCTCTGCTCATGCCTTAGAAAAATTTCAATATGGATACTCCAAATCTCTCTTGAATTTGAGAGTACCAATCATGGCTCTAGTTGGGGACAATTATACATAGACTAACTTGAGGATCCAGATCTCTAGTCAAAATAGACCTTACACCTTTTCACTCCATTGGGTTCCTCTCTCACTACATGAAAATCAAATCAACTCTTTAGATGGTGGCCCCAAATGACCAAAAATGAAATAGCATTATTTACCTTTATCAAACATATGACTCTCATCTAAATATGTGATTAGTAATCTAAAAATATTACTACATACATGTTGATCACATATACAATCATTTGTAAGCTTCAAGCCAATCTCGTGTCTGACACTATTAATGTCTCCCTTTTCATGTCCATTGTTAAAATCATGCACAAACCCACATGAACTATCATAAATTTCATAGCCAAATAGTATATATATGCCACATTCATTAAATAATGCATCTATGTATGTAATATGCAACAACTTTCAAACATAATCATACACTAATTCAATTGTCAAAGCTGAATACTTTGGTTTTGATTTATACATGTCATTTTTAGCAAGGAAAAGTACCAAACCTTGATCAACTTGAAGAATTATGTTATTATAATGAAAATCATAGTCACAATAGTCTGAAACAGTTTCAATAACATCATTACTATTAGCACTAGACAAAAAATCAACCTCATAAGGTGGCATCAAATCAACAACCACATCTTGGTCACCATAGTCTCTCATTGTACAAAATGATGTATTATTCTAATCATCTACATTCAACTACTTATTCATACAATGGATTACAAATCAGATAGTAGGTCTTCTCAAAGATGTTATTGTTGGAGAATTTCTAGTAGGCCAATACTGACTATTTGTTTGTCATTAATGACAACATATGGAAAGTAGCATGCATGGAAGTCTTATGTAGTAAGCCTTCAGTATATGTAGCATGGACATGATATCAACATGATATCATGGATGCAAAGGTTGATTATTAGTACAATCAGCTATATTATATTTTGTATCAGCAGTGTTCCTGACAGAGTAGAAGACAATGTTCTGAGTATGGTTGTTCATACAGTTGTCATGAAGCCTTGTGCCCTTAGATATCTGATGGAGACATGTTAGTGATGTTCCATTCATGGATGCATAGTCTGATATTTAGTAGAAGTGAAGTTATGCAGTCACTATTCATTAGTAGCAGTTTCCTATATTTATTCAGAAGAGCCAATAGAGATTTTATTGGTTATGGAGTTGCACCTATCTTTTGGGTATGCACCCTTGGATTTAAGCTTAGAGAAGAGTTATTAATGTTTAGTTAAGAGTGCATGAAGTAATTCATCTTGAGGAGAAAGTTATAGTTGTTTTGGTAGAGCCGATAGTGTATAGCGTGTGTCTACAATTATCTTATTAGACAGGTCCCAGAATGTGTTGTGTGCTTAGTAGAGCTGACTGAATTGATATTAGAGTTTGTCATGGTTTCTCTAAAATTATTTCAAGTTTTTTCTAATAGGCCAACTTGATTATTTCATTTGGAGGAAAGATATTTATAGAAAATCATTTGTGATTGCTTGAGTGTGGTTCATAGTTGATTAAGTAGAGTAGAGCAGAGTGTGCGAAGTGCTGAACAATCAGAAGAAGGTCTATATGACCAAGTAAAGTTTTTGTGCTATACATTGGAACTGATCTAGATAGTAGGTCAAAGCACATCTCACCAAGATCTAGATATAGTGTGTATCTATTAAACATAAGGTTGTAGCCTTCACCCCTTTAAGCAGTGTGCTCTTGGACAATGCATCCTCTCCCCTAACAAGGACTATTTTAAAAGAATCCTAATAGGGTCCAACCCTTGACTAGGTCTACTATACTAAATATATTGTAAAGAAACTCCTAACAGGGTTAAGGATCTTCTAGAAAGGATCATAATACACTAGTATAGAATATTAGTGGGTGTCAATTCCCATTGGGGTTTTTACCTATTTGGGTTTCCCCGTAACTAAAATATGCTTTATGTTTAAGTATACTTAATGGGATAAAGAATTGAAACTTGTAGATAACTAATTCACCCCACTCTCAATTATCTCTTGCGACTATTCCTAACAATTGGTATTAGAACCAAGTGCCTCAAAGAGAAAGTTTAACAGCTTGAGGTTGATCAGATGGAATTCTTTAGAAAAGAAAGTCCTAAGTTTGATGGAGAGAATTACCTTGATTAGAAGAACAAGATGGTGACTCATTTGCAATACATTTCCTTTGAAATTTTTAATGTAACTATCAAAGAATTAAAGATCCCTACCTTAGAAGACCTTGCAAAGGATGATGCTACTGAAAAGAAAAAGGAATTGTTTCATCAAAATGCAATAGCTAGAGAAGCCCTTATCAGTGCTCTATCTGATAGTGAGTTCTCAGAATTAAAGAAGGTAGATACAACTCAAAAAATATGGAAGCACCTAGAAGACATGTTTGAAGGAGACAAATAAGAAAAGGATACTCACAAAAAGACATGGAAGAAAAGATATAATGCATTAGAGATGCTACCTGGAGAAAACATCAAAGCTTATAATCAAAGGATCAATGAAGCATGTGCTGGAATTAGTAAAAATGGCAGAGAAATCTTAGAGGAAGACATTATGGACAAATTAATGACTACTCTCACTCCAGAATATGAAAAAAAGATCAAAATCGTTGATGAGACCATGCAACTTACATTAAATTTTAGAAGAGAAACCTTGATCAACAAAATATCAGCTTTTGAGATTTTCAAGATTGAAGACAGAACCTAAAAGTAAGATAGCCTTCAAAGCAACAATACATGGTAAGAAATCCGCAAACATTTCTAGTAATTTTGATGATGATAATGCAGAGAAAACACTAGATGATTTCATTTCTATGATTTCCAAAAGAGAAAAGAAAGGAAAAGGAAAATATGAAGGTCAATTACCATTTAAGTGCTTTTCATGTAACAAGATCTATCACTTTGCATCTAAGTGTCCTACTAGAGCTAGGAAATTCAAAAATGATTAGAAGCCTAAGTACTCTAAGGAATGTTACTATGCTGGAGATGGAGTTTCAGATGATGAATCAGGTGAAGAAGAAATTGGATTTATTGCTATCATAGAGAAAATGAACAATAAGACAGATCTTGAAGACATACTGGATCATAGATAGTGGTTGTTCTCATCACATGATAGGTGAAAAAAATAGATTTGTTCATCTGGATGAATACAATGGTGGCATGGTTAGATTTGGAGACAACACTCCTAAACCCATAGTGGGTAGAGGAGCCATTAATTTGGATGGAAAGAATAGTATTGATGATGTTCTTTATGCTGATGGATTGAAACATAACCTTCTTAGTGTTGGATAGTTACTTGGAAAAGGCTATCAGTTGGAGTTTAAAGATGAAAAATGCATCATTAACAACAAGGATGGTGTTATGATTACATCAGGCTCAAAGACTAGAGGTAATGTTTTCCAAGTCAATTAAGGAGCAAGTTGTTTTGTTGCTAAAGTTGATGGCAGTTGGTTGTGGCATAAAAGACTATGTCATATCAATTTTGATAACATAGCAAAGATAAGCAATGTAAAGGCAGTAAGAGATCTACCTTGCATGGCAAAGCCAATTGATACTATACGGAGAGAATGTGTGATGGGAAAGCATGTGAGAAATTCATTCAGGAGCAAGCACAATTCAATAGAGAACAAGTTGGATATGATTCATACAGACCTATGTGGTCCAAATCAAACAAGATCATACTATGGTGAAAGGTATTTCATCTTGTTTGTTGATTACTATACTAGGATGATGTGGGTTGCATTATTAAAAGATAAGTTAGAATCATTTGAGAAGTTCAAAATATTCAAAGATAAGGTTGAGAATGAATCTGGACTAAAGATAAAATGTTTAAGATCAGATAGAGGAGGATAATTCACCTCTACCAGATTCTATGAGTACTATGAAGAACATGGCATAAAGAAGTAATTAAGTGCACCTAAAACCCCTCATCAAAATGGAATTGTAGAGAGAAGGAATAAGATCATCCTTGATACAATATGCACCATTATGATAGAAGGAAAAGTTGCATACACCTATTGGAGAGATATGGTCGATACAATAGTCCATACCATCAATAGAATTCAATTGAGACCTAGTGCTGACAAAACACCATATGAGCTATGGTTTGGTAATGTTCCCATAGTAAAATACTTCAAAATATTTGGAAGCAAGTGCTACATCAAGAGGGATGAAGTAGTAAGCAAGTTTGATGCAAGAAGCAATGAAGTTATTTTCCTTGGTTACTCTACAAAAAGTAAAGCTTATAGATGTTTCAATTTAAGATTGAAAAAGATCATTGAAAGTGCCCATGTTAAGATTGATGAAAATTTCATGGTTCAAGAAAGATATCATGATTACTCACCCATGATTGAAGAAGAACTCAAACCCTCCAATAGTGAGACAGTTATTGAAGAAATGTTTGACAACATTGATGTGTTATTCAATGACCTTGAGACAAGTGAAGAGGAAAATACTAAGGTTGATGAGTCAACATCACCTAAAGCTCAAAAGTTTATATATAGAAACCATTCCAAGGAAGACATCATTGGAGATCAGAGTGGCAAAGATCTAACAAGATCACAAGCAAAGAACTCAGCTAGCAGTGAAGTGGTATGTTTACTATGTCAGATTGAGCCTTTAAGTGTTGAAGATGCTTGCAATGATTCAGATTGGCATGATGCTATGAAAGAAGAACTTGATTAGATTATCAAGAATGACACTTGGGAATTGGTCCCAAGACCTAGTGATAAGAATGTGATTGGAACAAAGTGGATATTCAGAAACAAGATGAATGAAGATAGTACAATAGTAAGAAGCAAAGAAAGATTAGTATGTAAAGGATATGCACAAAGAGAAGGCAATGATTATTCAGACACATTTGCACCTGTGAGTAGATTAGAAGCTATTAAGTTATTTCTAGCCTATGCTACAGTTAAAAACTTCAAAGTTTATTAGATGGATTTCAAGTCAGCATTCTTGAATGGATAACTGAAAGAAGAAGTATACATTGAGCAGCTAGAAGGATTCACCATATTAGACAGACATGATATGGTATGCAGATTAAAGAAAGCCCTCTACAAACTTAAACAAGCCCCTAGATCCTGGTATGAAAGATTTGATGGATATCTAACTAAGATTGGATTCAAGAAAGGAGCAATAGACATGAATCTATTCATAAGAGAGACATCAGAAGGTTTACTACTTGTAGCTATATTTGTTGATGACATTATCTTTGGAGGTAATGACAAACTTAGTGCTGAATTTGATAAGGAGATGAAAAATTAATTTGAGATGAGTATGATTGGTCCTATCAAATACTTTTTGGGATTGAATGTTCAGTAGACAAAGAAATGCATTTTTATTAATCATTCCAAGTATGTGAAAGAAATATTAAAGAAATTCAAGATGGATGATTGTAGTCCAATAGGGACTCCCATGATTACTGGATGCAACCTTACAAAAGAAGATGACTCACCAGTAGTAGACATAACATTGTACAAGTATATGATTGGAAAACTTATTTATCTTACTTAGACTAGACCTGATATTTCCAATGGAGTTGACATAGTTGGAAGATTTGTAGTAAAACCCAAACAAAGTCACCTCATGGAAGTAAAAAGGATATTTAGATACTTGCAAGGCACTATAGACTATGGTCTATGGTATCCTGGTTTAGAAAATGTTGAGCTTCATGTGTACACTGATGTTGATTGGGTAGGATGCGTTGATGACACAAAGAGTACATTAGGAGGAGTAGTGTTTCTTGGTGATAGACTTGTCACTTGGAAAAGAAAGAACCATAATTGTATTTCTCAGTCAACAGTAGAAGTGGAATATGTTGCAGAAGCCTTGAATTATTCTACCATTATTTGGATCAAGCAGATGATAAAGGATTTTGGAATTTAGATTGATTATCCCATGTTATTCACTATGATAACACTATCACTATCAATATGTCGAAGAGCCCTTTGATGTATGAAAAGAAAAAACACATAGAGATCAAGTATCACTTCCTAAGAGAGAAAGTGGCAAAGAAAGAAGTCAAGCTAGACTATTTGAGTACTAAAGATCAGTTGGCAGACATATTCAAAAAGCCCTTGCCAAAGGATACTTTTGAGTATCTTAGGGAGAAGTTGGGAGTAATTCCTTTCCCTGATTTTTCCTAGAAGAAAGAAGGAAAGGCATCAATCCTTAGCGACTAATGGGAGGTTGTCTAATCTACCTTAGGAGTAGTACTGGTGCTTAAAATGAATGGTACCATTTTCCATTGATGGAAAAGGTGGACTAATATATAGTCATGAAAAACCAAAGTAGAAAGAGGAGTAATATACTAAGGGAGAGTAGTATTCAGTTATGACAGCAGTTCAATTAAGGAAATGGACAATATTGAAAATATTGTAGCAGATGGAGGATTCATCTTTGGGAAAGTTTTGAAGAGGAAATGGAGAATGTTATAAAAATGTTCATTTGGGTTGGTGGTGGTTTTTCATTCCACATGTTACCATCAATGCCAAAGGGGGAGATTATTGGAGATTTGCCAACAGGCCAGTACTGACTGCATGTTTGTCATTGATGACAACATAAGGAAAGTAGCATGCGTGGAAGTCTTATGTAGTAAGCCTTTAGTATATGTAGCATGGACATGATATCAACATGATATCATGGATGCAGAGGTTGATTGTCAGTACAATCAACTATATTACAATTTGTATTAGTAGTGTTCCTGATAGAGTAATAGATAGTGTTCTGAGTATGGTTGTCCGTACAGTTGTCATGAAGCCTTGCACCCTTAGATATATGATGGAGACATGTTAGTGATGTTCCATTCATGGATGCATAGTCTGATATTTACTAGAAGTGAAGTTATGCAGTCGCTATTCACTAGTAGCAGTTTCCTATGTTTATTCAGAAGAGCCGATCAAGATTTTATTGGTCCTAGAGTTGTGCCTATCTTTTGGGTATGCACCCTTGGAGTTAATCTTAGAGAAGAGTTATTAATGTTTAGTTAAGAGCACATGAATTAATTCAGCTTGAGGATAATATTACAGTTGTTTTGGTAGAGCCGATAGTGTGTAGCATGCATCTACAATTATCTTATTAGATAGGTCCTACAATTTGATGTGTGCTTAGTAGAGCTAACTGAATTGATATTAGAGTTTTTCATGGTTTCTCTAAAATTATTTCAAGGTGGTTTTAATAGGATGACTTGATTATTTCATTTGGATGAAAGATATTTAAAGATATTCATTTGTGATTTCTTGATTGTGGTTCATAGTTGATTAAGCAAAGCATAGCAGAGTGTGCGAAGTGCTGAACCATCAGAAGAAAGTCTATCTGACCAAGTAAAGTTTGTGTGCTATACATTGGAACTGATCCAGATAGTAGGTTAAAGCATAGTTCACCAAGATCTAGATATAGTGTGTATTTTTTAAACAGAAGGTTGTAGCCTTCACCCCCTTGAGCAGTGTGCTCTTGGACAGTGCGTCCTCTCCCCTAATAGGGACTATTGTAAAAGACTCCTAATAGAGTCTGACCCTTGACCGGGTCTACTATACTAAATATATTGTAAAGCAACTCCTAACAGGGTTAAGGATCTTCTATCAAGGATCATAATACACTAGTACAAAATATTAGTGGGTGTCGATTCACACTAGGGTCTTTACCTATTTGGGTTTCTCCATAACCAAAATATTGGTGTCGTGTTCAAGTGTTCTTTCATTGTGTTTATGCTCTATGTTTAAGTATTTTTAATTGGATAAAGAATTGAAACTTGTAGATAACTGATTCACCCCCCCTCTCAGTTATCTCTTGGGACTATTCCTAATAGTTATGACTAAGCACCATTTGATCTATTTCTACTTCCTCATCAAATAGTGGATTAAAAAATTTGCTAAAACCACTTTCAAATTCAAAATTACAGCCATCCTCACCTAGGAAAGAAAAATTAGAGTCAACATTACCATAATTGGAAATAGAAAAATCATCCACACTTAGGTCCTCATAAAGTGAATCCTTGTGATTATGATCTTTACTGACTTCACCAAAATTATTAAGACTATTCTATTCATTTTGGCCTTTACCCTCCTCAACTATGCAAGCTGAATTAGGAACTGATAACCTACAACTGATTGAATATCTTGATGGAATGAATGGACAAGTGAAATATAGTGATTGAAGGTCATTGAGCTACTAAAGTTATATGTAAGGAAATTAAATCATTCAATGTATTTTCATTGATGTCAACTAGTCTTGACTGTACTTATCATGATGGTTACAAACATCTAAAGAAGGAAAATGGTAAAGGAATGAGATATCTACATGAAGATGAGATGGATATGAAAGATATGGATATGGTATACATTGGGTAATTTACTGATGAGTCTATGGAATCATGTTGTTAACTTGATTGTATTACATGATTTTGTTATGTATTGAAGATCAGAACTGGACAAGTTTATGTGGTCGGTAATTGAAGATTTTTGTATGCGCCAAGCTAGTGTACTGTATACCGAGTATAGTATTAACTGAGTAGGTATTCACCGACACATTTTGGTATTGACCAAGTGAAAAAAATAAATAAATTTTATAACAGTTGACTAAATTAATGAGTTGGACAAATGCTTATGATTCCTAGGTAGAAGATAAAGTTTTTTATGATGATCTAATGACTGACAAAATTCAAGATTGATCGGATGAAGGAGAATGAAAAATGTTATAGACACAACTCCTGAGGAAGGTTAAAGAGAAAAAGGAATGATGAAGATTAAGAGGCAAAATCAATGGATGAAAGGAAAATGGTTCATGTTGTCTATTTAAAGAGACATAGGATTCATAAATGAGTCTGGGATTATTGATACTATAGGAGAATTTGTGTGAAAAAGGATTGTTTCATGCACCACTGATCAAATTGGTTGAAGACAGAACCAAGTTGGAGGATATAAAAGATTGAAATGTTTATTGATTAGAGGATTTATTTTGAGCTTAGCATAAATCTAAAAATCTGCAAATCTTAGTTGTATTTGAATTAGATCATTACTGTATAATTTTAACCATTTTTACAGAAAAATCTCTTAACCGAGTGGGACTTAATAGCCTTTTTGTATTTCAATATGATATTCAATGAATGTTGATTATTTTCTTATTGACCCCATAGTGAATACTAGTCAAGGGAGAGCTATTAGTGATAAATCTTCTAACCAGGTCATACCTTATAGTGTGCTTTGTAACCTTTAACAAGGTTGGCTCCTAACCGAGCTCACTTTAGAAGAGTGAATTATTGTGGGTTACCTATCCCAAGTGGTTTTTCCATTAACAGGGTTTCCCTATTAAAAATCTATATATTATGTGTATTTGATGTGTTGAATTGTTATTTTACTTTACACATTTCATAACTGGACAGATCAGTAAATACAGTATTGAATTTACTATCAATCAGTAGATGAAGAAAAAGATATTGTTGATAGCTTACTGAGTTGATTACTTGATTGAAAATTTTGAATATATACATCTGGGAGATTTGGGATTTTAGGATAACTAGGATTAACTGATTCACCCCCCCTCTCAGTTATCTAACAGAAACACATTTTTGACAAAAAAGTTGAGGAATAATCAGATCTACTACATGAAAAGGTGTTTGTGATGGGGCAGTAGGTGTACTACCACTTGCAACTCTAAATTCATGTATACATACCTTATGGGACCCTTCATATACAATATTATAGACCAATAAATGTGGCATAGGCATCAGATGAAGCATCATTTCTTTATTAGAGTACATTATGCAACCTCTTGGATCAAAATTTAAATCATGAGAAACATAATCAGCATTGCATGAAGATACACATTCAATAATTGTAAATTTGAAAATTATTCAAAGAAACATTTATAACATCTTAACTATGTTCTTCACTCACATAGTACTTCTCATAAGGTATCATAGCCTTAGGCTTGAATTTTTGAATCATCTCAAATATGGCCACCTTTTTAATGTTCATGAATGTCTCAAATGCCTCATATAAACTTTTTGGGTTCTCCATTCTTAATGTAAAACAAATCTTCTCATTGAATGCACCTAGATATATCACTAGTTTCATTTCATCTTGTGGACTACACTCCTCAATAATTTTCTCCAATCTTCTCATAAATCTGATATTAAAAGTAGACACTAGCCCCTTATTTCCAATGTTAATGTCAAAGAAATCAGTGAGAAAGGTAGCCTCATTAATCCATTCACCAAGTTTCTCATTGAAGGATAATTCATAATCCACCCAAAAACTAATTGACTATGGGAATAAGTTCAAGAACCATTCTCTAGCATCACCCATCAAAGATTGCACAAACAACCGCATAATGGTGTCTTCATGGTCAACATCTTGGTTCTCTATCAACTCAATGAATTTATTCACATAATTTTCAATTGACCCTCCTTTCATACCACTAAACTTGGGTAATCTGTATCTAACCTCAACTTGAATAGGATTTGGGTAACCAAAAATGTCTCTAAAATTTAGATCTCTTTACCTTTTAGAATTGAAAATTCTCCTGTTACACACTTGTGACAACTTACTAGGCATCGTAATTACACTTGGAAAAATAAAAGGCTGAAAATATTCAGAATACATTTCTTTTACTTTCACAATCACATGGTATACAATCTTGTATTTTAATTAAAATAAAATCTCCAGTGTACAACAACATCTAGATTGACCATTACTATGCTTGATAAATCACTTAAATAACTTTACATACTACAAGAGCATATGTATGCTGAAGTTTACAACAAATAAGTATGCAAATATGTATCCAACACTTCCCTCTCAACTAGTGTTGATTTCACTAAATAGGAAAACTAATTTTCTCAAAAATAGATTTTATATTTGATAATAGTCATTTGAAACTTCTAAAAATACCTAGAAGCTTGTAGCATTAGAGCTTTGTAGATATCGATATTTTCATGAAATATCTAGTAGGTTCTTCATTAGAGTCACCACCTCCTTGCTAAAGAAATATTCAAACAATAAAATATATTTGACACACATTCTTCATTATGGTTTCTCACCAATAGAAAATTCACACATACATACTTCAAATGAGATGCAAATAAATTATCTCTAGGCTGAAGATACACAAATCTGAAACAAAATTCAGATTCTCAATATTTTTGACTCTAACTGAATCTTAATTTTAACAATAAATACCATAGACTCCAAGAAATATTTTGACAAATTGTGTATGAATATTCATAGTAGAGTCACCATTTTGTTGGTTATTCCACGTGATGCCTTAGGTTTATGTAAGAATTAGCCTTCTTCTATCAATAGAAACCTCAAATCATTAGCCAACCGACAAGTATTTGCTCAAGGAATGATCAAATACTCCTACACTTTGGACTGTACAAAACCTAGGTGGGTAGGTTCCCCTTTTTAACACTTTAAAATATAAACTAATAATAATCAATTACACATTAGTAGATTACTCTAAGAAATTGCACTAGCATTTATGAATAACATTTCCAAAATTGGTGTTTGTCTTTTCCTCTCAACGTTTCTATCTTTTCCTCTCATGTTACGATATTTGAGTTTCAAGGTTTTTAGTGTAGCCTCCTTCAACCATGTGACTAGATTTATCATCATTGGGAGATTCTTCTATCTAATATTGTGCATATCATCTCTATGTCAAGGGGATATTTTATTACAAAATTTGACATTGCTAAGGACAAAAACAAAGTTTTGTATGATCATTTTTGGTTGGGAGGATAGAGTTTTGTTAATGATTAATCCATGGCATTCGGATTTCAACTCATCTTCTAAAAAGTTTAATAATATTCTTGTCTGGGTTCATCTTCCCTATCCCCCCTTTATCTTTGGATGAATTCTTCTTTTGAGGAAATTGGAGAAGCTCTAGGGGATTTTATTATGGCTGATAATAATTGTTCTAACATTTATCACTTCACCTTTGCCCGTATCTTGGTTGACATGAACGTATCAAAGGGTTTTCCTTCTAAAATCCTTATTAGGTCTTCGAAGAGAAGTTGGGTTCAAACTTTAGATTATGAAGGGATTCCCTTCAGGTGTAGAAGATATTTTAAAAGAGGTCATGTGGCTTCTCAATCTAATCTGAAGAAAAATAAATTATCTGCATTGTGGTGGAATGGTTCTTTTATTTAGTATTATACGCTCTTGAAGAAATCTTAAGCTTAAAGAAGCTCCTCATAGGTGGTTGCTACAGATTCTTAGGTTCTTGTGGCTTCTTCTCATCTTGTTTCATTTTCTAATGGGGGGTTTATTTTGGACAAACTAAGGTTGGTGCCTTTGATGAAATCCACAACTAATGGTGGGAATGTAATTCAGGTTGTTGTTACTTGTGGAAATGCTTCAATCCCTACTGGTTTTTCTTTTCCTATTGTGGGGAATAATTAATTTGTTGGAATTGTCTCCCAAGTTTATGGTGGCCATGTGTTAGGCTCATTGGCTTGAAAGGATACAAATGAAAAATTCAAAGAGGGTTGGATTAATATCAAGGGTAAGAATGTTAAATCTTCTAATCCCTCCTTTGGTATGACCCTTCATTCCCACAAGAGTAGTTGTAAAGGAAAATATTGATGGATCTTGGTGGGTTAGCCTCAAGATGGAGTTCTTCTAGTCTCTTGCTAGTTGTTTTCTTAGAGCCTTTTTTATAGTTTGAGGGAGACAGTTGGTTGTCCACTATTGGAATTATGGAAAGATGTGTACTGAGAGGGGAGGGGTGAATTAGTACCCTTAAAAACTTTTCAAACTAAATCTTTGTAAACATGAATATCACTAACCCACTGTATCATTTGAATTTAACATACATCCAAAACATAACTAAAATATAAATGCATGTAATGTAATCAATAAACATTCATGAAACTTCATACACATAAGTATTTTGGTATCATAGAAACCCTTTTTAGAAGGTAAAAACTACAGTGGGGATGACATCCACAAAGCTTCACTGTCGCAATAACAAAGTTGTCAGTTAACCTTGGTAGATAACATTATCTTTCTTTGAAATTCCACCAATGTCATGATAGACAACGATTGAGCGAGAGGAAGTTTGAATTCAAACTTGAAAGTGGGCAGGAATCCAGGGCTGAAAACTAAGGGTACTATTGGTAATGGTGTGTCTGGAGGTCAGGGAGTAGGGATCTCAGAGAACAAGGAGGGGGATCCAAGGGTTAAGAAAAAAGATCCTAGTAAGCAGGTCGGGTGAGAGAAGGGAACCTTTCCTCTTCTTCCTCGAAATCAAAGACTCAAATAAGGGATGAGGGTGGTAAAGCAATACATTGTTGGTGGTTAACTCTTTTCAGAGTTCAACATATAGGCAAGTCTTCTTTCCCTTCAATAAAGGATCTTTCTGATAAAGAGAAAGGTAATTTTATCATAGAGATTCTTGATGAGTTGGTGGATCACAATATCACCTCAATGGAGCATGCTCTTATTCTTAAATTTCTGGGGTGTAGACCTAACATAGATATTGTGAGAATCTTTGCTAGAAAGAAATGGGAGCTAAAAGGGAAAGTCCTATTGGAATTAGGAGAGATAGGCTACTGAGAGGGGAGGGGTGAATCAGTGCCCACAAAAAATTTAAATCTTCAATGTTTCAGATCTGAACTAGCAAACAATGTAACCTTCCAAAATAACTTGTATCAAATACATATATCTAGTGAACTACAATTGATCTAGAACTTGATTGAAGAATTTGTGATACAGAGATCATTGAGGAGTTGTTGATTAGATATGTAAGATGATTAAATCAGTATTATGTTGTCATTGATGTCAACTAGCTTGACAATACTTATTTGATAAGTAGGAGATATTTTCCACAGCAATTCAAATTGTGATATTGCTATCAGGATTCAATTATGTAGTTTTTTGAGTCAAACTCATTGACCCATGATTCATGAGTAGTGGTTCAACACAAACCCATCTCTCATGAGAATGAATGGAACACTTAGCACTCATTAGATCTAGGTGATGCTCATAGAGGTGAAGCATCAGGACTTCCCAGGAGGTCACCCATCCCAGTACTACTCCAGCTTGAGTGCACTTAACTACAGAGTTTCCTCCATGGTTAAACCCACTCTGCTTGCATCCTCATTTGTAAAACCTTCACCAAGTGTTGTGCCTTATGACCCATTCATTAGAAAGCCCCTTAAGCTCATCAATTGATAAGTAGGAGATATTTTCCATAGAAAGTCAAATTGTGATATTGCTATCAGGATTCAACTGTGTAGTTTTTTGAGTCAAACTCATTGACCCATGATTCATGAGTAGTGGTTCAACATGAACCCATCTCTCATAAAAATATCACAATTTGACTTTCTGTGGAAAATATCTCCTACTTATCAATTGATGAGCTTAAGGGGCTTTCTAATGAATGGGTCATAAGGCACAATACTTGGTGAAGTTTTTGCAAATGAGGATGCAAGCAGAGTGGGTTTAACCATGGAGGAAACTCCATAGTTAAGCACGCTCGAGCTGGAGTATTACTGGGATGGGTGACCTCTCAGGAAGTCCCAGTGCTTCACCTCTGTGAGCATCACCTAGATCCAATGAGTGCTAAGTGTTCCATTCATTCTCATGAGAGATGGGTTCATGTTGAACCACTACTCATGAATCATGGGTCAATGAGTTTGACTCAAAAAACTACATAGTTGAATCCTGATAGCAATATCACAATACTTATTTTCTAAGTTACTATACCGAAACATCTGTACAAAAGGAGTGGAAGAGATGAAGGACAGACATATCTACATGAGGAACATGTGTATGACAAATGAGGATAAAGACTACATTGAGTAACTTGTTGATGAGTCTATGACCTTATGATATTGACTTGATTATGTTACATTCATCTATGATGAAGAATAGAGCTGAAAGACACAAAGTTGTGTTGTCAGTTGATGAAGTATTTTTAGTATACACCAACAGAGCATAGTGTATACCGACCATCGTGTTAACTAAGCTTGTGTTCATTGACACATTTATTTGTTAACCGAGTAGGGAAAAGGAATTAAATGATCAGTTTAGCGGATAAGGATTGATGAGATGGAAAGTGTATGATTTTGAGATAATAGATCAAGTTTGTTACGAAAATCAATGGCCAACATAATTCAGGAAAGATCTGGTTGATTGAATTGAAATGATTTATTGACACAATAGCTGAGGAAGGTTAAAGTGGAAAAATCAATGATGATGATTAAGCAAAAAAATCTAATGGAAGAAAAGAAAATGTTTTTCATGTCTATATAAGAGACAAGAGTTTCACATTGAAATGATGCCAGAGGAAGAAAATACTACATAATTTTTATGTGAACAAGTTTTCATGCATTCTAATCATACTAGTTAGTAAGAACCAAATAGTAGAGTATACTGAGCATCAAAAATCTATTACCAAGTGACAAAGAGTAATTACCAATGGACACTAAGTTGATATATTATTGAATCTGAAATGTTACATTGATCAGAAAGATTTGAATCAACTGAATATTGATATGTACATCTACAATTGAAGCTATATTAAGGTAGATCACCTACTATTACATATTTAACCATTGTACATAATCAAATCTCTTAACTGAGTGGACTAAGAAAGTCTTATTATGTATCATTCATAGAATGAACATTGTTATCTTTTCAACCCCATAGTGAATGTTGGTTGGACAATAACAGTTAGTGATAAATCCTCTAACAAGGTCACACCTAATAGTGTGTTTATAACCTTTAATAGGGTTGGGTCTTCACCGACCTCACTTCAGAAGAGTGAATAATTTTGGGTTGCTGGTTCTAGGTGGTTTTTCCCTTCACAGGGTTTCCATGTTAAATCTCTTGTGTTATGTGTTTGATGTCATATGTGCATTTTACATATTTGATTTGATTGGTAATCATTATATGGTATTGACTGGTAATTAGTAAAAGAATAGAGAGTTAAGTATTTTAGGTTACCAAGTATCAGAAGTTTAAGATAATTTGTTTTGGTAAATCATTTTATATTGGGACACTGGATAACTGATTCACCCCTCTCAGTTATTCTAACAATTGGTATTAGAGCTTTGGTTTCTTGGAATAGAGTTTTAAGGACTTTAGTACAAAGATCTCAAAATGTATAAGAGGGAAGTGCCAAAGCTAAACAAAGAAAACTTCACAGTATGGCAAAGTAGAATGAAGCTGCACATATTTAGAAGTGGGAAATTTTCCCTATAACTGATGGAGAATGGCTATATAGAATGGACCACTGGTCCCTTGACACTTGATCAACTAAGAGACATGCATGAAAACAATGTTACTATGATGGAGATTTTTTCTGCCTATACCGATGCTGAATTTGAAGATATTAAAAGCTGCACAACTGCCAAATGTATGTTAGATAAACTTTCTCAAGTTTATAGTGGAGATGTGAATGTTAAAAGAGCCATAGTTGAAAGCCTAAGGGGTAGATTTGATGATATGAAGGTGAAGGTGAGAATATTGTGCAATACACAAATAGAATGAAAGAGGTAGTACATGCTATTAGAATTTGATGCATACTTCAAAGAATTTCAGACTAAAATGCATCAAAGGAGCATAATTCCATGGGAATTAGTTGAGAAATTTGAGACTGATATATGTTTTGTAGTCAACATAGATTATACTATGATTAGAGTAGTTGAACCTAGAACAAAATGTCTAGCACCTATGGGTTATGAAATGAATCATGATTTCACTTTGAAATCTATTAAAGCACTTCTAGCACTACCAAAAGACCCCACTGCCACTAGGTTTAGAACATACGAAGAGGCCAAATATTGAATCTCAATAGGCACAGAGATCGATAGAATGTCTAGAAAGGAAAAGAAGATGAAGAAAGATCTTACTGCTAGATTTGGAGATGTCTCTGAATCACTTGACCAGTCACCGATTAAAGCTATAACCAAAGGTCAGTTACAGCTGGCTGACAAACCATATGATAGTGAGGAGACTAAGTCAGAAGAAGAAGATCCCACGCTAGTTCCTCCACCCAAAATTAAAAAGAAGAAGCAATTTCCAGTACAAGAAGGTACAAGTACAAGATCATCAACTACAACCTCATCCCCTCCAAAGCAAGAAGCCATAAAAGTTACAAACCTGAGGGCAGCTACACCGACAAGGAAATATATCAAGAGAAAGACCAAGGCTATAGCTGAGACACCAAAGAAAAGGAGAAGATGGATAAGAAGTAAAGAAGATCTTGAGGAGACTGAGACTAAAGATGACATCAATCAATTCAATGTGGTCAGCAACAAGGATAGAACAATAGATGAAATTATTGAGGACATAATTGAAAATGGAGATCTTGCTGATCCAGGAATAGAAAGATTTGACAAGATGTCAACAGAGGACTAAACTAAGATAGAAGAGGCTATCATCCAAATGGTGATAAAATTCAAGAAAGTTCTAATGGAATTTGCTTGTGCATTACCAAAGGTGTTGGATGACAAGATTACTAAAAAATGGGCTATTGCACTAGACACTGAGAAAAGAAAGAGAGAACGATCTCTAGTTTGGGCAGCCCCACACCTAAGCTATGGAGAACTTAATGATTACATGGCTAAATACCAATCATGATTTATGATCAAGAACCAAGCCATGATGATACTAGATGAAAATGTAGCAGATATGGATACCACAAGTGACTCTTTATGGTTAGCAATTTTTAAAGCCAAAGAAAAAGCTAAGCAAGAAGCATTCTTAAGCTTGTCTAAGAAGAGATAAAATTCCAAAGGAAAAGGTATTTGTATTGATAATAGAAAAATAGATAAGTCAAAGAACACTAGTATATCAGTTACCAAGGTAATTGATATCATCAAGCAAAAGGAAGAAATAAGTGTTTCACAGGATGCACCAGATCAAGTAAAGATCCAACTGAAGAAGAAAATTGATGATGATGTACTCATTGAGGACACCACAAATGGTGATCCTGATGACAAGGGTGATGAGGATGTGAATATTGCACCTAATCAAGATGACACACTAGAAACTAAATGTATATTTACATCACTACTAGGTAAACTTTTTGTACTTGCAAAAGTAGTTGAAATTCTTTCACAAGTACAACCCAACAGCTCAGACCTCAAGCAACACAAAGACACAACCAAGGTACAAAAACCTAAAAAACCTACAGAGACAGATGAGCCTAATTAAATAGAGGCACCTTCTACTAAGATAAAGGTAATAGATGAGACAAAGGAAACTGAAGTGAACCCACATGACATCATCTGAGGCTCCCACTCCATCAATCGAGACCCCATATACTAAGGAGTAGAAAAAGGAAGAAAGTGTGTCAACTCAGAAGGATAATTTGAAGACTACATATAAAACTATTGCTATTATTGAGAAGAAATCACCTCTAGCACCAGAGAAGAAAAAGAAAAGGAAAGGAAAAGGGTCAGTCACCCTAGATGAAGTGATAATTATTCCTTAGTGTGACCTGAAAACCCTAAGCCCCAAAGAATTGAGTAAATATGGGGAATTATTTTCAAGAAAGGTGGCTCAAGAGAAGTTGAAGCAATAACACAAATGAAAAGAAATATTAATTAATGTGAGGGATATCCTACAATAGGTAGTACCTAAGGTGAACATTGATGAGGATACTCCTATCATAGATCAACTTGCTACACTTGCTGAGAAGATCAATGCCCTAGACACTGATGCAGATAAAAGAATTGAAGAAAGGCCAAAATCTAGGATATAAGACAAATTGGCAAAGAAAATAAGCTTAGAAGTGGCAATCAAGAAGGTCCAATTATCTAGGGTAATCAACAAGATAAAAACTATCACCCAGATAATCTGTCAATACTTACTGAGGCATGTTGAAGTCAGTGAGAAGATAAAAGGATTGGAAGCAAAAATCAAGCTTAGTACAAATGCAACTATAACTGATCCTAGTGCTTTCTCAAAGAACATTCACCAAGTTTAGGAATGCAGGTGGTTAATAGAAGAAGATTTAAAGAAACAAGAAGAGCACGTAACTGATCAGGTTACTAAGTTATAGATAGAATTCCTACCATACTTAAAAAATTTTAAGGCACACATTGTTAAAATAGAACAACTTATTGCAACACCAAAATTTTTGGTGTTAGATAACATCTTTGACATGCATGCACAGGCCAGTCTTGAGCACATTGCTCTCACCAACTTGAAAGAGGAATGGGAAAACCTCTTGGAGTCACTATAGAAAACCCACAAGCATATTTTTGACAAGATGTGAGTATACTTTACTTTTTTGTATTTGGCATTACTATCAAAAAGGGGGAAAATCAATGTATATGTCATTATGCCAAATATGTACATAGATGCTACATATACTACATATTATCAAGAGCATGCACTGAGGGGGAGTACTTAGTACTTAGAAATTTTTTTGATGTATATGTATATGGTGGAGATATAAAGTTATATAGAAAATTTTGTCTATATACATTAGAGTTTTGATACTAATGCCAAAGGGGGAGATTGTTATCTCTATTGAGCATTTATGGTTGTCATTAGTATCAAAGGTTATCCAAGATATTAGTCGGTCACTTGCATTGATAAAATTGGTAACTAGAAGCAAGACAAACTAGTCGGTAAAGCATGTACACCGAGCACTATATAGTTTACCGAGCAACAACATCACCAACACTGACAAATAGTAAACATTGAGCCTTAGTATACACTGAGTAGTTTATAAAATGTTTATCGAGGATCACAAGAAATGGCATAGTAATTTGAAATGACACATACTTCTATGAAAATGGTTACAATGGTTCATAAAATGTTTTACCAAGATCAAGGCATATTTAATGTGATGATATTCATTAAATGCAATGCATATCTTTTGTAATAGTTGATCTAGGTTATTTTTGTACACTATAGATCTTAGGGTTATGACTATGTTGTGTAACCTAATTTTGTTAAAGAGACAAAAATAGAACACTATATATTTTTGTGTTCGCATCATTTTTGATGTGAACTGATATATGAATCAAGGAGCACTTGAAGCAATTGCCTAACTTCAAGTCTATGAGTTAACAAAGAAAAATAGAGTATAGAGGAATTTAGATTGAGTAGAATCAGAAAAGGTTACCAAGTAGTTTAGAGTAGAGATTCATCACAAGTAAGGTGATATTTTATCAGAACTTATAGATTTGTATCAGACAATTGAGTTGTCAATTAGTAGATAATTACCTATTTCTTTCTGACCATTGTAATAGAGTTTTGGATAAAATCTCTTAGCAAAGTAGACTTAGCAATCTTAACTAAATCTCTTAACCAAGTGCACACTTCATTAGTGTTGTTAAAATCCTATAACTAGGTAGATCTAGCTGATCTAACATGTTACTCCTAATAGGGTAAGATCACTAGAAGTGATCAAAACTTGTAGCCCTAATAGGAAAACCTTTTCTATCTGTAGTAGTAAAGAATTTGTGGGTATCATCCTCACCGCAGTTTTCACCTTCTAACAAGGGTTTCTGCATTACCAAAATACTTGTTTTATGTGATTGTCATATTGATTTCATGTTGTTTACTTTCATAAGTTAAATGGATGATTGATACATGTAGTTAGATTCTAGTTATTCTGGTTGGTTATTATTGTTTACATTTATAGATCTGAAAGGTTTACAAGGAAAGTTTTTGAAGGCATTGATTCACCCCTCCCCTCTCAGTACCTATCTCTCCTAATTCCAACACCTTTTTCTTTGTTTTCAATTTATTGGCCTCTGTCTCTTCAGGCTTTTTTATCTTAGTAGGAGGTTCTTGGCTTGGTTCCCTATTTTTGTCTTGTGGTTTCTTAGGGATAGAGCCTTCAGGTTGTTCCTTGGATAGAACTCAACAGCTTCAGCTAAAATTGGAAGCTCACCCGGTAAAGATGTGATTACACATTCGGTAAAGGGTGTCTCATCTTGTGCATGTGTAGGTTCAACATTCACATCCTCATCATTATCATTTTCATCAAGATCACTGTTGGTGATGTCCTCAATGAGTACATCATTGTCATTTATATCTTGGATCTAGGTCTCTACAAGATCCGGTGCATCCTGTGAACTATCATGAATCTCTTGTACAACTGTACTATCAATTACCTTGATAACTAATATATCTACTTCTTGATTCTTCTATGTAGTATCATCTCCAATAAAAAATCCTTTTCCTTTGGACTTGAGTCTCATCTTAGACAAATTCTAAAAAGTAATTTTCTCTGACTGTTCCTTCACAACAAGAATGGATGTCTAGATAAGTTGACCTAATTCATCAAGATCTACAATGTTCTCATCTACTACTTTCATAGCTCAATTTTTGATTGGAAATCTTTGCACTGATAATTCCATAAGTTCTTTTATATCCTCCATAGATAAAGTTGGTGCTATCGTAGCTAGGAGTTGTTCTCTCATCTTCTTCTTGATTTCCAGTGCATAGGTCCATTTCTGGTTTATTTTGTCTTCTAGTGCAACTGGGAGTTTTGAAGTAAACTCTATTGGAACTCTTTTGAAATGTATCATTATCTAGATGACAACTTCCTCTATTTTATTTTGATCTTCATTTGACATTTTGTCAAATCTTTTAAGTTATGGGTCTGAGATGTCTCCATTCTCTAATATGTACTCAATGACATCATCAATTGAACATTTCTTATTGCTAACAATCTTGAATTGTCCTTGATTATTTTATTTCTCTTCATCCTCTAAATCTTCCTTGCCTCTTATTAATTTTCTTCTCTTCTTTGGTGGTTATGATGCCTTCTTTGATCCTTTCTTAACATAGGTCTTTATCGGTATGGTAGCTTTTCTCTTTGTTACTTTTACTACTACCTTCTTCTTCGGTGGTGATGATGTGGTAGATGACATTGTACGTGCACCTATCTGTGCTTGCAACTACTTCTTCTTTGTAGCAGTGGTAGGAGGAACTGGTGTGGGATCTTTCTCTTTTTCAGTCTTGGTCTCCTCACTATCATAAGGATTGTTAGCCAACATCAACTGACCTTTGGTTTCTTGTTCAACCGGTGACTCCTCAAATGAGTTTGATACATTCTCAAATCTCTCAAATAAAAACTTTTTCATCTTCTTAGAGTTCCTTGTCATTTTATTAATGACCAAACCTATCTTGATTCTAGACTTAGCTTCTTCATAGGTTCCAAACCTAGTGGCCTCGGGGTCTTTTGGTAATGCTAGTAGTGCCTGTATTGATTTCAATCTGAAATTGTGTTCCATTTCATAGCCCATAGGTGCTAGCCATTTGATTTTAGGTTTGACTACTTTTATCATAGTATGGTCAGTGTTGACTAGAAAGCAATTGTCCATCTCAAATTTCTCGACCAATGTACTCATTATTCTACTTCTCAAATTTATTTTTATCTTAAACTCCTCAAAATAACTATCTATTATATTCTCTACATCATCTCCCATCCCTTTCATTATATCAAATATTTTTTATGTTATTGGTTTGTTGGTAGGCCATGTTGTATTACCGACAGAGGGAAAGTAATTTTGTTGATAGAAAAACAAACATACTATGAGTGAACCAAACTTACACGTGTTTGACTTTTGTGTCCTGATGGTCTTCATGTTTTCCTCAACCTGTCTTAGTAACAGCTTGATGAGGTCTATCTAATGTCCCTTTTTGATTAACTTGTACGCCATGTCAACTGCACTATAGGGTACATTGTTTGCTTAACTTGATTGAAATATCTTAGACCCAATGACATGTGCCACAAACTTGACCTTGGGATCAGCAATTGTTGATATTTTTAGAGCTCTTTCTGTATACACCCAAAAATGGTCACCTAGACTATTAGCCCCTATTTGCTAAAACATAAATTGCTTATTCTTGATCAAATCCTAGTTCTATCATTTATTCAATTATTTTCTATGGGCTAACCATCTTATCCTAAGTTTTATTTATTTAAAAAGAATTCCCTCCCCTTTTAATAAATAAAAAGCCCCCACTTTTCCTCTTATCCTAAGTTACACAAATAAAGCATTATTCTTATTTTATAAAAAAGGGAAAAAACACTTTTTGTCTTATATGGACATAAAGTCAACTCCTATTTTCCTATTGGAGGATATTTGTGCACATGGATTACTCTTCTTTCAAGCTCCACCGTTAATTAAATCTTTTGCCTCTTAATCTCCATGGTCCATTGATTCTCATTCTCTATAAAAGAAGAGCTCTCTTCTTCATTTTCACATCTCAACTTTTTATGCTAATATTGTGCTGTAGGTTTTCTAGGTCACTTTGGAGCTTTTTGAAGATTTGGAGCATTCTTGGCTTTTGCATCTACATGTTGTCATAGTTTCATTTCTTGCATAGTAGTTTCATTTTCATGGCATTCTTAGCTTAGGTTTCCTTTATGCTCTAGATTAGCTCACATAGATTAATTAGCTTGGGTTGTAAAACTTGCATATTTCCTTTCATAGCTTAGCTTGCATTCCCATTTCTAGCATAGCATTGCATTGCATTTTCATTCTTGGTTCTTGAGGGTATTGGAATTCTTTCCCTTGTCTTCATTGAATCTCCCATTGCATGGTTTACTAGCAAGGTTATTGGCTTAATAGCTCTAGCTGAGAGCATTCTTAAAACCCTTGCACTCCATGCCTAGGGAGCTATGGATCGATTTGTGAGACCTCATTCTTGAGTTTCTTTGCATGTAATGATTCATAGAAGTGTGGTCATATTTTCACCATACATTTTTGGCACTCACCATGGGGCAACCCACCTCTTGCATGCTGGTTTTGATTATTTTTGGAGCTAACCCTTGTGCAGATTTGTTTGGAGATGGAAAACCCTAGATTTTTAAAGATTTGATCATATCTTCCAAATGGCTAGGTTTTTTGGTCTGAAAATTTTTTTTCAAGTTAAAAACATATCAGAGAAGCTCCAAAAATATTTTCAAAATTTTTTGAAGTGATTTGTATTTTGTTATTATTTTTTCTTGATTGTTTATAAAAAATCAATTTTGGGTGCAAATCAGATTATTTTTCAGAAATTTTTACATTTCTGGAAAGACCTTGAAATTATATGGGGGGTCCATTCACTATGTTTTTAATTTAGAGGTCATATCATAGCTCAATTGGTCAATTTACAAAAACTGGTCTATTTTGGTAAAATGGCTCTCTAGGGCACAAATGAAAAGATCTTTTTAAAATTTTGATATTTTTGGAAAGCTCTCTATTTTTTGATAGAGGTCTTTTTTCTACATTTTGGGTTTAGGGTTCGAATTCATGTGGTATAAGTCCAATCTTATTGACAAGGTCAAAAATCAAAATTAAAAAAAGGATATTTGATGATTAGCATGCACTTATTTTTCACATGGTTCAATGCATAATGTGAGTTGTCATTTGGATTATTTTCTAGTTATCATTTCTCCTAACAATTGATTTTCAGATCTAACCACCCTAGGGTTTGCATAAGTTGGATATACATTGCATCTCTTGTTTGCTTGTTTTCTTGTCTTGTTCATTTGAAGGTGCTCTTGCTTTCATGGAAAATGCTTAAAATAAAGCGTTGGACTTGAGGTACTTTGTTTCATCTCTATAAAATTTGGATTTTGGGATTAAAATTAAACATCTCATGTGTTTGGCTTGAGTGTTTACATGCTTTCATAGAACACATTTCAATTAATACTCTTAAAGGGAATGAACATAGATTTGCTTTGTGTAAGTGAATGCTTTTGTTTGAACCCTAAGTAATTTTTGGTTCTAATATCAAATATCTCATTGAGTGATTGAGGGCATGGATTCATTCCTTGTTTACATGAAGAGTTAAATGCACCACTTTGTAGACTCACTTCATGTTTACTTGGGAAGTTAAATATTCCATTGTTCAACCCTTTTTCATTTGTGAGTAGTATTGATTAGCAGTCTTAGATTACTTGTGATTGATCTAGATTGCTATATTGGGTTATTAGACTCGCTAATCTGCTGACCCCTCGTTTCTACCCCATGGTTGCAAGGTTAGTACCACATTAAAGGGGAGGGGTCTATAGGAAAGAAGCGTTAATTGCTCCACTAGGCAACCCTTTTGTGCTTTTTGGAACTCACTTGTTTTCTAAGGTGTGAACTCACTTTGAGTTGATGTGAGGAGTTAAATGTTCCACTTTTGGACTCACTTTGAGTTGGTGTGAAGAGTTAAATGTTTCACTTTTGGACTCGCTTCACATTATCTTAAAGGGTTAAATGTTCCACTTTTGGACTCACTTCACATTTACTTGAAGAGTTAAGTGTTCCACCTTTAGTGCTCTAAATACTTTTGATAGTGAATTACTTAGTTTTTATTTCTAGAAGGCCTACTTGGGGACACACCACCTCAAGGGATGACCTTAACTCCTATGTTCTGGTAGAGTATAAATATTGGGTGGTGAATCTAAAGACACCTCTCTTGGGAATTGAGTTTGATATCACTCTTGGCTAAGCCTCAAAGAACTTTATACCTTTGAGAAGTGAAGGAGGAGATTTGGGTTACCATCTCCCCCCGGCTGTGTGATTTTGGATTCTTCTCATCTATGGATTTGGGCCTCATGTACCTTCCGTATATTGAGGACTCCCTTTAGAAAAGCCATGTATAGCCTTGTAGACAACTTGCTAGGATGTTGTTGTGTTTTATGTGCCTGCTAAAACATTTTCAAGAGCATACACAAGTAGCATCTCTAGGGAGTAGAAATACTAAGTCACTATCTTTGTTCATGCACAAGGTTGCTTTGTCCCTTGCCCTTTGCTTGAAGACTATTTTCTTGAACTCCCTTGTTGCTGTTCTATGTGCTTGATCATCATTGTGAAATCTTTTGAAAAATCTAATTGGAATATTGAAGCCGAGTTCCATCCTGCTGTAGTGAGTTCTCCTTAGGAGCTTAGTCTTCCTTGGTTAGTCTAGATCCCAGAACCTTCTTGCTGACTTGTTGCTGTTGCCATCCGAAGCTGCTAAACTTGCACTTTAACCTATCATAGAGTGTCCTTTCCTATTCTTACCTGAAGCTAGTTTTTTATTTGCATGCTTAGACTTGTTATAGACTGAAATAAATGAGCTAAAACTATTGGATTTGAGCTTAACAAATGCTACTCTTGATCACTTGTCACATCACGGTTACCTCTCTAGCTACTTGCTTATTGAGCTTCTTGCTCACTACTCAACTTTACTCAATTGATTGCTGTAAGTGCTTGAGAACTTTTGACGATCCATCTCTCTCTATTATTCTACTTTGACAAGTGATCCTTATGAGCTTTGCTTATCTTAAATCTGAGAAACTTTTTCTCATTCTGTTAGTCAACCAACACCTCTTTTCATGCCGATTACAACTCGGTCTTAATTTGAGCAGGAGAATCACCCTCTGTTCACTTATACACAGATACCTCCTCCAACTAGACATTCAAAAGCACCCATTAGCAACAAAAGTTCTAGTTCTGACCAATCTAAGAATTCCAAGGCTACACCATGGTACAAAGGAGGTTTCTTCTTTTCTGCATTCAAGATCCCCAAAAACACAAACAATGTCTCACTCACTTTGACTGAACAAGAAAAATTTCAACTCTTGCAAGAACACTTTGAGCGTAAGGACAACCAAGTGCACTTAGAAAAAGAACACAATCAACAAAGGATGGATGCTGCTAGGTGCATGGCTTCTAGAGGAATGTCTTATGAGCAACCCGAGACTAGTAACTTTGAGCATCAACCTCTTTTTAATGACAACAATGGCAACAACATGCCACCAAGATCTCCACCAAGGCCAACTTTTGCTATGCCTTCTTCACCTCCTAGGCCTCCTCCCTCTCAACATGAGGCAGAGGCTGATGATGAGATTTCTAGTGAGGATCTTATGAGATTTGAACAAGATGTGGTCTCCCAAAAAATGATGCGTAAGCTTTTAGAGCGTAATGGTGATCAATATTTTCAATATATGACTTCTAGAGGATACAAGCTTCCTCCCGGCTATGATGTTAGACAAATTATCCAACAAAGAGTACCAACTAAATTGGAAGTCCTTCAAGAAGAACTACGCTGGACAAATCAATGCCTTACCCAAATGGAAATAGAAAGAGAGCCTCCAAAGGTCTCTTTTGTAGAATTAATTTGTGCTCTTCCTTTTGATAAAAATCTATACATGGTCCCATTTCCTAGGGATATTGAGGTTCCCAAATATGACAAGTATGATGGAAATGGTGATCCCCAAGACCATGTGCATCATTTTTATGCTCTTAGTATGGATTTTCTTCATGAAGACACATATCTTCTACGTTTATTCCCTCAAAGCTTAAGAGGCCAAGCTTTAGAATGGTTTTCAAAATTGGCACCACCTCTTAAGACCTTTGATGAGTTGGCTCAACAATTTACCCAATAGTATTCTTACAACATCCAACAACCTGTCACTATGATAGATCTCTGTAATTTAAGACAACATCAAGGTGAGCCATTTGCAACTTACTTGCAATGTTGGAGGTCATTGTATTCTTGATATCCTCGTCAGCTACCTGAAAGAGAAAAGATTGACATTTTCTTCAACACACTTGTGCCTGAGCTATTTTATGATCTAAGGAAGCAACTGTTCTCCTCCTTCCATGACATGGTTGGAAATGCATATCGAATTGAGGATGTAGCTATAAGAAAAGGGGACATTGTTATTAATAAAGATGCTAAAAGAAATGGAAAAGACAATAACAATCCTTGGAATAAGAATAAGTATGTTGTTACTGATGGGGTCGTTGACGCTCCTAAAGTTAAAGAGCCTTCTTTCAATCTCTCCAATGCTATCTATGCAGCAAAACAACAAGAAGCTACCAATGCTCATAGTGCTCCTAAACTTCAATATGCAGATAAACCTAAGAATTTATTTCAAAAGTGAGTTTATACCAAGTTGGCCAAACCTTACCATGTGATCCTTAAGACTTTGGTTGACAATGGATATCTTACACTTCCTGATAAACCTAGTAACTGGGATCTACTAAATTAGCCTGATTGGTGGTGAGAGGATTCTTATTATCATTATCAAAGAAACAAGGGACATCTGATGGATAATTGTTTTAGGCTTAAGGATGATATTCAGGATCTTATTGAGAATGGCACAATCTCCACTGATGGCTTAACTAATAATTTTGATCACAAAGCTTTCAAAGATCCTCTACCTAAGCATGACAAGGGGGAAACCTCTCAAACACATAAGAAGAATTATGATGCAAAGATCAATTACACATATCCTTCTAATGTACCTGTGATTAACATGGTAGAGCCCATTGAGAGTGTTCTAATGATGAGGTCTCAAGATGATAATAAAGCCCATCATGGTAAGCCAAAGTTGGTCTTGCAAACACGTGATAGTTCATCTTCCCAAAGTGAGACACTGAATGCTGTTACTAGGGGGCAAGCCAAGATTGTCCTTAAAACTGCGCAAGATCCCAAGCAAGATTTTCCTTCCAAACAAGTGGCTCCTTTAGCCACCCCTAGCTATGACCTTGTCCAACATCTCCAAAAGATACCGGCACAGATATCTATCCTTGAGTTGCTTTGGTTATCCCCTTTGCATAGAGAAACTATTTATAAGGCTCTACGTACAAGATGTGTTCCTAATGACATTGATCTAGATCAATTTCAGGCTATGGTCAACCACATTTCATCTCTGCTATCTATCTCCTTTTCTATAGAAGATGACATATCTATTGCTCACCCACATAATCTATCTTTACACATTGAGGTTTTCATCTACAATACTCGAGTCCACCGAGTCCTGATAGACAATGGTGCAGGGTTAAATATTGTTTCTCTCAATGTCATACAATAGTTGGGTTTGTCAGAATTTTCTATAGACTCTAAGAAGAAGATTACTATAAAATCTTATGATGAAGTGGAAAGATCTTTCAAAGGTCTTGTCACGCTGCCTGTCCGAGTGGGCCCTATCACGAAAGATATTAGCTTCCAAGTATTGGACATCTCGCTCGCATATAACATCCTTTTGGGTCATCCTTGGATCCATGACATGCAGGCTGTTCCTTCCACTTATCATCAGTGAGTCAAATTTCTGTACAATGGCACTGAAGTTGTGATTCTTGGAGACCATACTATTGCTATCAATGCTCTTGCTACTGCTAAAAAATTTGTTCCTTACAATGAACCCACTGTTGATCCTAGTACATCTCTAGTTGCTATTGAGAAATCACTTAAGATGATGAGCCTTGGTATGGGTGAATATAAGTTGGATTCATTTGCTTCTATACCTATTTCTCCTAGGTCATATGGGAAACCTTCCACTTCTACTATGGTGATCCTTGAAGCCGAAAGAGAAGAACAAGCTATTCAAGAGTGGATCCATAGAGAAGATGCCAGAAATACTCCCATGCTCAGTAATTTAGACACAGATATAGATCAGTCACCACTACACAATATGGCTCACATGGGAGATGATCTTCCCTCTACTTCACTTCTTTGGGAGGAAGAATGTAAATCTACTGATAATAATGACATGAGTATCTCTACGTCTCGACATCTTAAGCCTCTTCCAGAAGATTCTTCCATGATAGATATGGATGTTGATGTAGTTCATACCTCTTGTAACCATCCCGACGTAGTTGATGAGTCTTGTGTACGGTCTGATGAGTTTTTTCCCCATATTGCCTTAGTTGACTATGTTGGTCCTTCTCTTATGAATCTAGATCTAGCTACTTTTGGAGCTTACCCTATAGAATCAACTTCTCTTGTCACCAGAGATGACACCTCTTGCATAAATGCTATTGAACCAGTCACTTCATTTCATCTCACATTAACACCTGTTACTTCTTCCTCCAGTGAATCAGCAACAAAAAAGATTGAATCAACTATCAAGTATCACAGTCATCAAGTCAAAAGAAAAGAGCAATGGTCGGATGGTGAAAACCACATTGTGGTGGTATCCGAACCTAAGAAAAGTAAAAATAAAAATTTGCTCAAAAATAATGATTCTCAAATAAAAGATGACAAGCTGATTCTCTACAAAAAAATGGTGCACTACTTCAAGCATGATCTCATAGCTGGTATACTTCAGCCTATTCCTAAAGCTATGAACAAAGTTTCTAATGCCTTGGTTACTTCAACATACATCTTACGAATGAAAAGGCATAAATCTCGCTTCAAGTTCCTGGTGGATGAATTACACTATCCTGCTCACAAATCTTACCATCCCACTATCTTTTCATATCTTCCACCTCATATTCTTCCTGACAATCCACCATGCCATTTTTTTTGCCATCCCTTACACTTTGCCTTTGTCTCTGGTGAATTTTATAGGAAGGGTCTAGATGGAACTCTCCTTAGGTGTCTAGAAATAGAGGAGTCAAAAAAAGTACTAGCTGAAATCCATGATGGCATATGTGGATCACATTCTAACGATCCTCCGCTAGCTCAGACATTACTTAGGGTTGGTTATTATTGGTTGAACTGGTTGAGACCTCCTATCATCACAACTGCAACATTTGGGCCTGGGGCCTATCAGTTCTCTACATCAAAGGAAGCAGATTCTTGATGCCCATTTCTGTCTGGGGCATTCTTTGTAAATACATTATGATCTTGAAAAAATTCCAAAAAAATTCATATATGATGCTAAAAAAAATCCAAAAAAATCCAAAAATTTAAAAAATTCAAAAAAATTGAAAAAGTGCCTTGGTGAAAACCTGGAAACAGGCGCCTTGGTAGCAAAAATACAAAAAAAATTATAAAAAGTCCTGAAAAAAATTGTAATAAATCTATCAAGTGGTGAAAACCTAGAAACAGGTGCTACTTGAGACCCTCTACACCTATGTCTATTAGTCTTGCATGGTGCTCCTTCACTCCACTTCTTGCTTTGTCTCTCCTAGCCTGGAATTGACTCTTGTCTTAGTCTAAGGGGCATCTATTGCTTTGAGCTTATCTTGGGTCTCTTTGTGCATTTGGGTTTCTTAGGCACCTCACAAATGGTGTTTGTCAACATCACTCCAACTGTGTTTTTCAGCACTACCCTAGTGTCAAGTGTTTCTTAACACTTATCAGATGTCCTACCCACAGTCTAGATGATGCAATATCTCTCACTGGCAGATGCAATACTCAAATCTTGACTCTATGACCTACACACACGCACTTGACTTGCTAAGATTTGTTTGACTTTATTTCTTTGCATGCTGTCTATGATGATTTATTTGTTGAGTGTTCTCCCCCTATGATCATTTTCGATGATGCATAGCTAGAAGACTGAGGGAATGAGAACATGTTTTATTGCTTTTTCTGCTTGTGGGTATATTTTGTTGGTCCTAACTCTCATGAGCATTTATGCTGGTCTTACTTGACACTATGGACCTATAAGGTATTATCCTTGACTATTTTGCAAGTGCATGCTTATAGTCATCTTGACTTTCTTGTGTCTTGATGAGAGCATAATCTTGCTATATCAAACTTAGGTAATCTCACTGCATTGGTCATCTTGACCTACATGTCTTTGATGCCTAGGTGGGATTTCCACATTCCTATCTGATAAAGATCATATTCATATTCACATAGTTATGCTAGTTTGTATTGTATGATCTTATGACACTACCAATAAAGCTCGATGATGACAATTAGATGTCTATTGGCATTGTAACCTTGCAAGTAAACCACTTTCATGTAGTTTGCATTGTTAGGTTCATGTTAGTTTAGTTTTGCATCTTGCATATGGAGAGAGCTCTCTTTAGATCTTACATGGACTTATTAATCAACTGTGCTCACCTTTCACTTCTTCCCGATCATGTCTTTCACTTCTTGTCTTTCATATCACATCATTTTCCTTTCATTTCAAGATCGAAACCAAAATCTGAGTTCACCTTGATTATTCCTGTCACTTTTCTCCTTCTTCCATGCAATTGCTTAACCTTTGAGGCCTAACCCTTCGATCTTCACTGGGGCATTCTTCACTTCTTCATCCCCATCTGTTTCAAACTTCTAGTCTTCCATTCAATTTCAAATCCCAAGTTCACATCCCCTCTCCATGGTGTTTTCCGGTTGAGGGACCGATAGGTTCGTGCCCCGTGTCCCATGTGTGGGGCATATCTTCACTACTTGATGGTTATGTTGTTCTCTTTCTTCAATTATGATTTCTAGTGATTTGATCATGTTGTTCTTGCTTCTACATTCCCTCTACCTAATTTTGCTTTTGATTCCAAGGGGGCAAACATATCATATCTTATTGGCTATCTTTTTCCTAAGTGTTCAATACTGTCACCACCAGACTGACCATGCAGGATTTTCTATCTTTCAGCACTTCATTCTTTGGAGTTAGAATGCTATTGCTTTCTTTCTTGGCTATTTGCTTTCCTTCTTGGCTATTTTCTTGTCTTCTATCTGATCTATTCTTTGACTACATGTGTTCCTATATCGATCACACATTAGTCAAAGAGGGGAAAATGTATACACCCAAAAATGGTCACCTAGACTATTAGCCCCTATTTGCTAAAACATAAATTGCTTATTCTTGATCAAATCCTAGTTCTATCATTTATTTGATTATTTTCTATGGGCTAACCATCTTATCCTAAGTTTTATTTATTTAAAAGGAATTCCCTCCCCTTTTAATAAATAAAAAGCCCCCACTTTTCCTCTTATCCTAAGTTGCACAAATAAAGAATTATTCTTATTTTATAAAAAAGGGAAAAAGCACTTTTTGTCTTATATGGACATAAAGTCAACTCCTATTTTTCTATTGGAGGGTATTTGTGCACATGGATTACTCCTCTTTCAAGCTCCACCGTTGATTAAATCTTTTTCCTCTTAATCTCCATGGTCCATTGATTCTCATTCTCTATAAAAGAAGAGCTCTCTTCTTCATTTTCACATCTCAACTTTTTATGCTAATATTGTGCTGCATGTTTTCTAGGTCACTTTGGAGCTTTTTGAAGATTTGGAGCATTCTTGGCTTTTGCATCTACATGTTTTCATAGTTTCATTTCTTTCATAGTATCTTCATTTTCATGGCATTCTTAGCTTAGATTTCCTTTATGCTCTGGATTAGCTCACATAGATTAATTAGCTTGGGTTGTAACACTTGCATATTTCCTTTCATAGCTTAGCTTACATTCCCATTTCTAGCATAGCATTGCATTGCATTTTCATTCTTGGTTCTTGAGGGTATTGGCATTCTTTCCCTTGTCTTTATTGAATCTTCCATTGCATGGTTTACTAGCAAGGTTATTGGCTTAATAGCTCTAGCTGAGAGAATTCTTAAAACCCTTGCACTCCATGCCTAGGGAGCTATGGATTGATTTGTGAGACCTCATTCTTGAGTTTCTTTGCATCTAATGATTCATAGAAGTGTGGTCACATTTTCACCATACACTTTCATCCCATGCTATGCCAATGTTCTTCTCTACCTCAGCTTTCAATGAACTTTTGAATGCTTTGGTTTTATCTATAGTAGGGTAACCAGTAATTATACTTAACATTCTCTTTGTGACCTCGATCGATTTGTCCAACTAGAATATGCCCTTGTGATAGTAGCTTAGTACAGCCCCAATCCATTCATTTTTTAAATTCTTGGGAAAATTTAGGGCATTGGTAAGACCAAGAGTTTCTACCAATTTTCACTTGGGTTTCAGCTTTACTTCTTTATCACAAAGTGCTTAAAATGCCACATACATATCAAAGTCCCCAATTTCTTTAATTTTGCAATGAATATATGACCGCACATCTTCAATTAACAAAACCCTAGGTGGGATGCTAGAAAAAGTTCTCGCTGAATTTACTTTTGAAGCAACTTCTAGGTGTAACTTATAAGGAGGTTCTTTGTAACTTGTTGACACAGTCAAATTAACTTCTTCCAAAACCTTAGAAGAACTTGTAGTAGATGCCATTTCTACAAACTAGGTTTTCAGTAAGTTACTAGAAAATATACTCGGTAGGGTTTCAACTTACTCAGAATGTATCAAAGACTATACTCGATTCGATCTAAAATTGCTTGAATTGTCTTGAGAAATTTTTCTTGAACACACTCTATGAAATCTTTTCTCTCTGATATTTGCAAACTGAAAAGGAACTCTTGCATCCATGTATTTATAGAATTTTTTATATTCCCACTCAGAACTTTATGCAATAAATGCCTGACCTACTTTCTAGTTTATGACAACTGCCAGATTGATGACAACTATAGTCTTTTATCCACTTAGTTAACACAACATTTCCTTTCTTAGTTCATACTAATATTGGGTTAACCTTGAATAGTGATTACTGATAGGTAACTAACACTCAGTCTTAATTTTACTAATTGTATAACTTTGTTAGCTCAAAACATATAAACCACAATGCATCTCTTTTCATGAAAATTTGGTATGTGCTCATCATATATAGGGAACTGTATGTAAAATGTGATCATTTGAAGTCTTAGTCCCATACATACCTATATCATCTTAGGTGGAGGAACTGATGTCACCTAGTCCAGTGGATGAGGTTTCGCTAACAACATTACTAGACTTAGCATTCTCATTATATGCCTTTCTCCACAAAGTGTTCCTTATCTTCATGATATCTGCAATAGTGTTTCCACTCTCAAATACAAGATTTTCCTCTAGTGCTTGGTCTCTGCAATCCTTTCTTAAATGACCGACTTTATGGAAATGAAAACATGCCATTCCAGTGCTTGTCCAACTTCTTGATTATCCAACCCATCTTTTCCTATTACAGTTTGCTACAATGTACCCATATCTACCACATGCAACATAGTTAGCCCATGTGTTATAATCCCAAACATATGAATTACCTTATCTCTTTGGTTGATAAGGCTTGCGCTATATTTTTTGCTTAGGAGGCTATACTTGTTTCATCTTAGCCTTAAACTTTCATGCAGTGTGTCCATGTTTATTACAAGTATAGCATATCTTCTCCATAGTAGTATTTTTAGCATTCTATTTAGCTCTACATTAATAAGCTTGATAACCATATTTTCCACAATAGTAACAGTTTCCATTGAATTTAGGAGTAACAGGAGGTTTACCTTGTGCTTTGCTTCTACAAACATTAGAAGTATGTCTCAGTTTACCATAGTGGTAAGATGTCAACACTTTTTGTCTTTGACTTTGATTTCTATTGCCATGTTCAGCTTGTTGTGATGACTCTCCTTCACCGGTATAGCCTAATCTAGCTTTACTCCCAAATCTTCTTTGATTGACTAGGAAATCATTGATCTTCTTAGAGTTATCTTTAGCTAGTTTCATCAATTTATTATGTTGTTGTTATATTTTTACTTCATTTCTCAACTTCTAATTTTCTTCTCTGAGTACTATAACATCTTCAAGTCTTCTAGATAATTCTCCATTCACTCAGTTGATTTCTTGATTCACAACCATCATCTAATTAGATATTTGAAAGTGGTGGTTGGTGAGTCTTTTTATCTCATCCTCTTTAGCTTGTAGTTGTTCAGTTGTCTATCTTTAGTCTTCAATAGATAGATTTCCTTCTTATTCATTCTATCTAGCATTATTCATTATTTCCACCATTCTCACCATCTGAGATTCTTGACCGATTTGTAGTGTCTTTACTTGTTCGGTTAAATGCTAATTGTTTTCAGATAAATCATATATCATGCTTTCAGTTCCATTAGAAATAATCCTTGAACTAGATCCGATATGATCAAATATACCATCAATAAGCTCTTCATGATAATCGATCTCATTTTTCAAAATAGTTAGGTTCTTCTTTTCAACTAGCATTTTCTTCAGTTCATCCTTAGCTAGCTTATACTATTCCACAAACATCTGCATCTGAATCTTCTAGTTCTCAATAGTCTTATCTAGCTTATACCTCTCCATGACTTAGATCTTTACCCTTCATTGGTTAAACTATCCAATAAGAGAACCGTGCTCTGATACCAATTATTGGAATTAGGAGAGATAGGGTACTGAGAGGAGAGGGGTGAATCAGTGCCCACAAAAACTTTAACTCTTCAACCTTTTAGATCTAAACTAGTAAACAATGTAACCTTCAAAAATAACTTGTATCAAATACATATATTATTCAGTCATTTAACTTGAGAAAGTAAATCACATGAAATCAACAATATATCAATCCATAACACAAGTATTTTGGTAACACAGAAACCCTTGTAAGAAGGTAAAAAATATGGTGGGGATGACACCCAAAAATTATTAACTACTACAAATAGAAAATGTTTTCCTGTTAGGGCTACAAGTTTTGATCACTTCTGGTGATCTTACCCTGTTAGGAGTAACATATCAAATCAGCTAGATCTAACTAGTTATAGGATTTTAACAACACTAATGAAGTGTGCACTCAATTAAGAGATGTACAAAAGACTGTCAAGTCTAATATGTTAAGAGATTTAACCAAAAATCTATTACAATTGTTAAAAAGAAGTAGGTGACTATCTACTAAATGATAACTTGATTGTCTAATAAAGATCAATAAAATACTAATAAAATATCACCTACACTATGATGAAACTCTACCCTGAACTACTCGGTAAGCCAGCTCTGATTCTTCTTAATGTGATAAAATTTTGAATTCTATTATGCTCTTGTTAACTGATAATATTGAAGGTTGGCTAGAACTTCAAATGCTTCTCCATTCATACATCAGTTCATACCAAAAATGATACAACCATACAATTATATAGCATACTGCTTTATGCCGCTTACAAAATTAGGTTTACAAATCTTAGACAAAACCCTCAAATCTACGATGTACAACAATGACCTAGATCAAACTATTACATAAGATATACATTGCATTAATTGAATATCTCAATAATAAATTATTCTCGATATTGGTAAAATGTTTTATGATCTATTTTAACCATTTGCATAGAAGAATGGGCCATTCTTGATTACTATGTTATTTCGTGTGATCCTCGATAAACACTATATAAACTTCTCAGTGTTCATTCTAATGCTCGGTGTTTACTACCTCTTAGTGTTGGTGTCTATTGATGCTCAGTATACTAACTAATGCTTGGTGTATACACTTTAATTGACTGTCCCATTTTTCTTATAGTTACCGACTAGCTTAATTATAAGTAACCGACTAATACCATTGGCTGCCTTTGATACCAATGACAACTTTAATGCTCAATAGAGATAACAAGTCCTTTTCATGGCTATGTCTAAGGCCTTTCTCTCCTTTGATTTTTCTTGTAAAGAAGACTTAGATAGAATCCTTTGTGTGGGCACCTAGTCAATAGGAAAGGCGACTTTGGTGTTGCAAAAATGGACTCTGAAGCTAGATCTCAATGATTCTTTCTTCTTCCAATACCCGATGAGGGTAAGGCTCCCAAACATCCCTTTGGAATTTTGGGTTGAAGATGTCTTCGATAGTATTTCTAGATCCTTTGGTACTCTACTCTCGATTGATCCAGTGACTATTTCTAAAAGATGCCTCACCTATGCCAGGATCTACATAGGAGTGGAAGAGGGTCAAGATATGCCAGAAATTATCACGCTGCACTCCAAACTAGGTAAACATTTGCAAAATTTGGACTATAAAAGTGTCCCTTTTGCTTGCTTCCACTGTAAGAAAGTAGGACATAAAGCTAGGCTATATCCACTGTGCATGAATTTGGAAAAATAAAGGAAAGCTATAGCTATCAAAAATATCAAGCCAAGTAAACCCACTAAAAATGATAGCCTCCCAAGGGAGACATCCATTCCATAATCTAACTCAGATGTCAAGACTCACAGAGTGTGGAAAAAAAAGGACAAACCAAAGGACACTCAGGTGATTTTTGACACACCAAAATATAAGAAAAATCCTCATAAAGGGGAACAAAAGGATAACACCAAATCAAGCCAAGAGAACACTTCTCTTGGAGAGGTGTCTCCCAGTCAGAAGGCATAGATTTGGAAGTCAACATTCAGAAAGACTCCATGATAGAATCCAAAGACAATGGTCAGGGGGAAGGAGGTGACTTGTGCCCTAGTTCTATCTTTGTCTCCGTCATCTTGGAATCCCTTAAGCCCCCTTTGGAATAATGTTTTTCAAGCCCAGCTAGGGTCATACCTAATGGCCCCCCAGAATCTTGCCTTTGTCTAGAGACATAGGATTCAAATAAATTCCAACAAATGGACTTTCTTTTGGGAACTATCTCTCCAAGGCAACTCACCAAGATGGAGGAGCTCTTTTCCAAATACAAAGATGAAAAAGAAGGCTAGACAAAGGTTCAAAGTAAAAAGAGAACCAAAAGTAGAGACCCCTCTTTGATTTCTCCAGTAGCTACTAGGAGCAGAAATAGAGTAGACATTGGGGATAAAATCAAATCCTCAAGTAGAAAGAAAGCTAGTCAAATTAGGCAAGAGGAAGCCTATAGGAATATTGCGGATGGAACACATAAAACCATCCAGGTTACCTGCACTCCCAGTAAGAAATGTTAGTAACTCCAAAGGACCCTAGTGAGCTCATTAGCTCACACAAGCTAGTTGTTATAAGAAGAACTCTCACTTCACATATCTTCTCTGTAGCAATAAAAAATGAAGTGATAGCCATGTATGATACTCAATGGGGAAATAATGACTGGTTCTCCCTAGGCTAGGCTTGTAGACATGGCTATGGTCTTGGCTTAATCATCAATTTTGTTGTTACATGGACCAATATTTCTGAGGCTGATTTTACTCATCACGTGATCACCTTTGTTGCCAACTGGGCTACTAACTAGATAGCATTTCTCGCTACTAGTAAGGAATCTTACATCATTAGGACCCATGCCGATTCTTTCCATCAAGTAGAGCTGGATTCTTTGGATGGAGAAGATCTTCAAAGTTCTGATGTAATAATTAAATATATTTATTACTGCAAAGGGCTTGTTTGGAGAAGTTATTTCACTCATGTTGAGCTGGGGAGGATTTGCATGAGTTTTAATAACACATCACCTCCACATGATTTTAGGGCCCCCTTCCCCAAATCTTGTAATCATTTCAAAAAACTAACTTTTAGAAAGCCCTTTGATGAAGTTAGAAAGAAGGCAAGCAACAATTTTCTGCTAAACCAGAGGAAAACCAGAGCCTTCAGAAATGGAATGGTTGGGGAAAAGGTTAAGAAGGGAGCCAGAGTGTGATAGTGAGAAATGGAAGAAGTGTACAAAGTTTGGAATGCCTTATAGAAAGGGGATATCACTACTTTTATTGAAAGACTCCATGGTTGCAGGAAGGAAATCACTAAAATCTTCATCAAAACCTAGAATGAAGGGATGATGGAGAATGAGGGAAAGTCATTCATCATCATATAGGATGTTATATCAATGGTCACTAGCATTCCCATCAATGATAAAAAAATTCTATAGAGACCAAAAACTTTTTGACATTGTTGTCAAAAATTTTGTGAGGGATGACAAGGAGACAAATGCCATAGTCAAGTCAGGCACCTACTACCTTCCTGGGAGCTTGAAGATGCTTTGGCAGTATGTTTTGAAGGCCCTCATCTTTTATATCACCTGGATACTAGGTTTGAAAGAATCCAAACCTATCATTTCATCTTGCTGGATCATTTTAGGCATGGTTTTGAGATTTTGATTCCTTTTTATCTCTTCTCTTCTATGAGTAAGAATATCACTAGTTTTAGAGATAAGAAAATTGCTAATCCTTCCCTACATGAAGGATTGCTTTTATTGATATATTAATTCTTTAAAGCCCAAATCCTAGGAAAGGAAATTGGGGATAGAAAGTTTATTAGCATGGACTTTGGGTCAGATTATGTTCCTTTGGGAACTTCTGTGGGCAATCTTTCAAATGACAATGAGGAAGTCAAAAATAAGAAATAGAACAAGGGTTCCCTTTCCAAGAAGAAATCCCTAAAATCCATAAAAAATGAAAAACCCTCTAAAAAATAAGATAGGAAGGAGGTTTACTCAGAGGAAGAGTACAATGATAAGAAGAAAGAAATTGATATGGAAGATGATGAGGGTGATCCCAATATAGAAGCTACAGGCACACAAGAATAGGTCAAAGAGGAAATCCCCAAATCTATGTAGGATGTCTCAGGCCACCTGTCGGCTGATCTTACTATAAGAGAGCATAATAACCATCCTCCTCAGTCCCCAACTGGCACCAATATTAAGAATCATGACCCTAAAACTAAGGATAATGAAGAACAGGGCACTAATCAGTCACCTATAAGGATAGATGAAATTGAAGATGCCTCTTGGGGGGAGTATAACAGTCAGGATATCAAGAAAGGAAAAAAGGTCTAGACAAATTTCAAGATCAACATAGTGTGAATGGGAATAATTAGGGAGGCCATCTACCCTTAGATTCTAGAGGACAAGGAAGGAAACGTCCACAAGGAAGAGTTGATAGACCCAACACTGGTTGTACTTAGTGATAAAGCTAGGGAAATGGATATGGACTTCCTCAACAACATGAAGAATAGCAAGCTGGATCAGTTTTGATTTTTCAAATGGCTCTACCATGAGATTGAGGACCTCAAAGAAAAAATTCAAAGCTCAGACAACAAGGAACACACCACAGAGAAAAAGATAAGCGTAGAAACTAGAGTCTAGCACCTAGAATCCCAAATGATAAGCCTTGAAAAAACCCTTAAGGGTGTTGCCAAGAAAAATTTTAATATCCTCAAAACATCCAATGAGAACCTGAAGTTGTTAACCAAAAAGATGGAAGAAAAAATGGAAACCATGACTACTCAAAGGACTAGGGAGGATGAGAACGAGTCCATTGAATGACCAGGAAAAAGAACATAGGAAAGAATCAAGAAAAATAGGGAGAAAATTTACCCCCAAGGATCCCAAATTTAGAACATGGAAGACACTATTCAACTGATGGAGGCCCTTGAAAGAAACATGGCTGACATGCTCAGGAGCTTGGCATAACTTGTTCTAGTGCCCTTCTTTTTTTCCTTGTTATGACTTTCTTTGTTCTTTCTTGTTCAGCCCTGTAGTAGCATGTTCCTTGGTTCTCTAATCTACTATACTCTATTTTGTTTTCATGCTTTTCTTTTGATCATACATTGTTGTGGGTTTCAGGATCCCTATAAAACCTATTTTACTTAATCAAAAAACAAGTTGTCAGTTAGGGATACAAATATTTTGATCACTTCTTGTGATCTTCCCCTATTAGGAGTAATAATGAGATCAACTAGATCTACATGGTTAAAGGATTTTAGAAACACAATTAAGTGTGAACTCGGTTAGGAGATTTACAAAAGAACTATTAAGTTCACTATGTTAAGAGATTTAATACTTGGCTATAATGGTTAAAGAGTAATAATAGGATTGATTTGTAGATAGAAACTTAACATGCTTGATATCATATATGTAATGTACTTCTTTATTATCACCTTAATGTGATTGATCTCTTCTCCAAATTCTACTCAATATCCTTCTATTTATGACAAACTGTATGCTCTGTCAATGCTTGTCAATCATAACCTTGTATTATATTCAGATGTCTTCCAATGTGGTAGCTACTATATGTGTGGTAATACTATTGGAAAAATGGTTAGTATTCCCCTCAGGATTCGTGACATGTCTTAATCACCTCCTATGTCTTCTATGAGTCTAGTGGTTGTATCAAGCATTAACAGGTTGATCTTTTGGTGCAACAACAACTACTACTTGTAACAAGTGGTATCAGAGCTTGGTCATAGGTTTGAATCTCCTCAGGTAACACTAAGGGGGAGATTGGTGGAAACATGGTCAGTACTTCCCTCGAGATTCATGACATGGATTAATCACCTCATGTATCTTCTTTAATTCTAGTGGTTGTATCCATCATTAACAGGTCAATCTTTTGGTGCAATGACAACTACTACTTGTAACAGATACATGTTGAAATGACATCTATACAAATTTAATATCAAATTGATTTGAACTAATTAGGGTTTAGATACCATCTTAGAAAACCTAAGATCAAAGGTAGAAATGAATAACCTAGACTATCATTAGATAGAAATCATCAATGATTAAATGATTACATCCATATTAAATTTTATCTTGATCTTGGTAAATTCATTTCTATTCTGTGTAAACCATTTTCCCTTTAGTTTGTGCCATTACAAATTTATATGTCATTTTCCACATCACTCGGTGCATACTGCATTCATCACTCGATAATTAACTAGTGTTCGATTCATATGAATGCTTGATGACTGTTGTGCTCAGTGCTTGGTGATCATCTAGCTTGGTAAGAGCATTCAGTCAAAACTATATTTGATTAACATAGTGATCTACCTTGTGTTCTACTCAATGTTTAGACTCTTTGTTTTTCTCCTTTAGTGACTATATTATTGAATGATACTAATGAAAACCATTAATTCTCTTTTAGGAGTAACAATCCACTAGGTCATCTTATGGGCTCTTTTACCTCTGATTGGCTTGTTGGTGTTTGAAAACACTTACACCACTTGGGGCTGCCAATATGCCTTGAGGCTAGTATTAGGAGTGGTTAGTTCCAAGTATGGGAGCTCTACAAGGCAACTAGACCAACTATAGGGACAAGACTACCCTCTTCACTTTTGGCTCTGCAAAACCAAGGTGAGTATACCTAATCTAGTAACTTATGGCATTGTAGGACTTTAAACTAGATTGAATAAAGAAGATGATAACAAGAGACTACTAAATGTTAACCAAGCATTCATTGAATCTCCATTGTTATTGTGAAATAAAATGGCCTTGTGACCTCAAGACTATGAGGGATTATAGGATTGGAAATATTAAAAATAATTGGGTTTCTTGTAGGATGTAGACAACCATGCAACACTTTGCATCACCACAAGGATACTAGCTTAAGATCAGTGCCTTATCCACTAGGCATCATACCTAAAATGAACATGGAACACAAGGACAACTACTAGATTCATCTAAAAATCTAAGCCATAAACACAGTTAAACATCTCTTACACTACTTACAAATATCCTTACTGACTGAACCCAATGAATCTATGCTTCACTCAGAGAATTTTAACCTGATCCTAGATCAAGGCTGAGAGATGAAACATATACATAAGTAACCAAATGCAATGAGCCAGAAAACTTAGAATTCATTAAGAACAAATAAAGGAGAGATCCCAGAAAGAGAAACTATATTAAGTATGTAGATCCAAATCCTTGCATTACAAGTTGATTCAGAAAATACCATAGATAATATGCAAAAGATACATGAGGCTTTTCCCTAATGTTGATACAACCAACATGAAAAATTTACATGAAGAAACCACTCATGGAACCAGCTCTCAGAGAGAGCAAAACTAGGAACTAGTCCCCAAAACTATAGAGGAAAGGAACCCCTCTAAATGATCCTAAAAATCCTTTTATAGGAACAAGGTTTGCAACAAGCTACAGATCATTCAAAACAAAATTTAAGTCTACAACCACCTAGTACAACAAGAAATAAAAGAATGCAGACAAGCCTAGAAACTCAGGAAGAAATCAGATCAAATCTAATGTAAATGTATCAGTTTCATCACCATAGGCCAACTACGATCATAGGTTAAAGTGATTTCTTGCTGCAAGAAGAACAACTTCAATGCCAGAGCTAGTCTAATGACTTCACATGTACTAACTATGGAGATCTCTGACATACATCAAAACCCTAGCCACCCACACCAAAACAACAGTCCACTATATTTAGCTCATTATGGCATCCTAGGAAGAAATATTAGATCAGGATGACAACCTAGATTCTCATCATCAACTTCACAACTACAATTGTCCTGTAGAAATTAATTCTAAGCCACCCACTTGTTGCAAATAGCACACTGTGAAAACACCGACAAGAAACCCTGCAATCATATTTGAAATTGTGCTCCAACAGTTAGTCGGTCAATCAACTAATTAGAGTCTAGCATGTCAACACCTTGGACCCACTTCACAACATCATGACTGTAAAACATTCTCAATAGTTGTTGCATGATCACATGGCTAGGAAAAGGGCTATGTGAACATACTAAAAACCAATACTTACCACTGCTACCAGCCCAATCATTGCCCACCGACCAATTAGAAATGAGCACCTCAACAACACTGACACCATGGATCCACCTTTAACTCTACAATGGTGACATTATCTTAATAGTTGTCACATGATTGCATAGATAGGAAAAGGGCTATGTGAACATGAAATACACAAGTCACCAACACACGATAAACTTGCTCAAACACCAAAAACACTAGCCCCCACTAAGAAAATCCAAGTCATCGCTCGCAGTCAATGAAGAGTGCACACGTCACAACAAAACTGACAACGGACCCACCCTCACATGATCTAGAGATTCAGTGACTAAAGGGAAGTCTCTGAATCTTGTAATCCATTTCTTAACTAGGGTTAAGCCCCAAGATCACGTGACTAAGGAAAACTCCAAGTCGCTAGAACTTTTCTTTACTCTAGGTTATATTTGGAGATTAAACCCTAACCACTAATCATCAAACCTCTCTGCAACCATCAACATTCCTTGCTTAATCTCAAGATGTTAGATAGCTTAACTATTTTATCATGAGATTGAGTGACTAAAGGAAAGATAACCACCCGCCAAGTTGCCAGATGCTAAGGGGTTAACTTCCAGAATCAGGAGACTAAGAAAGAACTACAAGTCGCTAGATCGCTGAATCTTTACATCCTCGAGGCCCACTAAAAAATTCACCACATCTCTTAGCTACATCCAATAGAACTTTGACACCTTAGCATCCTTTGATAGTGGCCCCACCCCTTTTTGAAAAGTTGCAGTCTTAAACAAGATCAATGGTTAATGGCATGATTGCATAGAGCCAAAAGGTTCTATGAGATCATATGACAACCGTAGGATCTTAAGGAAAGCTGCCAGTTGGACCCCACCAATCAATCACAGTAGCATGAATAGGAAACAGTGATAAAAGGGAAGAAGTGCAAGGTTGAAAACATCCATGGTTTTGATGCAAACTGAAAGGTAGCAGGGAAATAGAAAACATCATGGGTTTTTGACATTTGGCAAATTCTGAAACTATTTCCTGCAGACCTTAAAACTTGAATATCTCCTTGGGTTTTGTAAATTAAGAGATGCGATTTGAACTGGAGCAAGGTGACATAATGAAGAACATGGGGCTAAGAGGTCAAGCCATAAAACCTTGTGGATTTTCATTGCAAGATAAAACTATGATTATAGGCAGGGCGGGACAACTTCAGGAAAACTTTGTAGGGAATAGGCCATTTTCATTAGATTTTTGCTATGACTGGAAAATGGAATAATAGTGGCTCTATCTGGGGATTCATGCCTCTTGTAGGCATGGGAAGGATTCAAAATTTATAGAGGAAGCAGACCACCCATAGGACAAAAATAGGGAACTCTCACAAAAAATTGGCAACCGAATAGAAAAGCAGGAAAGGAAAACACAACTAAAAGGAAAAGATATTTACAATATATTACAAGATTTGAAACTTCACTTAGTGGCCCCAGGCCACCAAAAATAAATTAGAGACCCTCTAGACACAAAGGTCTAATTTCCATCCACATAAGCAACCGACCACCAGAAAGTGTCATAATCATTTTGCTACAAACATATGTGAATACTCATGGGCTGAAGAATGAAATTGTACTAATCACTACCCATGCTCATGCTTCACCAAAATTTTTGCAAAACTGCAACTTTGATTCATTGAAGCATGCAAACCTCTCTTTCACACCTTATTCCTTTTCTTAGTGCTTGACCACTTAATAAGGAAACATTTCAACTATTGAGAAATACCTAGATGTATTGGAGTAGCTGCAAGAAATGTGTGATTTGGAGTCACCTTCAAATCACCCTTAATACTTTGTAGAGCTGCCACCTCCTTGCAAAGGAAAGAAAAGAAAGTTGAGGCCTTTTCCAACTCTGACCTTCTTCAATCAGCAACTCACAATACACCTAACATAGAATCCTCTTATGATTCCTCTCTTGACTTAACACTATAAGTCACAGGAGCCCAGACATCTACTGCCCTTGTCACTGCAAGTCCACCTCTTTTCTTTGTAGCCTTCCTTCAAATATGCACACTGGTGTACATTAGAGAACTTGAAGTCACCACTCACAAAATGTGAGAAATCATTGAAAATAATTTATGAGCTAGGACTTTCAGACTTAACAATGACAGACAAAATAGACCTGGCTCACTTTGCAAAACATGAGGAATATTTTCTTTACCAAACATGACTCTATACCATGGCTCCCTAGTAGAGTCGCCATCTTTTTGGTGTTTGAAAATGCTTACACCACTTGGGGCTACCAATATGCCTTGAGACTAGTATTAGGAGTGGTTAGTTCTAAGTATGGGAGCTTCACAAGGGAACTTAACCAACTATAGAGACAAGACTACCCTCTTCACTTTTGGCTCTACAAAACCAAGGCGGGTATACCTAATCTAGTAACTTATGGCATTCTAGGACTTTAAACTTGATTGAACAAAGAAGATGATAACAAGAGACTAATAAATGTTAACCAAGCATTCATTGAATCTCCATTGTTATGGTGAAATAAAATGGCCTTGTGGCCTCAAGACTATGAGGGATTGTAGGATTGGAAATATTAAAAACAATTGGGTTTCTTGCAGGATGTAGACAACCATGCAACAATTTACATCATCACAAGGATACTAGCTTAAGATTAGTGCCTTATCCATTGGACATCATACCTAAAATGAACATGGAACAGAAAGACAACTACTAGATTCATTTGAGAATCCAAGCCATAGACACAATTAAACATCTCTTACACTACTTACAAATATCCTTATTGACTGAACCCAATGAATCTATGCTTCACTCAGAGACTTTTAACCTAATCCTAGATAAAGGCTGAGAGATTAAATAGGTACATATGTAACCAAATGCAATGAGCCAGAAAACTTAGAATTCATTAAGAACAACTAAAGGAGAGATCCCAGAATGAGAAACTGTATTAAGTATGTGGATCCAAATCCTTGCATTACAAGTTGATTTAGAAAATACCATAGACAATATGCAAAAGATACATGAGGTTTTTCCCTAATGTTGATACAACTAGCATGAAAAATTTATGTGAAGAAACCACTCATGGAACTAGCTCTCAGAGAGAGCGGAACCAGGAACCAGTCCACAAAACTACAGAGGAAAGGAAACCCTCTAAATGATCCTAAAAATCCTTTTATAGGAACAAGGATTGCAACAAGCTACAGATCATTTAGAACAAAATTTAAGTCTACAACCACCCAGTACAACAAGAAATAAAAGAATGCAGGCAAGCCTAGAAACCCAGAAAGAAATCAGATCAAATTTGATGTACAAATGTATCGATTTCATCACCATAGGCCAACTGTGATCATAGGTTAAAGTGATTTCTTACTACAGGAAGAACAACTTCAATGCCAGAGCTAGTCTGATGACTTCACATGTACTAACCATGGAGATCTCTAACATACATCAAAACCCTAGCTGCCCATGCCAGAACAATAGTCCACTATATTTAACTCATTGTGGCATCCCAAGAAGCAAGATTAGATCAAGATAGCAACCCATATTCTCATCATCAACTTCGCAACTACAACCGTCTTGTAGAAATTAATTTCAAGCCACCCACTTGTCATAAATAGCACACTATGAAAACACTGGCAAGAAACCCTGCAATCATATTTGAAATGGGGTGCCAATGGTTAGCCGACTAATTAGCCAATTAGAATCTAGCATGTCAGCACCTTGGACCCACTTCATAACATCATGACTGCAAAACATTCTCAACAGTTATCGCATGATCACATAGCTAGGAAAAGGGCTATGTAAACATGTGACAAACCAATACTTACCACCTCTACCAGTGCAGTCACCACCCATTGACCAATAAAAAATGAGCACCTCAACAACACCGGCACCGTGGATCCACCTTTAACTCCGCAACAGTGACATTCTCTTAACAATTTTTGCATAATCACATAGCTAGGAAAAGGGCTATGTGAAAATGCGACACACAAATCACCGCCACATGATAAACTTGCTCAAACACTGAAAACACTGGCCCCCATTGAGAAAATCCAAGTCACCACTCGCAGCCAATGAAGAGTGTACACATCAAAATAAAACTGACAGTAGACCCTCCATCACATGATCTGGAGATTCAGTGACTAAAGGGAAGTCTCTAAATCTCATAATCCATTTCTTAACTAGGGTTAAGCCCTGAGATCACATGACTGAGGAAAAATCCAAGTCGCTAGAACTTTTCTTTACTCTGGGTTATATTTGGAGATTAAACCTTGACCGCCGATCATCAAACCTCTCTGCAACCATCAATAGTCCTCACTTAATCTTGAGATGTTAGATAGCTTAATTGTTTTATCATGAGATTGAGTGACTGAAGGAAAGATAACCGCCCACTAGGTTGCCAGATGCTAAGGGCTTAACCGCCAAAATCAGGAGACTAAGAAACAATTGCAAGTTGTCAAATCACTGAATCTTTACATCCTCAGGGCCCACTGACAACTTTTCCACATCTCTACTCTGCATCCAATAGACCTTTGACACCTTAGCATCCTCTGATAGGGGCCCCACCCCTTTTGAAAAGTTGCAGTCTTAAACAAGATCAATGGTTAATCACATGATCACATAGAGCCAAAAGGTTCTATGAGGTCATACGACAACCATAGGATCTTAAGGAAAGCTGCCAGCTGGACCCCACCAACCGGTCATAGTAGCATGGATAGGAAATGCCGACAAAAGGGAAGAAGTGCAAGGTTGAAAACATCTAGGGTTTTCATGTAGACTGAAAGGTAGCAAGGAAACAGAAAACATCATGGGTTTTTCAACATTTGGCAAATTTTGAAACTATTTCCTATAGACCTTAAAACTTGAATATCTCCTTGGGTTTTGTGAATTAAGAGATGCGATCTGAACTGGAGCAAGGTGACACAATGAAGAACATGGGGCTAATTGTGTAAGCCATAAAACCTTGTGGATTTTCATCATAAGATAAAATTGTGATTATAGGCAGGGCAGGATAACTTCATGAAAACTTTGTAGGGAATAGGCCATTTTCATGGGATTTTTGCTGACTGGAAAATGGACTAACATGGCTGGTGTTCCATGATTCCTTTCTTGTCATAATGTATTTGTTCTTAGGTTCTGGATCCATTCAAAATATGTTTGTAAAGGGTTTTGGGTCCCTTCAAAACTTGTTTTGGTATTAATTAAAAAATATTTCCAAAATTGGCCCTATTTTGGTTTATACATTTAAAAATTAGCCGAGCCCACTTCCTAATAACATGAAAATAAACCTATATCTAGGTATGAATTTTCTCTGAAAAATCCTTAGGCCCTACAATAGACTATTGTCATTTCCAAGGCTATAGATTCAAATGTGAAACCATAAAAGAGAATCTACCGGCAAATAAAATGTAGCTAGTGGACATAAAATGAGCTAATTCCTAACAATAACCATTCACTCCATTTTAATCATAAAAATCTTCTTAAAAATACTCATGATTTTATATTCAAGATCATGGCTATGTGAACATGGCACTTTAACTCTTTCCTTGAAAGAGAGCTAAGAAAAAATAACACAAGAATATGGAAATGATATTGATAAATTTAAACCATCCTTGACGTACTAAAATCATACAATCAAGAGCACAAAAAAAGGAGACAGACTTATGATAATAATTCTGAAAATATATAAGTAGCTAATTATTGCATCAAGACACAAACTCTTACAACTTGAAAAAAAGACTCCAAATCTGAAAAAAAACACTAAACTCTATTTACAAGCTTCAGGAAGAATAAATTTCAGAATCCATTAGATTGAGGAGAAGAGAGAAATAAATAGAATAGAAGGGAACTCCATATTTGTTCTAATATTGAAAAGTATCCTTATTTAATCTGAGTTGGCCTCTAGAACTTTCTTCTGATTCCCTACAAATAACTAATTTTTGCACCACTACCTCTGACAACACTCATTTGCCTCTCTAAAACCTATTGCTCACAAACATCTAATCTCTAACTAAAAATATCCTTCTTACATGGTCTTCACACACTTGTTCTTTGAAGCTGACCTTTTCCATTTGTAACTACACACTTAGCACATTTGTTTTTTCATCCCACATAGGATTTCTATGTGAATATATATTATTGGCCTTTATGTGAAAATACCTTAAGCACACTTTTTTCTTTACCCAAATACATATTTCATACTTGAGAACATTTCATGCCTTGTATTTAATCTACAATTTGGGATTATCTTAACACCTAGAAATCTAAGACAAGTCCAATAGTACCCTTTGTTTGTAAATGAAATACTTTCTATTATTTCAAGTAGCCTTGCATCTTTCCTGTGAAGCAATCTAAGATAGCTCCAACACTACCCTTTGTTTGTAATTGAAATACTTTCTTTTTAGTCTAATTTAGCCTTGCATCTTTTGTGTGAATGTATTTTACCAACTATGAAAATGACTTTACCCCATCAATAAGGATAATAGTCTCGTAACTTGTTAGTTTACCTAACTTGAGCTTCCTATGAGTGCATATATATTTTGGAACTTCAATTTTACTTTTACTTTTCACCTTGAGTAGCATCTCTTTGTACCAAACATATGTTCCATTTTAACACACCGTTCCTCATAAGTAATAAAATCACCCATTCCCCATTTTACCCCATGCTCTTTTTATATGATCTTTCCACTGAAACACATCTGCCCAAATTGACCTTGGTTGTAATTGAAAATATTTGATTTCTAATGATGCTAATATCTATATCATTCTTTCTGGTAACTACAAAGTATTTTCTTCTGCCTTATAATTGCCAATATATTATTTTCCTTTCTTTTGAGCTATTCTTATTTTCCTTGCAACTAAATACTTTGTATGATGAAGGGTGCTCCCCTTAATACCACAAACACATACCAAAAATAGAGAAACAACAACAATATGCAAGAATAGAAAATTGGCTTCTTATTATCTCCACAAATGTGGAATTACAAACTTTTAGAATTACAATATGCAAAGCCACATGGGCATTCCCTTACAATATTCTATAGGACAAAGCCTCAAATTATTACCGAGATCTACTACCCAGAACTACTCAAAACTGCCTAAGACAATAATACAGCCTTCCTTATATAGGCAATTTTCCACCGTCTAGGAAGGTTCCAGACTTTTTAGCCAATAAGGCTGACCAAACTTAGAATAATTTTAATTTACATTTCATTACATCATAGTTTTCTCAAAACAACTTTTGAAACCCGAATAGAAATTTTGGAGGAAAATCATTTTCTGCCAATTTAGGTGACCTAACTTCTAGAGACCATAAGTCATCACCCGTTGCTCCGATTGACTATTATAACCCCATTTTGAAAATGCCATGAAGTGCTCTATAATGCTTGGATTAAGAAAGATTCATTCAGCCCAAATTTTGACCTCATTCGGGGCCTCTAAAGCCTTCAAAACTAAGTTCAAAGTTTCTGAACCCTACTGCTAATACCGAAAATCTTCAATATCTTCCAATCTACACTTGATCCAGAAATGAAACTTTCCTGGTAGACTGATATAACCAAAATGAACCTCCAGGAAAGAAATCAGACCATTCTGAGCAAGAATGAAAAATTACTAAAAATAGTAACTTTCCAGAAACAACAGCTCTACACAAGATAGCCCTTATTGAAAAGAAAATAGAAATATTTTTGGGTGATGCAAGATTGCTCTTACACCCAGGATGCTCCTGCATCAGACACCTGGGGTAATTTGAGAAGTGACCCTACCATGACTCAGGTGTGAAGAGGAAAACCGAGACAGCTAACCTCCTCCCTTGACAACCATGATGAATCCTCAACAGGTCATCCTTTTCACTTGACCAAATATTCTTCATATGTTCTATTCCTTGTGCTTCTACCAACTTGACTATCTAGTATGTCCTCAATCTCCTTAGTATCTGAACTAGTTGTTGGAATACTCCACTATGCTACTATGATCTCATCTTCAACACTTCCTTCATGATACTCTATCAAATCTAAAATGTTAAACACTGGTGAAATATTCAGCTCACTAGGAAATTCTACCTCATATACATTTCTTGAATCATACTTCTTCAGTATCTTACATGGTCCAAATTTCTTTATTTTTGACTTGTTATATGTACCAACTGGAAATCAATGCTTCTGTAAATGAACCATGACTTCATCTCCAACTTGAAATTCCTTATGCCTCCTTTTCTCATCTGCCTTAGCCTTATACCGTGTATTCATTTTGGTAATGTGCTTCCTCACTTCCTCATGGATGTTCTTCAAGTGTTCTACAAAATCCTCAGCTTCAACACTACTTATCTCTCCCTTATCTATCTTCCTCAACTCTGATGCATTTCTCAGACTACTTCCATATACAATCTAGAATGGTGATTTACCAGTGCTCCTATTGATAGAATTATTATATGCAAATTCTGCTTGTGGTAAAATCAAATCCCATCTTGTTGGCTTATCTCCAACCAAACATCTCAGCAAATTTCCCAAACTCCTATTCACCACCTCTGTCTATCCATCAGTCTGTGGATGATGTGATGAACTGAACTTCAAATCTGTCTTCAACTTCTTCCATAATGTACACCAAAAATATCCAATGAATTTAGTGTCTCCATCTGAAACTATGGTCTTTGGAAAACCATGTAGTCTCACTACTTCTCTGAAAAATAATTCTACTACATGAACAACATCATTAGTCTTCTTGCAGGGAATGAAATGTGCCATCTTTGAAAATCTATCAACTACCACAAAAATTGAATCATGTCCCCGCTGTGTCCTCGGTAAACCAAGAATGAAGTCCATGCTGATATCCTCCCAAGGCTTCTCTGGTATAGGTAATGGCTGATACAACCCTGTATTCTGCTTCACTCCTTTCACCATCTGACATGCTCTGCAACTCTGTACAAACTTCTTCACATCTTGCTGTAACTATGGCCAATAATAATTCTCACTAACCAAAGCAAGGGTTTTATCACAACCAAAATGTCCAGCCAATCCTTCACTATGTTTCTCCTTGATGAGATTCTCCCTCATAGAACTTTGTGGAATGCACAGCTGGCTCCCTCTGAATAGCATATCATCCTGGATGATGAAATCTAGCCATTTCATCCTGTCTAGAGTAACAGGTTCTATACAAGCTTTCCAAGCTTCACTAAAATCAGGATCCTCTGGATACAAATTCTTGAGTTCATTGAACCCAACCACCTTAATCTGCATTTCTGTCAGCAATAGTTTCCTTCTGCTAAGAGCATTTGCAATCCTGTTAGACTTTCCACTCCCGTGTTTCAAAAAAAATGTATAACTCTGCAAAAACTCAACCCATTTCAAATGCCTTTGATTGAACTTTCCTTGACTATTCAAATATTGCAAAGCTTGATGATCAGTATACAACACAAATTCCTTAGGAAGCAGATAGTGTCTCCACTTCTTCAATGCTTGAACTATAGCATAAAATTCTTGATCATAAACAAAATATTTTCTCTTGGCATCATTTAACTTCTCACTGAAATAAGCAACAGGTTTACCTTCTTGGCTCATAACAGCTCCTATTGTAGTACCACTAGCATCATAGTCTACTTGAAACACCTTATTAAAATTTGGAAGTGCTAAAACAGGTTGTTCTGTAACTTTTTGTTTCAACAATTGAAAACTCTTTTCTGCCCCATTAGTCCACTTAAACTCTTTTCTATCCCCTCTCATTGTTTCAGTCAAAGGTGCACAAATACTACTAAAATCTCTGATAAACTTTCTGTAAAAGCTAGCCAAACCATGAAAAGATCTTACCTTAGTAGGACTCCTTGGAGTAGGCCATTCAAGAATAGCCTGTACTTTCTTTGGGTCCATTTTTAGACCTTCTGCTAAAACTAAAAATCCCAGATACACTAATTCCTTCTTCACAAAAGTACACTTCTTCAAATTAATGAACAATTTCTCTTCTCTCAGCTTGTCAAATACCATACGAATATGCATCATATGCTCTTCCAATGTCTTACTAAAGATCAAAATATCATCTAGGTAAACAATGACAAGCTTACCCAGAAACTCCTTTAGAACTTCGTCCATGAGTCGCATGAAAGTGCTCGGTGCATTGGTTAGCCCAAAAGGCATGACTAACCACTCATACAATCCTTCCTTTGTCTTGAAGGCAATCTTCCATTTATCTCCTTCTCTGATCTGAATCTGATGATATCCACTTTTTAGATCTATCTTTGAGAAATACACAGCTCCACTCAAATAGTCCATAATATCATCCATTCATGGCAATGGAAACTTGTACTTGATTGTGATCTTGTTTATTGCTCTGGAATCTATACACATCCTCCACTCTCCATTATTCTTTTGTGCTAATACTGCTAGTACAACATAGGGACTCAAACTTTCATGGATCAATCCTTTCTGCAATAACTCATGTACTTGTATGTTCAACTCTTCACTTTCTGCAGGTGTCATTCTGTGTGCTACCTTATTCAGAAAACTCACACCTGGGATCAAGTCCATCTGATGACTGATCTTCCTGACTGGTGGTAATCCATCAGGCACATTATCAGATACAATATCCTGAAACTCATTCAACAAATCTGCAACTTCTATAGCAACATCTTCTACTTCCTCTTTACCAGATTTTGGAATTAAAGAAAAACATACATGCTCATGCCTCATACCATCTAGCAAATTTCTTCCATCAACAAAAGTTATTCTTGCACTACCACATACCTTTTCTTCTATATCATTCAATGGCTTTAGCTTATGTCACACTCTATCCTTTGTCAAGGAATAGGTATTCGCACGACCATCATGTATAGCACATCTATCAAACTATCATGGTCTACCCAACAACATATGACATACATCCATAGATATGATATCACACAGTACCTCATTATGGTATCTGCCAATCGTGAACTTCACTAGGAATTTTTCATTGACCATGACCTTGTGGTCATCCTGTACCCAGGAAATCCGATATAGATGTGGGTGTTTCTATCTCTTGAGCTTCAACTTTGTCACCATCTCTTCTGACACCAAATTGTCAGTGCTTGCACTATCAATAATCACATCACAACACTTACCCTCACACTTACACCTGGTGCAAAATAGGCTCCTCTGTTCAGGTTCATTCTCACCACTTAGTAGGACTCTTTTGTTAATCAATGTTTCTCCTCTTTCAACATCTTCAAAATATGATGATCTGGCATCTTCATCTACATGTGCAACTCTGGCCTAGCCTTCACTTCTCCTATCTATTCTTCCTTGGTGCTGAAGACATTCAAATGCCCTATGACCTTCTTCTCCATAGTGAAAACATGTTCCACGGAAGCCTCCTCTTCCAGACCCTTGTCCTCTTCCTCTTCCTCTCTGATCTCTATTACTCTGATCCTGGAAGCGATTGGAATTATTTCCTCTCTGATTCTAGCTGCTACTGGCCTCATCCTTCTTTTTTGGATCTTCATTTTGACCACCATATGACTGTCCACCAAATCTTCCACCACGACCTCTTCCATTTTGTCTGCTCTCAAACTTCTTGTTCAACTTTTCCTCTACTTTTAGGGAAAACTGGTATGCCTCCTCAATACTGTTCATTCAAACCAGATTCAACTCATCCTAAATGCTTGGCCTTAACCCATTAAGGTATCAGGCAACTTTCTCCTTATCAGCTTCTGCATGGCCTATTCTGATGAGGAGTCGATAGAACTCCTCTGTATACTCCTAAACAGATCTTCCCGCTTGCTTCAAACTTTTCATTTTCTTCAATAGGTCAAGCTCATAATCAACAGGAATGAACTGTCACTTCAATTTATCCACCATCTGATCCCATCTTGTGATTTTATCTTTCCCTCTTCTATTTCACTCCAATTGAATCTCTTGCCACCAGATCTTTGCATGACCTTTCAATCTAGCCTTCACAAATTTGACCCTATTAGGATCCTCAACATCTTCATACTCAAAATATTCCTCACATTCATTGATCCAGTCGATCAATTCTTCTAGGTTAAGATTTCCAGAAAATGTACAAACTTCAATCTTAGGTCTTTTCCCAATCTTGGAAATGCCCTAAAAAAGACTTTCTTCCTCCTAGTTCACAATTTTGACTTCTCCTTCTTGATCTTCTTCCTTGGCTTCATCCTCGCTTTTGTCTCTAATATTAAGATTCATTCCTCTACGAATCTCTTCTTGCAATGCTCACACTTGTCTCTGGAGTGCTCTAACCTCAGGTGTTACAACACAAGCTCTTCTGCCATGTTCCCTTCATGGATGCATTTTCGCGATGCACACTGAAACCCTAACCATAGTTTTGGTGCAAACTGCCTCATAGTCGGCGATCTGTTTACACTCTCAAGAACTCCTACTCTGATACCACTTAATGAAGGGTGCTCCCCTTAATACCACAAACACATACCAGAAACAAAGAAACAACAATATGCAAGAACAAAAAATTGGCTTCTTATTATCTCCACAAATGTGGAATTAAAAACTTTCAAAATTACAATATACAAAGCCACATGGGCATTCCCTTACAATATTCTATAGGACAAAGCCTTGAATTATTACCCAGATCTACTACCCAGAACTACTCAGAACTGCCTAAGACAATAATACAGCCTTCCTTATATAGGCAATTTTCCACCGCTTGGGAAGGTTCTAGATTTTTTAGCCAATAAGGCCGACCAAACTTAGAATAATTTTAATTTACATTTCATTACATCATAGTCAGCTCAAAACAACTTTTGAAACCTGAACATAAATTTTGAAGGAAAATCATTTTCTGCCAATTCAGGTGATCCGATTTCCAGAGACCATAAGTCATCACCCGTTGCTTCGATTGACTATTATAACCCCATTTCAGAAATGCCATGAAGCTCTCTACAATGCTTAAATTAAGAAAGCTTCTCTCAGCCCAAATTTTGACCTCATCCGGGGCCTCTAAAGCCTTCAAAACTGAGTTCAAAGTTTCTGAACCTTGCTGCCAATACCGAAAATCTTCAATATCTTCCAATCTACACTTGATCCAGCAATGAAACTTTACTGGTAGACTGATATAACCAAAATGAACCTCCAGGAAAGAAATCAGACCATTCTGAGCATGAATGAAAAATTACTAAAAATAGTAACTTTCCAGAAACAACAGCTTTGCACAAGATAGCCCTTATTGAAAATAAAATAGAAATATTTTTGGGTGATGAAAGATTGCTCTTACACCGAGGATGCTTTTGCATCACTGTAATATGTTTTTAGTCTACACATTTACTTGATTAACCTTGCAATAGTAACCTATCACCTATCTAGAAATATTCTTTCCACATCTCATTGTATTTCCACAAATGACCTTAATCATTGAATGAGGTTATTTTACCATCTCTAAATACCAAAAAACATTGATCATGACATGGTTTTCATCTTGAGGGCTAAAGAAATTCCTCCATTGTGGATAAAATGAAATTTTAACCAGGTTAGTGTACTTTTTGAGAAGATTTCACCTTTGTAGCCTTATCCAGTGAATGTGAATATTTCTCTTATTAACACTTTATATTGTTAGTTTATTTACAAATGCATAGCATCCATTCAAAGAATTTGGGATTTTCTTGTAAATCCACTATGTTCATACCCTATAAATTTCAAGATCATGAAAGTCCATATGCATTCAATAGATCCATTTTGCAACATCTTGCAAACATGGTGGTCCATACTATTGGGATTGGAAGGCCAATGAACTTTTGGCTATTGTAGCCTTGCCCTTTCAACTGCTTAGTATGAGCTTATAAATAAGACTCTTCCTTTTATTTGTAAACATTCTAATTTGAGGTTAATATAATTCTTCTACTTTCAATGTGGACATAGCCACTATTGTGGTGAACCATGATAAATAGTGCATTCTCTATTTATTTACAATCTTCTCTTTACTTCTATTTTTCTGGTCTTTTATTTCAAACTCTTTAATTTTACAATTGGTATCAGAGTGAGGTTAATCGCTGGTTGAGATTTCAGTAATTGAAATTTCAGAATCATGGAAGATGTAAGAGTTCAAAAATTCTCTGGGAAGAACTACGGGATATGGAAGATTCAAATGAAGTCTCTATTAGTTAACAAAGAGATTTTTCTTTCTCTTGAAGGAAAAGAAAAGAAACTGTCAACCATGTCAGATGAAGATTGAGGAAAGCTTGATGAAAAAGCCATGGTGACAATCTTTCTTGCATTGGGCAATAATGTATTGTATAATGTTTCAGACAAAACTACAGCCAAAGATGTATGGGATAAATTGGCTTCAATATATGCAAAAGCATTTGCTGTGAACAAAGTTTTCATCATGAAGAGTTATACAAGCTTAAGATGAGGGAAGGCGAAGCCATAACAAATCATCTCAATGAATTTAACACCTTGATCAACCAAGAAAATTTAGTTGGCATGACACAAGACGATGAGAATAAGGCTATCCTATTTCTATGTTCTATTTCTAATAGTTGGGATGGACTTGTGATAGCCATAAGAACTTCAGCATCAACTACCAAGAAGCTAGTTTTTTATGAAGTTTTAGCCACCTTGCTCTTTGAAGATTTGAGTAGAAAGAATGATGAGTCCTCATCCGAAAATGCTCTCACAATGGCGAGCACCAAAAATAGAGGAAGAATCCAATACAGAGGTAGATTTAACAAAAATCAAAGGCCCCAATCGGCAAGAAGATCGTAGTCAAGAGGGAGACAAAACGATTGTTGATTTTGTGGGAAGGATGGACATGTTAAGAAAGATTGTAGAAAATTCAAGAAGTCACAAGAACAAGTATTGGACAATAAAGAAAACATAACTCATGAAAAGGATTTGGGTATCCTAATTTTATCTACAAGTGATACAAATGTTGATTCATGGGTAATTGATTTGGGAGTTTCCTTTCATGCTTCCTCTCTCACTGATGCATTTAAAAATTATCAAGAAGGTGAATTCGGAGAGGTATATTTGGGTGATAATAAAGAATGTAAAATTATTGGGAAAGGAGATGTTTTCTTGCATCTTGAAGGTGGAGAAAAATTAACTCTCAAAGATGTTAGACATGTTCCTCAATTAAAGAGGAATCTAATTTCAGTCAGCCAATTATACACCCAAGGACTTAAAACTAAACTCATGGATACATGGAAAATAGTCAAAGGTTCATTGGCTATTGCAAAAGGAGACAAAATTGGTAATCTCTATATTTTGAAACCTATTGATAAGGTGGGAGCTACTTTGACACTTGTGGACAATAATGTTGCACTTTGGCATCAAAGGCTAGGCCATATGAGCAAGAAAGGCCTTGAGGTAATGCTGAATCATGATCAACTAATAGGTCTCCAATCTACAAATTTGGAGTTTTGTGAGAATTTTCTTCATGGTAAACAAAAGCAGATCAGTTTCTTGAAGGATGGACATGAAAAAAGAACAACACCCTTGGAGTTTGTGCATTCAGATGTCTTTGGACCTATGGAGGTAACCTCTTATGGAGGCACACAATATTTTGTCACCTTTCATGATGATAGCACTTGGAAGGTATGGGTTTATATGCTTTCTAGAAAATATAAGGTCTTCTCTAAATTTAAAGTTTTTAAAGCTCTTGTGGAAAATCAGAGTGGTCATAAAATTCAGTGTCTGAAAATGGATAATGGAGGTGAATTTTGTTCATTGGAGTTTTATAGCTTTTGTGCAGATCATGGTATAAGAAGAATTAAGGTTGTTTCTTATTCGTCTCAAGAAAATGGGGTAATAGAACAGTTATATAGAACCATTCATGAGAAAGCATAGTGTATGCTTTCCAATGCCAGTCTAGGCAAAAATTTTTGGGGTGAAGCCTGCAATACAATAGTCTATTTAATCGATAGGAATCCATCTCATCTAGAGTTTGGTATTTCAGAAGAGGAATGGATAGAAAAAAGGATTTCATACTCACACATCAAATTTTTTGGGTGTGAAGCTCATGTTCATGTCCCAAAAGATAGAAGGATGAAACTGGATTTCAAATCACAAAAGGGCATATTTGTGGGATATGGAGAAGACCAATTCAGTTACAGAATTTGGGATCCAGTTGAAGAGTGAATTATTCATAGTCGTGATGTCATTTTTAATGAGAAAAAATTTCTAGCTCTCATAGACATTGATAAGTCTGAAAAGGGATACATTTCTTTCAAAATACCTTCAAATGGTATTGCCTCTACTCATCAGGGAAGAATTTCCCTACAGACAACTCAAAACTCTATTCTAATTCCTCCCTCTCAATCCCCATCAAGTGAGGATGATTACAAACCTGATAATTTGTTTGATGGAGAACAAAGAGATCTATTTGATTACAGTAAAAGGTTTCAAGAAAATAGGGGAGAGAAAATGCTCTTCCCTTCCCCTGTACATATTACTTCCAGCCATAGTCCTCACAACAATAGGGAAGAAACTTATGGTGGCAGGGACATCCCTAGCTTTCATGGTAGAGAAGAAATACCACATAGTAGAGAAGACTCTGTTCATGATAGAGAACTAAGCAATTCTCTGTTACCTCATGCTAGTCTTCAAACTCCTCACGATAGTCATGAGATACCCCATGGTAGTCATATTGCAGCTCACAATAGGCATGGAATAGCTCACGACTAGCATGGAATAGCTCATGATAGGCATGATAGCCCTCATAACAGTCTACAAACTCCTCATGGCATGTTTTATGATAATCCAGGATCATTTGAAGGAGGCTTACACACAGAAGGATGGGGGGCGTCATACATAATTGAAGCTTCTTCCTTGTGTAAGTTTGTTCTTCCCCACCTTACGCAATAGGAAATGGACATATGTGTTGGGGATAGAGGTAGGTTCTTGACCTCTCCCCATGCACCACACATTGATAGCACTTTGCATGCTCCTTTACCATGGGAAAATCCTCACATTCCCTTGTTTGATCAACACATGTTAGAGCAAGGAGGTCCATGATAGAAACATCATGGCATCCATGATGTACAACACTAGGGAGATGTGGATATAGGGATACATGGTATTCTTAGTAACCAGTTGGAGGATTTAAATCACCATGAAAAATGGGACTCTTCACTTGGTGAAAATAGGGATGCCTCATGCAAATCATCTGGTGTGAAATCAATAGAGCTATCAAATTTCAATCAATCTGGTCAAATTAATATGGGAAATGATGATAATCAATTGAAGATAATTCATTCTTGTGAACTAGATCATACTAAATTGAGAAGATCCTCAAGACAAAGGAAAGGTCTAGTGAATTTTTTTGATTATCAATTACTATTTGTTGAAGAAGCTGAACTAGAGCTGTTAATTTCTGAGCAAATCAAACTAGAAAATTATAAAGAGGTCTGTACAAGTAGTGGCAAAAAAAAAAAGATGGTTGCTATGATAGATGAAATGAGTTTGCTTGAAGCAAATGACACATGGGATTTGGTTTCTCTTCCACCAAATCAAAAATCACTCAAGAACAAGTGGATCTATAAATTGAAAGACAAAGGAGGAGGTCAAAAATGGTTGAAAGCTCAGTTGGTGGTAAAAGGATATGCTTAGAAATAGGGGATTGATTTCACTGAAATATTCTCTCTAGTTGTGAAGATGACATCCATTTGAACAGTATTGGGATTAGCAGCCATTTGGGATCTTGAATTGGAATAGTTAGATGTTAAGATGACATTTTTACATGGAGACATAAATGAGGAGTTGTATATGCATCAGCCTAAAGGTTTTGTGAAAAAGGGACAAGAACATCTTTATTATCGGTTGAAGCATAGTTTTTATGGGATCAAGGAAGCCCCAAGACAATGGTATGTTAAGTTTGACTCCTTCATGCTTGAACATAATTTTATCAGATGTGAATCTGATCCATGCATTTACTACAAGACACTCCTGAATGTTGAATTTGTTATTCTTCTTCTCTATGTTGACAACATGTTAGTAGCAGTCACAAGCTCTAAAATTGTTAGTGAGCTGAAAACTAGATTGGCAAGCACATTTTCTATGAAAGATTTAGGGGCAGCCAAGAAGATTCTTGGTATGACTATCACCTAGGATAGGAAGAAGAAAGTAATCACATTGCCACAAAAATAATACATTGACAAAGTAATTCAGAGATTTGGTATGGTTGATGTGCATAGCATTTCTAATCCACTTGCTTCATATTTTCAGTTATCAACAACTTTGTGTCCACAAACACAAGAGGACAAGGAATATATGGAGGACATCCCTTACAAATCTGTAGTTGGTAGTATTATGTATGCTATGATTTTGACACATCCTAAAATTTCTCATGCGGTGGGAGTTGTCAGTAGATTCATGAACAATCCCAGGAAGACTCATTGGGAGGCCATCAAATGGATATTAAGATATCTTAAAGGCACTTTAGATTTGGTCTTATGTTTTTGTAACAATAATGAACAACTATGGGGATTCATAGATTCAGATCTTGCTAGAGATTTGGATAATCATAGATCTACTACTGGTTACACATTCATGTTTGCTGGAGCTGCTATTAGTTGGGCCTCAAGGCTACAACATTCTATTTCTCTTTCTTCCACTAAAGCTAAGTATTTGGCACTTTTCAAAGGTGCTTGAGAGATGATTTGGTTACAGTGATTACTTGGTGAAATGAAGTATCAACAAAATAATTATGTTCTATTTAGTGACAGTTGCAATGCCATATTTATGGCTCATAATCATACCTTTTAGTGACATTCAAAATACATTGACATCCATGTCCACTTTGTTCAGCACATGGTTGAAGAGGGAAGGTTGAAGGTTGAAAAGATTGATACTAAGATCAATCTGATAGATATATTCAAAAACGTTGTAACCAAAGAGAAGTTTGAATGTGCAAGAACTTCTCTTGGACTTGTTAAGCTGAAGTAGGTTAGCATGTAGAGTGGGGGAATGCTTGATTAGCTGAATTATCCATTGAATTTCAGTGGGAGTTTGTTGGGATTGGAAGGCCAACAGACTTTTGTCTATTCTAGCCTTGCTCTTTTAGCTACTCAGTATGAGCTTCTAAATAAGACTCTTCCTTTCATTTGTAAACATTCTGATTTGAGGTTAATATAATTCTTCTACTCTCAGTGTGGATGTAGCCACTATTGTGGTGAACCATGATAAATAGCATGTTCTCTATTTATTTTCAATCTACTCTTTAATTCTATTTTTCTAGTCTTTTATTTCAAACTCTTTAATTCTACACATACCCATTCTATGTGGATAGCTTTTAGGCATCATAGAAATTCATGGGCTTTCTTAAGGTTTCTCCAACCTCCCATTTGATAGAGAAAAACACCTCCAAGAACATCTTAGAGAAGCTATCTGTAACCATGGTTGACAACATCTCATTGAGGACGACTATAAAATAGAGCACATGTCATGCCAATGAAGCCAAATTTTGAATGCATATCTTCCAGATTAGTTGAGAAAACCACACCTATACCTCACCTCAAACTTCTCCCATTTGCACATGTAGAGAAGGCACTAGAAAAGAATATAAATATGGCTTTACACCAAACAATAACATTTTCTTGAATGTTTCTAAGCCTTCTCAGTTGATCCATTTTATGTAGGCACATCTAATACAACAAAGATCCCATAGTGGTTCAATAAGGTTGAACATTAGCCAAGGGTGTTGAATATAGCTTATACCTATTGTGTTTCTTCTACTTGAAGCTTCTAACACTGCTTCAAGAAACCTATTAATGTGTGACAAACTTGTCACTTTTATATTACATAGATGGGATGGATTCTAGTAGAGGTTGAGAAAAAATAGCTCCAAAAGAGAAGTATGCCCTGCGGAAAATATTAAAAGCTATTTTCAATAGTTTAATGCTTCCATGTCTTGCCAATGTAGCTAACAGAGTAGTTCCCACCAAAACATTTTATTAAAAACCCATCTCTCCATTCATTGTAAGAAACAATTGTGAATTTGGCTTTTATCTACTGTTTACATTAGTTGAGAGGAATTTTGAAGAAAGATTTTGAGAATATAAATGTTGTTCTTGTCCAGTACCCATTTCAAACTAGGAGGTTACATTTCCTTGAGGTATTTTCTAGTGCAATTTCATGATATGACAATGTCCATTATATATGCCTTGAGCGTTGCTAATACATTATTTTGTGATCCCTAATTTTGCATATAGTTTACTAGCGCACTCTAACTATAACATCTGACAATATTCTCTTTTAATACTCTGGCATAACACCCACAAGATGCATGTATGTATGCTATTCTAGAGACCCATACATGGCACACATGAAATGTTCACAAAGGGTTTGGAGATGGGCTTTTCCAAGCACACGATCAAATTATTCTGTGTATTTAGGACAATCACGACATCAAATTTCACTTTGATGCATCTAGAAATAGTTAGCATCCCTAGTGTATGCTTTGTCAAATGATCAAACCCCATTCCAAAGTCCTCTTACCATATTCATTCTGCACACTCTATGGATCACTAAAACTAGCAAACATCTAAATTTTTCATGCATAAAATTTAGGGCAAAACCCCATATTTTCTATTTTCTATGTTATTTCCTCTCACTTTTCCCACATCCCAATGGAAATGAAGGGATTAATTTTCCACACTCACCTTATATTTTTATTTTTCCTTCACTACTTATCCATAGGTAAAATGAGATATTTCAAAAAAGATGGGCGAAGGTGCTGGCTACACCCTGCAATTTCACCCTTCCATTCTACCTTTTCATACTTTATACATGGAAACAAGGGTTGTAATAAATCCTTGTTTACTTGATTTGGCCCTGTCATTTTGCTTGGATTTTATCACCTAGGCCTTTTCTAATGTGGAGCTGTGGGGAACTATTAAAATGATATAACTAGCACTTGCACCTTTAAAGGGTGCATAGATTACACGAATAGTCATATATATATATTAAATAATGACATTGTATTTAATTTATGACTAAGAATATTTTTTACTCACATATAGACACTCCTTTCTCCCTTCCAATATCTATCTTATCTCACCCGCTCTTAACCTTCAGCTCTATCCATCTATTTCCTATTTCCTCAATTTCTCTTTGTACTTCTCTATCTATCTATTTATCTATCTATCAGCTCATATATTTTTATCATTGTATCTCTTCATATCCACCCTCTTCTCTTCCTATTTATGTCCCTTCATAGATATTTGATTCTGATCCCCCTATCTACACACTCTCTCTCTCCCTACGTTTCCTTCCCCATTTTTATGTCTATCACTCTTTTCACCTCTTTATCTCTCTTTTCTCTTTCTATTATTCATTTTACTCATTATCCCCTCATCTCTTCATTTCTCTTCTTACATTTTGTTATCCCTTTAACTATCATTTTCTATATGAAATGGATAGCCTAACATTTTGAAATCAATAATTTAAAATTGGCTCTACCGCATCATCTCTATCTCCTCTCCATCTTACTCTATATCTGGTTATCCCCATCTTTCCTTTTCGATCTCCATACCTCTCTATCCCTCCACCTCTATTTATTTTTCGATCTCTTCCTTAACTTCCTTCTCTCCCTATCCCTCTCCCTCTCCCTCTCCCTCTCCCTCCCTAGACCTATATGCATATATCTATTTATATCCCTATCTCTATTTATCCTTATTTCCTCTTCTATATATTCCTCTATCTCTATTTATCCATATTTCCTCTTCTATATATTCCTTTGTCTCTATCCCACTATTTTTTTTGTCTAATGTCATTTTTTTTAGAAATGCTTTCATGGATAAAAATGTAAAAATAGGAGAAATCATGGAAAATAATGCAAAATCTTCATCAATTACAAGAATTTAACTAGAAACCCATATCCATTGATTTTAATAGCTTTAAAGTAGTATGAAACTGAATTTCTTAGAATATCCAGATTAAATTTATTCAATGTGTTAATAGTGATTAGAAATTTATTTCATTTCCACAAATTGTGGCACCTATTCAAGCAACTTGGGGCACATAGCCAACCCCATAAAACCAAAATGTCTTCCAAACAAATAAAATCTTCTACCCCAAGATGCATAGAAAAAAATGTAGCAGAAAACTTGTTAGTCTTATCTATGTTTTTAAAAATAGTAATATGTATATTCTACAAAAGACAATAGTCTCACTATTGGGGGAAAAAATGTGATTTCTTTTCTAGAAGCAATGTAAAAGAAATAGAAAACAAATCTCTCTGCCAATTGTATATAGCTAGTTCAATTTATATGAAATTCAAGAAAAAAAAAATCTTCCTCTATATAAAAAGCAATGCAAAAATTCTTAAATTTGATTAAAAAATAATGAACCAAAAATAAATTATTGAAAAAATTGGAAAGACAAAGTAAATATTTAGAAATCTAGCCCCCCAAAAATATAGAAATAGGTAGCAAAACAACAGCCATTGTTTACGCAAAATTTTAAAAGGAAAAAGGAAGAAGTGTAAAATAAAATCATTAATCTTTAAAATAGATTTATAGAAAAAAAATTATGATAATAGCATGCCTGTGTGGGAAAAAAAAAATTTAAAAAATCTTCAAAACATGCTTCGACGATCCTCCCCCTCCCCCAACAATCTTGTGACTTTTCCCTCTTTTTTTTTTCCCTTGGATCACACATCACTTGATCAACTCACTCTATTGGCAATTTGGCTAAAGTGATTACATAGATGTTGTCATTAGGGAAACATATGTCTTACATGAAGATTGCACAAGTTAGAGAGCAAGTCTGATAGAGTGCATTGCAAATTTGTCTAAGTGTGAGACATTATTTTCACCAGTGAACTAGGGAACAATTTTTGTTTGGGACGTTGATTGGAGTAAGTTTAGTGCTTGCACACTTGAACATAGAATCTATGGTGACTAATGATGACCCATCTCAAAGTGCAAGTCAGTACGGAATGTATGGAAAGAGTTATGACAATTTTGCTAAAGATAGTGTGAAGCCGACGGGACAGTTTTGAAGACAGAATTGGTAAAGAGTTAAGGAATTATTTTGTTTATCAAAATAATTACTTAAAAATATAAAGGGATGACATCCTAAATGTTAACCCTTGGATAAATTTATTTTGTATTATGGCAGCCAACCAAACAAATTTATTAACCTTAGTAACTTGTATAAATGTAATTGTAAACTGTAAAGAAAGAGACAATGATATAGAAAGTATATGATGTGAAGTATGATATAGTGAAAATGCAGTGAAAGATATTGATACAAGTAGTATAAGGTTATGTACCTTAACCTCTTTTATAATCAGTGTATATTGTACATTACTTGTTTGGGCAGTGGGCTCATCTAGTAATCTTATTTTGTACTACCAACTCCTAATAGGGTTGAGGCTTCTAACAAGGCCTATAGTCCTTTAATCAGGAATGATACACTATATACTTGTAATAGACTCCTAACAGGGTCAACATACTAAACAAGATACTTTTGATTAGTGAATCTTTGTGGGTACCATCCCCACTGGGGTTTTCCCTTGGCCAGGGTTTCATTGAGAACAAATAATGTGTTATGAGTTCTTTACTTTTATTGCTATGCACATTGTTTAGTTTTCTATGCATTAGGATTATCTGTTGTATCCATTATTGGGCATAAGTATTAGTTTGTGGAATACTGATTCATCCCCCCTCTCAGTATTCCCTATTTCTAACAATTGGTATTAGAGCTTAGTTACTTGGAGAAGAATCATTCAAGGAAAGCCTAGCAACTTGAGTAAGATCTCTCTGGATATGGATCAACTATAGAAGAATCTTGAAGAAGCTCTTGAATAGATTGATATGATTACTGATGAAAGAGACATTCTGAAAAGGAAATATGATGTTGCAAATAACCTCATTGAGAAATTGAAAAATAAGTTGGAAAATTTGAAATCTGAAAAAGAATCTGAAGTTCTTATTGAAAATTGTGATGACAATTTAGAAAAAGAAAATGAGATCCTTAGGCATGAACTGAAGATAGAAAATTTGAAACTTAGTTTGAAAGATGGAAAGAATGAAGAAAACCAAAGATCTGAAAATGAAAGGTTGAAGATTGAAAATGAAGGACTAAAATCTAAACTTGGCAATGCAACATCTGAAATTGAGAAAGTCAATTTGCAGTATGCTGAACTTGAGAAGTATAATAAAATTGTGAAAGGAGAATTGACTCAATCCAAACAACAACTTGAAAGGCTATACTCAACTAGTGAGAAGATTGATGAACAAATATCTTATCAGAAACCATCCTATGATAAAACTGGTCTTGGATTCAACATTTTTAAAGAAAATGATGAAAGCAAGAAACCAGATCTGAAAATATCTGAAAGCACAAATGAAAAGAAGCTAGATGAGATCAACAAATCTGAAGATACACCTAAAGAAGAACAATTTCTGAACCAAGAGGAATCACATAAAGGTATGCAAAGAGAATTCAAAGGTAGATGTTTTACTTGTAACACTATTGGTCATATGAAGAAAGATTGCACAAGTAAGCAATATAAACCTCTTAAAGGTTATTGTTATAATTGTCATGGATTTGGACATAGAGCTATTGAATGTAGAAAACCTAAATTTATTGAGAATAACAATAATAGTAGAATGTTTAGAAGTACTAACCATGTAGATAAGAAACCTATTGAGGATATGAACAAAAGAAATGGAGTAATATGTTATAGATGCAACAAAATTGGACACATTGTTAGAAACTGCAGATCATAGATAAATTGACACAGACCAAGATATGGGAACAATGGAATTGTTTGTCAAATATGAAACAAGATTGGACATACATCAAGGTTTGGCAGAATAAACAATGGAGTCTTTCATCCTAACCCTAACTCTAGAGGTCATGCAAGAAGAAATGAAGATGCAAATAACAAATAGAAAGGATGCTGTAGTAATTTAGATGAAGTGAAGTTTGTTAAAGGTACAGATCAGGGAGATATATTCAACATTGAAGGCAATCAGAAAGGTGAAGTATCAAGTGGTAAGAATGAATCCTTACCTGACTTGTCTCAAAGCACTTAATTTATGAAATTACAGTAGATTAGGAGCTTAGAATTAGTGTAGAAGTATATTGATGATGAATTAAGTCTTTCATATTTAATGCAAGGTATTATATGATGTACTAATGCTATGGTTAAGTATGCAAAGAAAAATATTATGTTTTGAGAGATCACAAGAAGTTTTAAGTTTTGCAAGTTAACAAAAACAACTTTTTGGAAAGAGGCGGCAAAAGAATTGAACGTGATGTCAAATCTAAATGAGATTGAAGTAATAAAAGGTTGTAATAAATAGTATTTGATAATCAAAGAAAACACAAGTGTTAAAGAGATCAAAGAGAAGTGATTGGAAGCATTTTGCAATGATTTGGTGAAGGATTTGAGCGTTGAATCTATGCAAGCCCTAGATCCACAAAATCAAGGTATTTTACTTGACAGGTCTTTGAATCAGTATAAAGAATTAGAATTAATCATGGATGTATCTTTAATTCACAATGTTAGAGACAAAAATAGACCTAGAATGAAGAGGGAACTAGTAGAACCCTTGGAGAATGATCCTAGGTTAGCCCTATCATCCGTACCAAATAGAGTTTTTCATTTAGAGAATATAAGGAGTTATCTTGGATGCAAGTTAGAAAGCATCAGTGATAGTGATTTCACCAATGAGTATCAAAATATTTATAACCAGGACATGTCATTGAAAGAAGTGTATGATCATTTGAAAGACAATGAAATAATTGAGAATGTACTAAGATTATTTTGAGCAGAATTCACAAGGGAAAGTCTTGGCTAGAAGATAGAGTGATTGACATTACAACTGATCTGATTCATGAAGTCGCTGGATTATCCAAAACTGGAGCTATGCCTTTAAATGAAACGAACATGAGGAAAATAGTTATTGACAATATAGATTCATCCTATAATGGAAGAGGAATTATGATTAGCAAGATCAAACAAGATGATGTTAGGTATTTATGCGAGATCCTAACCATTAAGTTTTGTGTTAATTCAAGAGAGGATGACATGGTAGCAGGAATGGTACACATAGATTATTTTATGTGTGTTGACAAGGTATTAGTTGACATGTGTGAAATTTTGAGAATACAATTGTTTGAAATTCTTGAAAAGATCAAGAAGACAAAGTACACACTTTTTAGATTTTCATCCCTAATCACCTACATGTTTTTCCACCTATTGAGAAGATTTCCTTACACCATTAGAAATGATTGGAATGATGGACAAAACACTATGGAAAGGAACAATAAAGTATATAGGAAGCATGTTGTTGACAAAGTAAATGAGAGTGCAATGTTGGTGATAAAGACATTTCAAAACTTGGTAACTAGCAAATCAAGGATCCCACAGTCTCTTGTGGAGAAATACAAGAATGAAGTATGTTTCATGGTTGACACTAACTTTACCTATATTGAAGTAGTGGAACCTAGACTAGAGTTCATAGACCCTCTTGGCTATGAGATATCTGAGGTAGAAATAGAGGAGTATATTAGCAGATTACTTAAGTGTAAGATGGACACTCAGTGTAATAGATTTGGAACTTTTGAAGAAAACTTCAACTCAACAAAAGCCATAATTGAAAAGAAGCAATCTAAGAAGAGAGTTGAGAACACCATAAGGAAAATCTTAGAGGATACAAGAATGACAGAGGAAGAATTCCTAGTGGAAAAGCAGAGAGCAGCAACAATAAGAGATATTGGACAGAAAGAGATTTTGGTTGTACCTCCCTTGTCATGTAGTGCAGTACAACAAGAAGCTACACCAGTCAAGGTGAAAGTAGAGGAACCAAAGAAGGAACAAGTATCAAGAAGACCTATGAGATCCACTTCTTCAACACCTAGCAAGAGAATAAAGGAAATTACTACTGGACCTGGAAAGAGACAGAAAATTGTAGTGCAACCAGTCCCAAGAAAAGTTGCAAAGATAAAAGATGATGATACTGCTAAGAAGAAAGCTTGGAAACCCAAAGTTGAAAACCTTAATGATCAGATCATTTAACATAGAGAATTTACAAAAATGAACAAGTACTATAGTCTTTATGACTATACTGATATACTTAATCTAGAGAATGATGTTATAAAGCATATGATTTTGGCCAATAAGAAATTTGATACTATTCAGGGTCAAATACCAGATGAGTTGTACAATAAAATTGCAAATAGAAATAAAAGAGCATCAGAATAGGACACATCTATCAAAGAAAATTTTGTAGAAACTATGTGATGTAAGAGATGAAGAACATCTTAAGAAAATCTTGAAAGCCATAAACACCCATCTGAGAACCAAAAGGAGAACCATTCTAATTATGGGAGGTAGATATGAAGAAGTTAACTTTGAAATAGAGTAGGCAATAATCAAGGTTGCAGAAGAAATGGTTGGAGAACCATCAATTGTAGCTAAGCAAGCAGGTGAAGCAGAGAAAGATGATATTCCCTCCCCTCTAGCCATTAACATTGAAGAAGATTCAATGGCTATAGAAGGTACAAAGATCACTTTGGATACATATGAAAATGTATTTAAGAATTTGGAGAACATTTTTGAAAATTTGGCTCTTGATGAACTGGATACATCTAAAGAAGCAGAATAGACCCAATCCATCAGTGAAGAACCTAAAGTAACTAAAATCCAAGTACCCATTCCCACTAAAGAAGACATCAGTCTTGATCCTGAAGCAGTGAAGAAGAAGCCAATTGGATCTTTGTTTGAGGACTTAGGAAAAGAAGTTGATGATGATGATCAGTTGGAATTGATCACATCTTTAAATAAAATCATTGGAAAGAACAAGAAAGTGAAAAATCTGGAAGGATGTTTGAAGGAACTAACTAAGAAGTTACAAAGCATTGTAACTACACAAATTGCAGAGGTAGATCCTTTAGAAAATGCAAAGAAGTTAATGAGCACTTTTGATAATGAGCTCACTAACTTATCTGATATTGCAAAAGTGAGAGCTAAAGCAGCCTATGAGGCTAAAATGTTTTTGAACATAAGTCAAAACATTAAGAATGATATCAACAACCTTGATATTTGTATCAAGAACTTAAGAAAGAGTTTGGAGACAGGAAAATCTTTATACATATAGTGTACAAAATCAAAGGTCTTGACATCAGAAGAAGATCAGAAGATGAAGTTGAAGGAAGCAGAAATTCAGCATGAATCTAACCTTCTGACTAACCCAAATGTGAATGTATGTGATGTGGATAAGAAAATTCAGAAGTTATATGATGAAATCAAAATTTTTCAAGATGAGAGAGATAGAAAGATGAAAAGGTTCTCTCTTTTGAGAGAACATACTTCCATGAAGTTAAACATTATTGAAGAATAGTTGGAAGAATGTCTTGTAGCACAGACATCTTTTCAGAAGTTTAACTTTGAGAATCTCTAGGCATGTCAAATATCATCTTATGGATTCAGCACAGTACTTAATGTGACAGATTCCATCAAGAAATCATGGGAGAAGGAGATAGAAGCTATGAAGATTGATTTTGCAGATTGTGTTGCAAGCCTACCAGCTTTGCAATAATGAACTAAGATATAATCTTTTTGAGATACAATTTTGTAACCCTCCCTACCTTATTTTGTCATTGTTGTCAAAGGGGAGAGATGTAGTAGAAAATTGATAATTTATGATAAGGATTGATACTCTTAGGGGGAGTATTGTATTAGAGATAAAACATTTTGAGGAGTTATAAGGATAGTATACATATCTTATACTATGGCCACAATTTTGAGTTTTTGGACTTATACACAGCCAATTTTCTCATATGCTGCCACCAATGACAAAGGGGGAGATTGTTGGCAATTGGGATGAAGTGATTACATAGATGTTGTCATTATGGCAACATATGTCTTACATGAAGATCGCACAAGTTAGAGAGAAAGTATAACAAAGTGCATTGCAAATTTGTCTAAGTGTGAGATAGTATTTTCACTAGTGAACTAGGGAACAATTTTTGTTTGCGACATTGATTGGAGTAATTTTAGTGCTTAAAGTGGTTGTTTTTATGCATATGTAGGATTAGCAAAAATTATATTTAACGATGGTTGGATCCAATTTTATATATCTCGATGCTTCGAATTCCTTTTTAAGCTTTCTTAGAAAAATTAGTTTTTGAGCAAAATTAGGGTTTCTTAGGGGCCATCCATAATTTCATTGAAAGGTTAAAAAGAATTTGTTACAAAAACTTCAAATTACTATGAAAATTAGAGAAATAGAATTTGATTCAAGAAGTTCAAATTAACCAGATAATTTTTTCCTTGACTTGTTCTACGAGGAGAAACTCTTCGCATCTCCACTCCCAGAAATATTTGTTGATAGGGCTGCAAGATCCATAGAAAATTTGCAACATTGGTAATGCTTTACTTGACATTGTTTTTTTCCTGATGTGTTAGTTATGTAGCGAGAAATTTTTTCATTTGCCTAGATTAATTAATATTTGTTTACCTAAGAATGCTTAGGTTAATAAATATTTATTTAATTGGTAGTTGTTGGCAACCAATTTAGTTTTGGTTGTTGAGTTCCTTTTAATCTCAGCTGTTAATTGAGATCAATCTCAGCTGTTGATTTTTCAGCAAGGGTAGTATAAAAGGGGGGCTAGGGGGCATTTGGAAAACATCAAGTTGTGAAGGAATCATTTGCAGTGAAAGAAAATGTATTTGTAGTGATAGAAAATATTCTTGCAGTGGGAGAAATGGCACAATGATAGCATTGGGATAGCAGTGGAGAATATCAGCGGGATATTAGGAGTTTATGGTTTCCCTTAGGGGTTTTTCCAGGAACAATTTTATCTGAAAATATTGTGTCATCATGTTCAAATTTATTTTCGCATTTATTTTTGTGAAGTTGCAATTGTGTTTTTATTCAATATTTGGCTATGGATTATTTTTTGATAGTTAAATAATCTTTCAAGATGGGAGATTAACAATTGGTGATTACAATAGTTGATTTTCACATGGCATCAGAGAAAAGTTGAGGGTAGAAAATGTTTATCCTAGGAAAGGAAAGATTTTGAGAAACCTAATTGATCACTTTGGAATTATTATTCTTTTATCCCTTGGGATGGCTTCAACTAGTTTGAGAGATCGGGATAGATTGGATGGTGCCTCAAATTTTGGTGTGTGGAAGACCAGAATTTCTTTAGTGTTGGAAGAGAATGGTATCAAGAATTATGTTACCAATGTTGTAGTTGTACCTAAAGATGAAATACAACTTGCATCATACTAGAAGGATGATGCTGAGATGAGGAGGATAAACCTTGATGGTGTCAAGGATCATATTGTTCCACATATCTCAGAGTTAGATATGGTGAAGAAGATGTGGGATGCCATTCTAAATCTATACTAGAATGTGACCACTAATAGGAAGATGATTCTTAGAGATAAGTTAAGAATATCTGAATGAATAAGGGATAAGACGTGAAAAGTTACTTCGCAAGGCTTAGACTTGTCAAGGATGAGTTAGCAGCTATTGGAGATAGCCCTAGTGATGATGAGCTACTGAGAATAGCCCTAAATGGGTTTACTAATTAGTGGAGTGTCTTTGTTCAAGTTGTTAGTGGATGAGACACCTTACCAAGTTGGGATCAACTATGGAGTGATTTCACTCAAGAGGAGTTTTGACTAAGTCTTGTCAATGGGGCCAATAAGACTCAACAAAGTGAGGTGGAACAAGAAAATGTTTCCCTATTAGGGAAAGGGAAAGCTAAGAAGGGTTCTAGCAAAGGATCGCATTCTCAAAGTAAGAATAAGAAGAAGAACCTATCAAAGATCAAGTGTTTTGGTTGTCAAGAATATGGTCACTATGTCAGTGATTGCCCAGAAAGGAAGAAGAATGATAAGAAGGGAAAGAAGTAGGTGGTAGCTTCAACAATGGTTGAAGATCTCTCTAGTAGAATTGAAGATGAGTTTGCACTCATAGCTTGTATGGTTAGCTCAACCTCACAGTGTGTTTGGTATATAGATAGTGGGGTGTCATTTCATATGATAGGAGTTAGAGAGTACTTCTCTAGTTATAAGGAGGAGAACATGAGTACCCATATTTTTATGGGAAACTTGTCTAAACTCAATTTAGTCAGGAAAGGGACTATTCAGTTTTAGAGGGAGAATGGGAAGATTATTCCCCTTCATGATGTGTTGCATGTGCCAGGCTTAGGTATGAATTTAATTTCTGTATCTATTCTTTAGGATAGGTGGTATAATGGACTATATAAAGGGGAACATGTGTTGATCAAGTATGAGTGGAAGTCACCCATAACCATTGGAGTTACGAGTGGTCACCTTTATAGGCTATAGTTTGATACTCCTAAGGAACTCATAAGAAATTGTAGCCTTAGAGATCTTGGAGAAATTTGGCATAGGAGGATGGGCAATATTCATTGTGGAGCACTTAAATTACCTCATGAGATAGTGATAGGTGTTCCAGAAGTAAGCACAAAACATAATGATGTATGTAAGGGATGTGTGTTGGGGAAGTTTGTGAAAGCACCTTTTCCAAGGAGTGACACTAGATCTGAAGGTGTTCTTGATCTAGTACATTTAGATGTTTATGGACCGATGTTGATAAAATATCTTAGAGGTTATGAGTAATATGTTACTTTTATTGATGATTTCTCAAGGAAGACTTGGATATACTCCCTGAAGACCAAGGATGAGGTTTTCAGTTGATTCCAGGAGTTTAAGGCTCTTGTGGAGAACTCGATAAGAAGGAAGATAAAGGTTCTTCGGTTAGACAATAGAGGGGTGTACAAAGGAAATGAATTCCAGGAGTTCTGTACTAGAGAAGGAATCAAGAGAGAGTGGATTGTTCCTTACAATCTGCAATAGCATGGAGTTGTTGAGAGGAAAAACCATTTTATATCAGAGGTAGCAAGGGCTATGCTTCATGACCAGCACATGCCCTGCTACTTATGGGAAGAAGCATATAGTACAATAGTCTACATTCATAACAGAGTTCCACACAAGGTATTGTTGTCACTAAGCATTGAACCCAATTTGCTAAGTGTTAAAACCTAGCAATCCTGTGAAACATGGGACTATTCTCAAGCTGTGGGTAACCAATCTAAGAATAGACATCTAGATTAAGGGCCAGCTTCCCTTTGGATCACTTGAAAAAAATACTAACTTTTAGGAGGAAAGAGAGAGTGCATGAAAATAAACAACAACAATTGAATGAAACAAAGGTGATCCACCAAATTCAAAAAGAGATTTACAACTGAAATAAGTTTACACTTCCTTGAACTCTTAACTAAGCCAGGTGCTTGAAATACAAAAAAGGAAGAAAACTCCACAACTCTAATATTCTGAATTACACACAATCTAAGCTACTACATTAAAATGAATTCTTGAAAAACTGACTTGAATCAGCATACCGATTAAGGACACAAAAAACATCGCATTAGTCCTACATGTGATTCAAAAGAAAACCTAGAATTGTAGGGGAAACAAGAAGGATCAATTTGTTGGAAATTTGGCTAATGTGAGTGCATAGATGTTGTCATTATGGCAACATATGATTGTAGTTAAGAGCGCAAGTCATGATCAGTTTTGGTTTGAGAGTGCAAGATGAATTTGTGTAAGTTCAGTCTTAGAGATCCTGATAGAGCACCCAAGAGAGATTTTGTTGGTGACGTTCACTGTGATGATATTTTTGTTTGCATAGTTAATTGAAGCATCTACAGAGTATGAGGATACTCCATCTTAGTGTGCATAAAGTTTGGATTTGTACGAATGAAGATATTCTAAGTTTACCGATGACAGTTTGTAAGTTGACAAAGCTGGAAATAGGACAGAATTGGATAAAAGTTTAACGAATTATTTTATAATATTTTTATGATATTTAGGGATGACATATGATGTGAATATGACATGTAAGCTGACAAGAAGGATTATATGTTTGTATCTTGTATAAAGGTAGTTGAATTGTACCTTGTAATGTAACCTTTTGGTAACCTTGTGAAAAACTTGTATGCAAAGTTGTAAAGTTGATAGAGGTAAAAGGCTATGTATGGGAAATTGTAATCAGGCACTATTGTAATTAGTCAACAAGTTTGTATTACCTATTTGGGCAGTGGGCTCATCTGGTGATCAGATTTTGTATGTATAACCTCTAACAGGGTTAAGGCTTTTAACAGGGCCTAAAGTCCTTTAACCAGGATAGATCTACAATATGATTGTAAATTGGCTCCTAATAGGGTCACAACATCCCTAACAGGATACTTTTGATTACTGATCATTTGTGGGTACCATCCCACCAGGGTTTTCCCTTGGCCAGGGTTTCCTCGAGAACAAAATATGTGTTATGAGTTCTCTTTATGTTGTGTTGTATTTGTTAATTAGTTTGATTATCTTCATATGCTATAAAGTAATTCATAATATCCATAAGTGGGAAAAATTTTCTAAAATACTGATTCACGCCCCCACTCAGTATTTCCTATTTCTAATAATTGGTATCAGAGCATAGTTACTCAGAAGGAAGGAAGGCCTAACAGCTTGAGTAAGATCTATATGGATATGGATCAGTTGCAAAAGAATCTTGAAGAAGAACTTGAGCAGATTGATTTGCTTACTGAAGAAAGAAATTCTTACAAAAGAAAATATGAAGATGCAAAAGATCTTACTGATAAATTGAAAGGAAAGATCAAAGATTTGAAATTTGAAAAAGAAACTGAAGTACTTATTGAAGATTGTGATGATCTAGAAAAAGAAAATGTGATTCGTAAGCATGAATTAAAGATATAAAATTTGAAGCTTAGTATGAGAGATGGGAATGAGAATCTAAGATCTGAAAATGAAAATTTGAAAAATGAAAATGAAGATTTGAAGACTAAACTTGAAAAGATGAACTCTAAATATAATAAAGTCAAAATGGAGTATGATGAACTTGACAAGTACAACAAGATAGTGAAAGGTGAATTGATCAATCAAAGCAGCAACTTGAGAGGTTGTATTCTAATAGTGAGAAGATCAATGAGAAGATAGCTTATGGAAAACCATCTTATGATAACCGGTCTTGGATACAATATATTTTCTAAAAGAAAAAAGTCAGATCCAGTGGCTCTTGAAGTTGAGAAGACAAAATCAGACATGAACAAACTTAAAGATCCATCTAAACAAGAAGAATTTGCACCTAAAGAAGAAGGAGAACCATCAAATCAAAAAGAACCTCTGAAACAAGAAGAATCATCAAAAGGTATGCAAAAAGAATTTAAAGGTAGATGTTTTACATGTAATACTATTGGACACATGAAGAAGGATTATATTGGTAAGAAATTTAAACCTCTTAATGGATATTGTTATAATTGTCATAGATTTGGACATAGAGCTATTGAATGTAAGAATACTAAGGTTATCAAAAATCATTACAATAGAATGTCTAGGAATACAAACATTACAGATCAAAGAACATCTGAAAGCATGAGGAAAGGAAATGGGATAGTTTGTTACAGATGCAACAAAGTTGGACACATTGCTAGAAATTGTAGAACTCAATTGAATTAGCAAGGACCTAGATTTGTATCAAATGGAATAATTTGTCATATTTGTAACAAGATTGGACATACAGCAAGATTTTGCAGAATGAACAATGCAAGGTATAATCAAAACCCTAATCCTAGAAACCTTGGAAAAAGGAATGAAAATGCAGGAAACACAGAGAAAAGATGTTGTAATAATGAACATGAAGTGAAATTTGTTGAAGCTAAAGATCAAGTAAGTCTATTCAGTGTAGAAAGTAGTCAAAAAGGTAATGTATGTGATGGTAAGGTTGAATCTTTACCTAATTCATCTTTGAGCACTTAAACTCTGTTATTTTTAGTATTTTAGGAACTTAGATTTAGTATAGATTTAAATTTTGAATGAATTAAATTTTTTGTAGTTAGATGTAGATTTTTTATGATGTACTAATGCTCTAGTTAAGTGCACAAAATTTTTTATGAACTTTTGCGAGGTTACAAGAAGATTTACTATTGCAGGGCTAGAAAATCAGCTTTTTGTCATTTTAGCGGCAAATGAATGAATGCGATGTCAGATCAAGTTAATGCTAAGTGTTATAAGATTGAAATAAAATTTATTTTAGATAAAAAGCAATTGGAAGTGATTTTAAGTAGAAAGAAAGTGATTTGGAGTGATTTGCAGAAGGTTGAAGTTAGATATCAGTGTTTTCATGTTTTCAAACCCTAGTTTGTGAATTCGAGGTATTTATCTTATCAAGAAAGTGATCTAGAAGTTATTATTAGTTGAAAAAGATGGATGCTAGTTTGATTCACCACATTAAAGAAAAAAATAGACCTAGAATCAAAAGAGAAATTGTTGAACTGGGAGATATAGATGAAAACCTAGCTTTATCAGTCGTTCCAGACGGTGAACTAGGAGATATAGATGAAAACCTAGCTTTATCAGCCATTCTAGACAGTGTTCTTCATTTGGAAAATGTGAAAGCATATTTGGGATGTAGATTTGAAACCCTTAAGGAATATGAATTTAATAGAGACTACAAGTTGATGTATAATGATGTCATGACAATTAGACCTGGATATGAGCACATAGACAATAATGAAATTGTAAACTATTCTCTTAAGTATGAATTCTGTGATGATGAATGTATAAAGATCATTCTAAGTAGGATTCATGATGGAAAGTTCTGGATGGAAGATAGAGTCATAGATATTGCTACAGATTTCATTCATGATGTGACTGGATTGTCTAAGGTTGGAGAAATTCCTTTAAATGAGAAGAACATGAGAAATACAATGATCGAAAACATAGGATCAACTTATAATGGAAGAGGGATTGTCATCAGTAAAATAAAGCAAGATGATGCTAGGTATTTGTGCAAGATCTTAGCAACCAAATTCTGTGGAAGTTCAAGAGAAGATGATATGGCTGTAGGTATGGTTCATGTAGCCTACCTTATGTGTGTTGAGAAGAAACAGGTTGACCTCTGTGAGATTTTGAGGATTCAACTTTTTGAGAGTCTTGAGAAAATCAAGAAGGCTAAATATTCACAATTTAGATTTTCTTCTTTGATAACATATATGTTCTTGCATATCTTGAGAAGATTTCCCTTTACCACAAATTGGAATGATGAAGACTACACCATGAATAGAATCAACAGTGTTTATCAAAGATGCTTAATTGAGAAGGTTAATGAGAGTATGAAATTGGTTCTCAAAACTTTTCAGAAGGTATGCAAGGGTAGGTCAAGGATTCCTCAATCCTTGGTGGCAAAATACAAGAATGACATATGCTTTATGGTAGATATAGATTTTACCTGTATTGAGGCAATAGAGCCTAGAATGGAATTCATAGACCCTCTTGGTTATGAAGTTTCTAAAGTTGAAGTTGAAGGATATGTTAGCAAGTTGTTGAAATGTGAATTAGATGCACATTCTAAGATATTTGACACATTTGAAGAAGTCTACAACTCTGCTATTAGCATGAAGGAAGATAAGAAGTCTAAGAAGAGAGTGGAAGATACCATGAAGAAGATCTTGAAGGAAAGTGGCATGAGCATAGAAGAATATGATGTTGTCAGAAGGACAGCAGAAGCTATAAAGCTTAGTGAGACACTAGTTGTCCCACCTTTGGTAAGTTCAGTTCCAAACCCTTCACATGTTAAGGTAAAAGTTGAGGTACCAGATATAAGAGAAAAACCTTCATCTCCTACAGATGGAAAGAGAGTGAAAGTTAGTGCAGCAGGACCTGGTAAGAGGCAAAAGACCGTTATTCCTCCTGTACCTAGAATGAAGCCAATAGAGATCAAGGATGATGAGCCTTTGGAGAAGAAGAAGAAGACATGGAAATTGAGGATAGAAAAACTAAGTGAAGACATTTGGAAGCATGGAGACTTCACTAGAATGAGTAAATATTATGATTTGTATAACAATTCTGACAAGTTGAACATTGAGAATGCTATAGTTGCACATTTAGTACAGTCTAAATTTTTTTTTGACTCAATTAGAGGAAAGATCCCTAATGATCTTTATAAAAAAATGGTGAGAAGAAACTAGAGAACATAGGAAGAAGACATGAAGATGAGAGAAAATGTTCTGAGAAATTTTTTTGAAGATTCTGATGATGACCACATAAAGAGGTTACTTGCACCTTTGGGAACACTTTTGAGAACAAAGAAAATAACTATTATGATTATGGGAGGCAAGTATGAGGAAGTCAAGAAGGAAACAAAATAGGAAGTAATCTGAGTATTAGCAGACATTGTTGCAGGGAAGCAATTTGTTGATAAGGCACAAAAAGAATCAGCTTCTATGAAGAAATTTCAAGAACAAGTTGTTGATGTTTAAGAAGTTTCAGCTTCTTCAAACATTGATATAAGAAAAGAATCTATGGTTGTTGAAGGAGTGAAAGTAACCCTTGACTCTGATGATACAGTATTCAGTGAACTTGGGAACATTGTTGACAATTTGGCCTATGCAGAGCAAGCAGAGATTGCAGAGAAACTCTCTGCAAAACCATCAATTCAGACAGAGGAAGCAGAGCAAGTAGAAAAGGAGAAGTAGGATAAAGGAAATAAAATTCTTAGTGAGGTCACTACCCCTAGTGCACCCTCAATCCTAGAAGTTACAATTTCCAAGGATAGTGATACTATTATACCAAAGAAGAGGCAAGTAAGTTCTATCTTTGATGAATTTGGAAAAGATGTAGATGATGATGATCAACTGAATTTGATTTCATCTTTAAATAAGATCATTGGAAAGAATAAGAAAGTGAAGAACTTAGAAGGAAAAGTATTAGAACTAACTAAAAAGTTAGAAAGTGTAATTAGTTCTAAGGTCTTTGAGTCTGATCCAAATGAAAAAGCAAGCAAGGTGATGAATGCATTTGATTTAGAATTTTCTAACTTGAAAGATATTGCTAGAATCAAGGCACAGGCAGCCTATGAGGCTGAAGCTCTTCAAATTATAAGTGTAAACATAAAAAATGATATTGTCAACTTAAATGTAAGCATTAAGAATTTAAGGAAACTCTTGGAAGTTGGAAAGAGTTTGTATATTCAATGTGTAAAGTCAGTCATAGTAACTGAAGACAAAAAGATCAAAGAAAAAGAGGAAGAAATTTATGTAGAAACAAACATTGTTTCAAACCCAAATGTAAAGGTAAGTTCAGTGGAAAAGAAAGTTAGATAGAAGAAAAATGAGCTAAGAGCCTTATATGGAAAAAGAGAAATGAGAATGAATAGAATAGGTATCTTAAGAGAGCATGTCTCTATTAAGATCTCTATCATAGAAGAGAAGATTGAGGAATGTCTTAAGGATAAGGCATCTTATGAGAAATTCAGTTTTAACTCCCTTTAGGCATGTCAGATTGCAGCTTATGGACTAAGTACCTTACTTAGTGTAGTAGATTCAATGAAGAAGATATGGGAGAAAGATTTTGAGGCATGGAAATGAGATTTTTTTGATTGTATTGCAAGCCTACCAGCTTTGCAATAGGTAAATTATTGTCAAGATAATAAATTTTTGAAATTTTGGACTCCATCTTTGTCATTGCTATCAAAGGGGGAGAGTTAGATAGAAAATTGTCTTTGTATATAATTTTTGAGGAAGGATACCCATAGGGGGAGCTATGGAGTATAGTATGCTTTGTATATGTTGTTTTGGCCAGCAACACCTATCAACACAATTTTCACAGTTAGCTTTTGATAAATTTTTTGAAGTTTTAAATGCACACTTAGCCAATTTTCTCATATGTTGCCATCAATGACAAAGGGGGAGATTTTTGGCAATTTGGATAATGTGAGTGCATAGATGTTGTCATTATGGAAACATATGATTATATTTAAGAGCTCAAGTCATGATCAATTTTGGTTTGAGAGTGCAAGATGAATTTGTTTAAGTGTCTTAGAGATCCCGACAGAGCACCCGAGAAAGATTTTGTTGGTGACATTCACTATGATGATATTTTTGTTTGTGTAGTTAATTGAAGCATCTATAGAGTATGGGGATACTCCATCTCAGTGTGCATAAAGTTTAGAGTTGTACGAATGAAGATATTCTAAGTTTACCAATGATAGTTTGTAAGCCGACAGAGCTAGAAATAGGACAGAATTGGATAAAAGCTTAAGGAATTATTTTATAATGTTTTTATGATATTTAGGGATGACATATGATGTGAATATGATGTGTAAGATGATAAGAAATATTATATGTTTGTATCTTATATAAAGGTAGTTGAATTGTACCTTGTAATGTAACCTTTTGGTAACCTTGTGAAAAACTTGTATGCGAAGTTGTAAAGTTGATAGTGGTAAAAGGCTATGTATGCAAAATTGTAATCAGGCACTATTGTAATCAGTCAGTAAGTTTGTATTACCTATTTGAGTAGTGGGCTCATCTAGTGATAAGATTTTGTACTTATAACCTCTAACAAGGTTAAGGCTTTTAACAGGGCCTAAAGTCCTTTAACTAGGATAGATCTACTATATGATTGTAAATTGGCTCCTAACAGGGTCACAACATCCCTAACAGGATACTTTTGATTAGTGATCATTTGTGGGTACCATCCCCACTGGGGTTTTCCCTTGGCCAGGGTTTCCTCAAGAACAAAAGATGTGTTATGAGTTCTCTTTATGTTGTGTTGTATTTGTTAATTAGTTTGATTATCTTCATATGTTGTAAATTAATTCATAATATCCATAAGTGGGAAAAAGTTTCTGAAATACTGATTCACCCCCCCCTCTCAGTATTTCCTATTTCTAACACAATTTTATTACTAAAAATAAAATAAGTACAATTGTGTCTCTCAGAGCTACAACACTCATATCAGAGAGAAAATAATGAAGAGCTCACTTCAATCACCAAAAGTGAGAGGTATATATCTAAGGCCTAGGACTTTTCATTCAAATTCCACTACCTCCTAAGAATAGAAAAAGATCGATAATGGACCCATGAGGCTGCATCATAATTCGAATGTCAGATTCCTAGGTTTATAGGGGTGAGGAAAGTGGGGCCCTAAAACTAGAATGTCAAAGGAGACCACTCTATCCACTAAGTCATGCACCAAAAGATTCTAACAATGGTTTATAAAAATACCATTTTCTAGAATTACAATGGGATGTGCAATGACTGTTACATCTTAAAATTGACCCCTATATCAATAAATGGACTAAAAATTATTTTAAGATAACTCTTAGCCCATAATCGGTAAAGAATATTTTAAAATACCTATATTGAAAAGTCCATGCCCCCAAAAAGGTGGATTAAAGAACATAATTTTTAACCCCAATATGAAAAAAAGGGGGAAAACATACTTTGAAGCATTTACATCTTTGATAAAATAAAAACCCACACAACAAAAAGTAGCCAAAATATGCTCAACCCTAAAAGGGGAGACACTAGATCAAAACTTATGCAAATAGCTTTGAGTGATGATGTAGTGCTAACATTTGAACTTCCCATTTGGAAAAATTCTATCTTCACTGGTAGTTGACTGAACTTGGGTTTGGAAATAGTAGCACTCGACATTATGCTATTGAGGTAGGTTTCATCTTGTTCAATCTTTATGTGGTTTTGATCTATCATACCCTACAAAATGTGTTCACATTTTTGAGGGTACTAGCATTACATTTTTACATTCTCTATTTGATCTTGGAACACTGGCATTTTCTTATTTCATTTCTCTCTATATTCGAGGGCACACTTTGCAGGATATTTTTTTGTCTTTTTACATATGGTGTTTTTTTTATTTGTATGCTTGGCTCCATTGAGGGCACTATGATGGAAAATCATTTGTGTTTTATTATCACACTAGCATTGTATCCCCTATGAGTGTATATTAGTTCTCATGCATATGGAACTCACAATGTGTACTCACTATTATTAAATTGTTCTATAATCAAGTAGGGCATGGCATTGGTGTACCTCTTGGTTATTAACCATAGTATTGGCATAAGTTACTGGTTCACAACCCTATTCATATTGTACTATTTTATGCTCATGGGATCATTGTCAAGATGTTATTTTTACTGAGAAGCCCAATGCCCCATGGGTAGGGCACTGCTATGTTTATTGGTCTCTTCATTTGTGTTCATAGCTTGTGAGCTGGGACACCATGTCATGCATGTATTGGGCATCAAGTTTTATGTATTCACTACTCTCATGTTTAGCCTTTGAAGTAACACTAGGCCCGCACATGTTTTTTGGTTAGGGCATCACCATTTTATTTGATTAGGGTTAAAGCTATTAGAATTACATGTATGTTGTGTCATTGATTGAGATCGGTAGCCCATAAATATTAGGGCATCATTCTTCTTTGTTTCTTATCACATCTTGAGCCAATCTCTGGCATGCCCGTGAGGTATCCATTATTTATTCGCTAATTCTCATGCTTTATCATATTAATCCTATATGACCTGTGAAGGGTTTAGGGCATCAAAATTTCTCTGTATTTCTATTTTGTTCATGGCATAGTTTCTATAATAGCACTTTGATTGTAGAGCATTATCCCTACTTTGTTTACTCATTATTTGGTTATGGTTATTACCATGCCCATGAGATATATGCATGACTCAATATCCATTCTAGGCTGCATGCTTGTTGTCTTGTATTCCTATGGTGAAAATGTTTGGATGCTCTCTCTTTTTGGAGATGGCTAATCATCCTTGATGACCCATGGAAAAAGGCCAGGGTACATCATTGATTCATCCTATCACTGCATGGTTTATCGCACCACATTTGATGAGTTCATTGACATCTTTCTCTATTATGAATCATGACATGTACACTATTGGTCATTGTTTTGTTTTCACTATTCATAGCTTTTGAATGAGCATTGTGAACTGTAACCTGGTGCTATGGTGTTTGATGGTGCCAATTGGGTTGCTATTGCATACTATCATATATAGCCCATGAGTTGACTGACTATTCAATTATGATTCTTTACTAAATGTAGACTATTATTAGATTATTGGCTTGATCTATTCTTAAAAGCATCACCCTATTGCTTTGCATTGTGGTGCTATCTATTGTTATGATGAAAGCTCATGGGCTAGAAGCACATTATTTTCTTGATCAGGTCATTGTTTCAGTTCATGCACCATGGATTGATTTGATTCTTGCTTGCTCATATTATGTTACTTGAATTTGAATGCTCAGTGCTATGTTGGTATTGAATTTGACTCTAGACTGTAATTCAAGGGCTCTTGCATGTGTACCTTTTACTAGTAGTTTGTTGAGATGGATTCTCCAAGGTCTAAGTAAGCCCCCCTTTGACATGTAGAATTGTACCCTTATTTCTCTACTATTTGCACCTCATGTTTTTCTTTGCTTCCATGATTCAGTTTTCATGATCCTCATTCATGCTTCATCATCTAGATGTCCCTTGCTTTTGTACGATGGGTGCTCTTGGCCCTTGATGTGATCAATTGATAGAAAACTTGAGGTTTTTTTGTCATGATCTGCATCAAGGGCCCACATCATTCATTGGATTTATTTTTGGATCAGCTCCACCTATATCTGCACATGAAACAAACATGTCAATGAAAACATGACACCTCTTTTATTCTTGGAGCCTTAATACACATGCCTTGAGCACAACCTTTGTCAGAGGTGCATGGCTGAGTGTATATATGCATTCTATAAATATTGTGATACTATCTGTTGCTTAGATCCATTGGATCTAACCCTTATCCCCTCTTCTATTTGGCAGGTTCTAGATCACAGGAGCTCTTTGGACATGATCAGATCTGGACACCACTACCAGGCAATGTCTAGTACCCCAGTATTTAATTTATTTTTCTTTATGTATATCCATACTCATTCATTCAATTCTAGTAATGTCTATGCTCATAGCCTATGTGAGCTCAGATATATGCCTTTCTTTTCTAGTTTTTTCCCTTTTGTATAGTATACATATCACTAATACATGCATGTGATCTTTAGATGTAGAAGTTTATTTCATTTCTCTTTCATGAAATCTCCAAAATGAAATGAACAAAAACTTAAATAAGACCACCTAATAACACAAACTATGGTATGTAGCATCATCTAGTAATTAGGTCTCCAATCTAAGAATGAGTAACAATATAATAACATTATGGCAACTTGTTTGGAGTGCTTTTGTACTAAGCACCCTGACCAGCTGCCTTAAAGATCCATTGGGCATAGAGTCTTATAAGCTTCAAATTGAACTTAGTTCCTTTGGAAAACCAATCATTATTGCTGACAAAACTACTAATTGCTAGAGATAGCCTCTCTAGCTTATTACTACTCAAACCAAATTGAGAACCAAAGTGAAAAAAACTTGTGCTAGGCACTTAGGGAACACAAAAAACTAGAAACTTCTAACTACTAATGTAAAGGAGTAGAAATAAACCTCAAAAAGAAGCCTATAGATGAATCCCATTCACTGGAATGGGCAGCTCCTCTTCTTGAACCAACTTTTCTTCTGGCACCATAAAAAATAACTACCTCAAATCATCATTCTAGCCTCTAGAAAGCTTATCTTCTTTATCAAATCTAGAATCACAACACCTTCCTCATGAATGATATACATTCCAATACCAGAAATCTCCATGTTTCTAAAAGGGTTATCCTCCTCCAAATTTCTTTCACCCAACTCATCTAGGACAATATCAGGAATCTTTTCAATAGTGGTTTCAGGTTCAAAATCACTTAGATCTTCCTCATGAAACATTAGATTGGCATTTATAAGGCTTGGGGTATAGGGTTCAGCATGGATTTTTTCAAAATCTTTAGACTTGATTCTAACTCTAGTCCCGTACCTAGTTCTGAAGTATAGATGAGAATAATCAGCTGAGAGATATCCCCCTAACCTAGCAGTGAACTCTCTGCTTAGACAAATAGAAAAATGAGGAGGTAGATCTATGACATAGAGATCCTAGGGAATGGAGAAATTGGGACATTCATATAGAGTGAGGCTTAGATCCTTAATGACTCCCATGGTACTAACTAATGACCCATCCAACTAAGCAATAGGCCTATCCATTAGCTCATAAGACAACCCTAGGAGATTTTCTAACTGTTTAGTAATCATAGAACTACTTTCTCCTGAGTCTATCATATAGTTATGAACTAAGAAGTTGATGAAGGGTGCTCCCCTTAATACCACAAACAGATAACAGAAATAGAGAAACAACAACAATATGCAAGTACATAAAATTGGATTCTTATTATCTCCATAGATGTGGAATTACAAACTTTCAGAATTACAATATGCAAAGCCACATGGGAATTCCCTTACAGTATTCTATGGGAAAAAGCCTCAAATCAATACCCAGAACTATTCCCCAACTGCCTAAGACAAGACTATGGGCCTTCTTTATATAGGCATTTTCCACTGCCCGAGAAGGTGCCAGAAATTTAGCCCTTAAGGCCGACCAAACTTAGAATTATTTTATTTTTCAATTTATTACATCAAAGTCAGCTTAAAATAACTTTTGAAACCTGAATAGAAATTTTGAAGGAAAATTATTTTCTACCATTTTAGGTGGCCCGACTTCTGAAGACCATAATTCATCACCAGTTGACCTGATTGACTATTATAAGCCCATTTCAGAAACACCACAAAGCACTCTACAGGATTGACTCACACAAGAACTTGTCACCCAAATTCTTGACCTCTTCTAGGGCCTCTAAAGCCTTCAAAACTGAGTTTAAAGTTTTTGTACCCTGCTACAATACAGAAAATCTTTAATATCTTCAAAACTAGACCTAATCTAGCCATGAAACTTTACTAGCACACTGATATGATTGAGATGAACATCCACATGTAATCAGAACATTTGAAGATAATAAGACCAACTTATTAAAAATATCAAGTTTTTATAAATAGCAGCTCTACAACAGGTAGCCCTTATTGAATACAAAAATAGAAATATTTTTGGGTGATGCAAGATTGCTCTTACACCTTGGATGCTCCTGCATCAGAAGTCTCCAAAAATAAGAGTTACATAGAAAGGAGGGGGTTTAACCTGTGGAGGAACAAGGGGCTACAAGATGGCTTCTTCAGTTTGCTACTCCTTTTGAGGTGTTTCAGCCACTAGAACCCTGGGTTGTTCTGAAATAGCTTCTTGATTTGATGAAATCTTAGCCAGCTTGTTAAGTATTAGCTCCTTTTGTCTAGAGATCACTAGGGTATCCATTAAAGGCACATTAATAGAGGTCTTCTTTATCTACTCCATGATATTAAAAGATCCCAAATTCACTTAGACTATCCTTTTGGTATAGCAATTTTTGTTTATGTAGACACCAGCTGTGTAGCTGTCTTGATTTGTTCTTTAGCCTCTTTTGGCTAGTTTAGGATTAGAGCTTGAATTTCTTTGGGTTGTGGATTCACAATAGGAGCTTTCTAACTAGTAAAGGCCACTTGTTCAACCTCCAAAGCCTTCTTCTTAGACCTTGTGTTGGCTGCAACTGGGATATAGTTTGGTCTATCATTTGGTGAAAATTTCACTCCACAAAATTCTTCTTTCTAAAAATTAACCAGTGCCACCTCAGGTGTCTACAACTCATTTAGGGTAGCAACTAGACCTTGTTGAATCTCTAGCTCCTAAACCATCTCCTACGACATCATTACATTGTTCTGCACCATGAGGGCCTAAGCATGTAATACCCCAAAAATGGGCTATAAGTTCATTAACCTCCTATATCATCAAATCATATGAAATCGACATCAAAGTCCTAATCTAAGGCACATCTAAACATCATCAAATCTAATTGATTATCTTAAATTTTGCATCGGAGAATATTCCTAGTAATATTCCTAATTATCTTAATTATCTTTAATTTTATAATTATTTGGCAATAAATCACATTTATCCTAAAGTTTGATTAATTGAATATTTTCATATTTAATTAATTAGATTTAATATTTGCCACTTAATTGTGTAATTAAATTTAATTATATCTATTATTAATTGTATTATTTAATTTTGACAATAAATCTAATATCATATGAATAATTGATTAAATTCTTATTTAATTAATTAAAGCAAGTTGTCATTATTTAATAATATAGTTTTTAATAAAAGTTTGATTAAATAATTGATTAACCCATAAATCAATTGTTTTATTTTTAAAAGCAGTTAAGTTGGAAATAAATCACTTTATTATTAAATTAATTCATAAATAAAATATGCACAATCATAAAAGCAGACAACTATCAATTATCAATTAAAGCTAAACTCTATTTTGAGTTAAAACTTAGCTTTTGCATATTTTTGTGAGTTAATTATCTTTTATTTAAAAATAACTCAAAAATCAAGTTGAGTTATTTGAGTGATTTATGGCTTTTTCCCATGCACCTCCAAAGCCCTGGATTTTTATAAATTAAAGGCTCAGCTCTTCACAAATCATCTCATATTTTGCACAATCACGTTGGAGAATTGGAATTGAAGAATCAAAGCTCTTGCGAATCGGCATTTTTGTGAGATCAATCTTATTTTTGCATTCATATTACATATCATTGTTAGATTCATAGCATATCAATTTTCAATAGCATTCATAGCATATCAATTTCATTTAGCATAGATTTCATATCAGTTTTTACAATTATTATTGCATAGAAAATATAAAAAATATAGATTAATTGCATTCAATCTCTTATCTAGATAAATTGCATTCAAATCCTTCATTTAGGTGTCGTCTAGGTCACTGATCTCGATAATAATCTAAGAACATTAATCTCGCACCTATTTGAAGGCAGTAAATCGCTTGGTTAGTTTAGTTTTCAATTTTGCACGATTTCAATTTTTGCTAACCTCTAATGTTTTACTGAGTGTTGTGTCTACAGATCAGGTACAATTTTCACACACACATTTCTGGCACCCCACGGTGGGCGCCAGAAATGTGTGTGTGAAAATTGTACCTGATCTGTAGACACAACACTCAGTAAAACATTAGAGGTTAGCAAAAATTGAAATCGTGCAAAATTGAAAACTAAACTAACCAAGCGATTTACTGCCTTCTAATAGGTGCGAGATTAATGTTCTCAGATTATTATCGAGATCAGTGACCTAGATGACACCTAAATGAAGGATTTGAATGCAATTTATCTAGATAAGAGATTGAATGCAATTAATCTATATTTTTGATATTTTCTATGCAATAATAATTGTAAAAACTGATATGAAATCTATGCTAAATGAAATTGATATGCTATGAATGCTATTGAAAATTGATATGCTATGAATCTAACAATGATATGTAATATGAATGCAAAAATAAGATTGATCTCACAAAAATGCCAATTCGCAAGAGCTTTGATTCTTCAATTCCAATTCTCCAGCGTGATTGTGCAAAATATGAGATGCTTGGATGCAAATTTGAGAGATGATTGAGAGATGAATTATGAAGAGTTGAGTCTTGTTTTTATAGAAATCCAGAGCTTTGGAGGTGCATGGATAAAAGCCATAAATCACTCAAATAACTCAACTTGATTTTTGAGTTATTTCTAAATAAAAGATAATTAACTCACAAAAACATGCAAAAGCTAAGTTTTAACTCAAAATAGAGTTTAGCTTTAATTGATAATTGATAGTTGTTTGCTTTTATGATTGTGCATGTTTTATTTATGAATTAATTTAATAATAAAGTGATTTATTCCCAACTTAACTGCTTTTAAAAATAAAACAATTGATTTATGGGTTAATCAATTATTTAATCAAAATTTTATTAAAAACTATATTATTAAATAATGACAACTTGCTTTAATTAATTAAATAAGAATTTAATCAATTATTCATATGATATTAGATTTATTGTCAAAATTAAATAATACAATTAATAATAGATATAATTAATTTTAATTACACAATTAAGTGGCAAATATTAAATCTAATTAATTAAATATGAAAATATTCAATTAATCAAACTTTAGGATAAATGTGATATATTGCCAAATAATTATAAAATTAAAGATAATTAAGATAATTAGGAATATTACTAGGAATATTCTCCGATGCAAAATTTAAGATAATCAATTAGATTTGATGATGTTTAGATGTGCCTTAGATTAGGACTTTGATGTCGATTTCATATGATTTGATGATATAGGAGGTTAATGAACTTATAGCCCATTTTTGGGGTATTACACTACCAAATGTGTAGAAGAAGGAGTAGACAGTGATGAGCGAAACTTAAGGTTGTGTTTCTGAATAATATGAGTTAGCTCATCAATCTTCGTTTGAAAACACTTATGCTCATCATGTCCTAACTTTTGACAATATGCACATTTATCTCTCTTTCTTCTAGATGATTCCTCTCATGAAGAGGACTTGGATTCAGTAATTTTTGGTGAAGAGGATTCATTACCTTTGTCATGAGGCTTAGGATCCTTATTTTGTTTCTTTCCTTTTCCATTAGAAGCCTTTGATGTAGACTCACTTGTAATCAATGCTTGATGTGTGGAAGGCTTCAACTGATCCGTGTGTGCTAACTTTGCTTGTTCCCTTGTGAGTTGTGCTACAGATTCATCAAGAGAGGTAAATTGGTATGCACTACCAAGAGCATCCATAGTAGCATAGAATGTAGAAACAAAGATAGAATAATCAGGACCAAGCTTGGAAAGAATAGAAAATATCAATTGTTCATCCCCTTTAACAATGCCACATGAAGAAAGCTCTGATCTAATAGTATTGAATTTAGAGAAAAAATCTTGAATATTGTCAAAATCACTAAGATTAAGACCTATGAGATCATTCTCTAATCTAAATTTTCTCATTCTATCAGGTTTACCAAAGAGTTCTTCCAATGTGATCCAAGCATCATGAGGATGTGTGCAAGATGCAATATGATAGTGCAAGTCACGAGAGATGGATGATCTAAGAGAGCCAAGTGCTTTATCCCTTCTATCAAACCATTTTCTCCTTTCTACAACACTTGTTTGAGGTTCTTGATCATGCCCAAGAGTCATTCTAAGCAATCCAAGACTCAACAAATGATCACTTAAAGATACTTTCCATTCATGGTAGTTATATGGAGTGAGGATTTTAACCTTTGAATTATCCATATTAACACCAAATAATGACTAATAACTATTGATAACTACTTCAAATGACTGATACAAATCAGAAAACTAAAATCCAAGGATTAACCAAGTGCAATTATAGCCCCAAAATGACCTACTACTGAAAGTGATATGTCTACCCAAATTCACTCAAATCTGATTGTAGATTTGGAAAATAGATGAAAAATCATGCACTTTCAAAAAAAATTCACCTCGAAATGTTACCGTATGTGCCCAAACGAAGCCCTGGAAGTTGCAGAAATTAGGAACAGACAGGAATAGTCACCAAAAACTGAAATTTCTGAAAAATGAGACCACCAAAATGAAAAATCAACACCTCCACTAGAAAATTTAGGAAATTCTACCCAATTTGAAAAAAAATTGCACCTAATTTGGAGCCCAGATGACCAAGTTATGGCCTCTCAAAGTTGGACTATCAAAATGAAAATTCCAATGGTGAGCTCTAGGAAATTTGAAAACCTGGCTGACATCAACAAGACACTAGCTTAAATTTGATTTTTGGACAACCATTGCAAAAAGCCCAGTTTTCCCAATTTTGACAATTAAATGAATGTTAAATTTAATCAAGTAAAATAGTGACGTCAGCAGAAAATCTAGCCCCCAAGGCTGACGTGGTAGATGAATAGATGGCTTTAATGTACAGTTGATGATGGGGCACCATACCCTACTAATGTGGCATTGTGATGTGGATGATGATAGGGCATAGATGGGTGACTGGGCAAGTTCAGGAGGTGACTGACGTGGCATGTTTGCAAAATGTCCGATGTGGCAGACGATGATTGACATGTCATCCTCTCCAACGTGGTAGTCACAAATAGGTGTCGTGTAGATAGAAAAGGTGGGGCCACATGGCCAGCACTCTTCGGTAGGTAGGGTGGCATGATTCGCATTTTGCAAAGTGGCGGACGTGAGATTAGCTTGGGCGGCAGTGGCCACATTCTGCAAAGCGGCAGAGTTGAGTCGCTTGGGAGTGGAGGAGCTACCGTGGGAAGCACTAGATGAGTGGAGGCCTAGAGAGTAGCAGTGTGTTGGGTAGTGACTGATGGAGGGTTGGTGGCATGGGTTTATCCCACATTTGCAGGGATGGGGCTTTCAAAGCCCTTTTAATATGTGAACCCCTAAATGATGTATAAACAAGCGCATGGGGCTTGCCTTGCTGCTCGGGCTTGACTACTTAAGTTGCTGATTTGATGTGCTCTATTTGGTCATTAATGTGAACGATGAAGATGTAATATTCTCTAGTATTGTGAAGTATACAGGGCACGTACCAAGCTTGAAAACTAGATTTTTACAGAGAAAATAATTTAAAAATTTTTGAGAAAGTTGCAAATTAAAATTTATTTATTTTTTTTGAAAAATTGTACCGCAAAGGCAAATCAGTTTGTACGGTCTGATTTGCAAATTTTTTTTGCCTCGGATTGGACTTCCACCAAATATGGGTGAGTTTATAGTTGATTTTAACTGAAATAGCCTCCCAAATGCAATGGTGAGGCCAGATCTACTCCAAGACGCCTCTATCACATGCTGGTTCTTAGATCTAAGATTTAGACCTTCAAAGCTTGCATCAAGCTCTCTTCAAATCGGTTGATCTAAACACTCTAATGGCTCTTATACCATGTAAGAATTTGCAAATAGAAAATATTGAACCAAGATCAAGAGGTTGAAGAAAAGCACAAGAGAGAAAATAAGAATGCAACGATGGATTGAATAGATCCAATGAATTAATGATGTTCACCAATGAATGAAATGATTACATAATAGGCCTCCTTATATAGCAAATGCAATAAGAGACAATGATAAGGAGCTGATAAGCTATCACTTATGCTAGGTGTAATCACATGTCCACCAAATGTGGATCATCCTCCAATATGAAATAAAGTATGTGCATTAGATTAGGATGATAATGTGATAAGACCATGAAAGGTGGATCTCACACACAACGAGGTATGTGATGACAACTATCACACCAAAAGTGGAATTCCTCCTACACCATGTGCTTAATAGATGTGCACACTCCTAGGTGTCTCAATCACAACTTACTATGCAATGCATTATCCTAAGTAAGATTAAGTAAAATGTAATTAGGAATAATTAATTACACCAACAAAAGGAATAGATATATTAGTAATATAAGTGAGTGTGGAAGAGAGGGATGAAAGACTAGAGAATAGGAAGGATTCATCCACTTTAGCCAGGAAGATCAAGAAGATGGAGCATGAGGAGCATAATTTTAAGGGTGACATTGTGGTAGAAGTATTTAGAGACATTTACATGTCCCCTTTCCATGAAATCAAGACTATAGGTGATGAAGACCATGGTGAGGATAAGGGGGGTCTTAATCAAGGAGGGGCATAAGATGAATTTGTCTTGAGAGATGGGGAAGGAATTTTGCAAAATAGAACAATCAAGAAACTAAACTAGAAAGAAGAAGCAAAAAGAAAGTTTTTAGGAGTTCATTAGAGATGGTTGGGGTTTTTCTTAAGTTTATATGGGGCCTCAAGAGGATTGGGAGTTCTTTGGAATCTTTGGAATGTATGCACCCTAAAATGGTCACCTAGACTCTGGGCCCCATTCTGTAATTTATCAATTTCTTGAATCAATGTTTGGAAATTTTCAAATCAATTTCCTTGATCAAATCGTAATTCTATCATTTATTCAATTATATCCCATGGATTAACCATTTTATCCTAAGTTTTTATTTAATTAAAAAGAAAATCCTTCCCTTTTATTAAATAAAAAGTCCCCACTTTCCTCTTATCCTAAGTTGCACAAATAAAGCATTATTCCTATTTTATAAAAAGGGAAAAAGGCATTTTTGTCTCACATGGAGAACAAAAGTCAACTCTTATTTCTCATTAGAGGAGATTTGTGCACAAGGATTGATCCCTCTTCAAGCTCCACCCTTGATTAAATCTTTTGACTCTTAATCTCCATCGTTCATTGTTTCTCATTTCCTATAAAAGAAGAGCTCTCTTCTCATTTTAGGATCCAACTTTTGAATGCTAATCTTATGCTGTAGGATTTCTTGGAGATTTGGAGCTTGGAAGATCTTATTGCTTTTTATGTTCATTATTGCATCATAGCTTAGTTTCCTTACATTCTAGTTTAGCTTCTATGGAATTTCTAGCTTAGTTTCCTTTATGCTTTATGTTAACTCACATAGCTTAATTAGGAAGGTTTTGTAACACTTTCATTTCCTTTCATAGCTTACTTGCATTGGCATAGTAGCATAGTTTCATTTCATTTCCATTTAGATTCTTGAGGATATTGGCACTCTTTCCCTTGTCTTCACTGGATCTCTCATTGTGTGGTTGACTAGCAAGGTCATATGCTTCATAGCTCTAGCTGAGAGAAATCAAAATATCCTTGCAACTCCATGCATAGAGAGCTCTAGGTTGTATTCTCAAGGTTTCCCATTCATGGATTTCCTTGGAAGTAATGACTTAGAGAAGTACATTATTTGAGTGTACATTTTTGGTACCCACCGTGGGGTAGAACACTCTTGTTTTGTCCTTCTTTTTATGCATTTCCATCAATTTTTTGTCATCATTTAGCTTGTTGTTTCGGCTCTCTAGTTTTTTGTTTTTTTTGATAGATTATCATGCAATAGTCTTCCACTGTTGTGCGACAATTTTTTGTATACCAGTGTGATACTTTCCTAGTTAAAGTATGGTCCTCCCTTGCAGGTTCCGTTGCACTATCATATTATCTTCTGCCACCTATAGGTAGCACGATCTATCGCACAGAGAGAAAATATCGCACCAGTATACTGAGAAGTATCATGCAATTCTTCTGCTTACTGGTAGACTCACACAAAAACCTGAAGATGACTATTTTTGGTTTTTTTAGTTTGTAAAATTTGGATTTTTGGCTTGCTAGTTTAAATTGCTATGGTTAGGCAAAATTTTTACTTGCAGATTATTGGGTTTTTGATGTACTAACCATTGTGGGGCTAACAAGTTGTGCTTGTAGGTTCTTTCATTTCTTGAAAATATTTTCTTAAAAGAATGCATGTCAGAGCTCCAAATGCACAAGGGCTACTAACCATTTTTATAGGGCTGCCCAAAGCATAAAAACCAATTAAGTGCTTGTTTATTGCTTTCTTTTTCAAGTGTGGCATATGCTAGTTGTTTCCTTTCATAGGAACTTAATATCTTGTTGTAGGAATCTTTTAGTGGTAGGAGAGTATGCTCTTCACCCTTGTGGTGAACCAAAAATCTTGACCCACTTTTAGATTTTGAAAACTAGAGGCTAATTGAACCTTTGCTTGGTGTGTTTGGGAGAAATTTTTGAGGTAGGAGAGTATGCTCTTCACCCTTGAGGTGAACTAGAAATCCCGACCCTCAAAGGTTAATCCACTTTTTGTGTAGTTTAGGATCCTTTAGCGAGCCTGCTCTTGAGAAATAAAGAGGAACAATCCAAGTGGGGACAAGCTTTTCGCCGGCTTTTTTGACCTACTATAAACTCAAGGCTATCAAGGACACAAAACCTTGGTAGATGTAGTACTTGTCTTCACTTGGTGTGATTACTTGTGGGATTGTGACCATGAGGAAATTGTCAAGCAAGAATGCTTAAGGTACTCTTGTGGCCACAAGGTCTGTTACTTGCCACAAGGTAAGGAGTCCCTTTGGGGAGCAAGAGGGGAATTACAAACGGGATCCCTTACTAAGAACCATAGATAGAAGGCACCCTATTTTGCCACTTAGCATCTTGGTGCAAGGATTGATCCAAGTGGAATAACCCAGATAACCCCAAGATTACTCATCATATGTGTTCCTTTGGTTGTGTCATTGACACTTCCACAACAAATCCAACATCTATTGTGGGCAACCACTTTGTGTGAGGTGATGGGACATCAAGTGTGGGCCAAGTTGTTAAGTATTGAGCCTTTATCTTTTTAGGCTAGAAAGTTCTTGAAGTGTTCTTGTTGTGATATACCCATGTAAATGTTCTTGAACATTAAACAATCATGGTAATACTCATAGGATTTTTTTCTTTGAATATCACAAGTGTTTTTCTTGGCAAGGTTTCTTTTTCCCTTGTGCAAGTGTTTTAAGACATGTTTGATCACCTACTGTTTGAAAACCTATCTAAATACTACTATCACTGTGTTTGAAATCAAAAAATCCAACCATCAGATTGCAATTTTGACTGAATTACCTCAAAAACTAAAAATTAAGCATTCACTGGTCAAGAGTCGTACAATACTGGAAACTCATCACACACTGGTCCAAGTTTTATCACGTGATACTTCATCACTATTTTTGCATCACACTATTTTCCTAAATTCTATCACACTAGTTGCCTGGAAACTGTCACCTAACCTCTGCTAGAAATATCACCTGGAAAGATAGTATCATCCCAGTACTCTGAAAAATGTTGCACAGAGTCTTTTGGTTGTCCTACTGATTTGTGTCACTTTCAGTTATCCTTGGTTGACTTGACTTTAGTAGGTTACATACTCTGTCACTGGAAGCCTATTTGTACCTTGGGTTCTTGTATTTAGACATCTTGAGTTAGTGATTTTTTATTTCACAAGAGATCTTGCTTGTCATTGATAAGTTAGGAATCATCCTCATTGAGAAGATTAACCTTTAGACTCTTTGATAGCACACTTGGAGAGTTTTAGTACTCTTTTGTCCAAATTCACTTCCATATAAATTCAATTTCAATCAAAATATATTTTGGGTAAATCATCCTCCTGATCCATATGTGCTAGGATACTTATCCTTTTATTATGCACCTCTGTGGCAGTTTTGGTTTATACCTCTTGTCAGCTTTCTATCTGACCATCTCTCTTTTGGACAATTGAATACTTTCACTATCCTAGTTTGAAATTGATGTTTCATAGGGTCATCTTCTCACTAAGGGTCTTTTATTTCATGTCAGTTATGAAAAGGTCTCAAGTGAACCAAGGAAAATGACCTCAAGTAGTTTTTGAATGATTAACTTTAGTCCAAACTTTCCAAAAGTGAAAGGGGAAAGAACACATCTTTGATCAATCTCCTAGGAATACTGTAGAAGTTTGGATTGAACCTAAGAGTAGTCTTGGTGAGTTGAGTACCTCCTTAGCACCTTCTCAATCAGATATGGACATGAGTTACACTATGACTAGAAAGGAGAGGGAAGCAATGGATCAAAACCTTGATGACATATTTCAGAGACATAGAGATAACATGCTATTTGGTGATTCTTCTCATGACAATCAACCAGAGTCACCGCCTATCAATACTAGATACCTAGATGAACATCAAAGAGCTGAAAGGTATTATAGACGAGCTCACCAAGATGAACAGTCACAATAGAAAGACCAAAAAAACCAACCTTGTGATGCTCATGTGAATGAAACTTTTACTAATGAATTTTTCAAACATTCAAGACCAAGTTCTCCACTTCAAACCACCTCACAGTATACAAGTGAAAGGATAACAATAATTGAACATGAGAAGAAAGCCTTTTTGGATGAACAAGCTGCAAAAGAGGAAAGATTTAGACTCCTAGAGGCAGAGAGACAAGCCTTATTGGAATTGGAAAGGAAAGCCTCATAAGAGGAACAAGATAGAGTTTTGGCCCAACAATTAAATGCCCAATTCAACAACAGGTATATCAATAGTGGAAAAAACTCCCCACCATCTACACCTTCAGGGACCCCACAAAGTAGAAGGTGCTCAAGAACCCCCTCAAGATCCCCTAGTCCTAGAGGAAGAAGGACTTCACAACATGCTCATTATAGGAGACAAACACCTCCTAGGAACTCAAGACAACCCTCCCAACGAGCTCATCATGGCTCCCAACATGGAGGTAGTAGTACAAGTTTTGATTCTCAAGACTTTATGAGGATGCAACAAGAGCCAATTTTCCAACAATATGTGGAGAAATATGTGGAGAAAAATAAGGATAAGTTCCTAGAAAGCTTGATCAACAAGGGTGTGAGGGTCCCTTAGAAATTTGATGTGGATAGAAAAATCAAGAAACAAAGCCCCTCACAAGAAGAGGAAATCAAGAAAATGAAAAGTATGATTGAGAAAATGATGGCACCTAAGATTTCTTTCAACCTTAACTCAATTTGTCCTAATCCTTTTGATAGGAGTGTGAGTATGAAGCATTTTCCTAGGAAAGTTGAAATTCCCCAATATGACAAATATGACATCAATGGTGACCCACGTGATCATGTATATCAGTTCTACATCATGAGTTTTGAATTTCACCAAGATGATTCCTATCTTATGAGATTGTTTCCAAGGAGTCTCAAGGGTCAAGAAATGTAGTGGTTTACCAACATAACCCTTCCCATCAAAACTTTCAAAGAACTTGTCCATAGATTTGTTCAACATTTCACATACAACTTATCAAGATCAGTCACTATGTTAGACTTGTGCAATTTGAAATAGAATCAAGGGGAATCATTTGTTACCTTCTTACAAAGATGGACATGATTGTGCTCTCATTATTCTAGGACTATTCCTAAGCATGAAAGGATTGATATCATTGTTAGCAACTTGGTGCCTCAAATGCGGTATGAGGTTTGGAAGATGGTCTTTGATTCCTTCGACACTATGGTCGAAACCACATGTAGAATTGAGGATGACTTGAAAGAGCAATGAATTTTGACTAAACATAACAATAACAAAAATAGTAAAAATAATAACAACTCTCATAAGGACAAAGGAAAGAACTCACACTAGAACAAAAACAAACAAGTAGTCAATGATGGAGTTGTGGACTCTTCTCAGCCTAAGGATCAAGGTGTCCTCCATTTATCTAGTGCAGTTCAAGCCATGAAGCTCAATATATCCTCCAACTAACAATAACATAAACCAAGATATCAAGATAAACCTAAAAAGGATAAGTGACAATTTTATAAACTTGGTGACTCATATGAGGATGTTTTCAAGACACTCATTGCTAACAACCTTGCACAACCTCAAGATCCATAAAATTTTCACATACCTAAAGTCAAACCACATTGGTGGAATGAAAAATATTTCTACAAATTCCACAATGGTATTGGACATGACATTGAACATTATTGGGAGCTTAAGCATATCATCTAGGATCTAATTGAGAGCGGAAAACTTTAGATTGATGGGTTGAACACCAATGTAGACCATAAGGCATTCAAGGAGCCTTTTCCTAAATATGAGAAGGGGGAAACCTCTAAACCCAAAGATAGCAAGGTTGTGATCAACTAAACATACACGTCTACATAAAATGTTATCAATATGCTTGAAGTTGTGGACGAAATTGTCAATATGATGAGGAACAAAGATCCTTATGGTTATGATGTGGGCTCCCTCCTATATTTGATGAAGAACCTGTGGTGGTGCTAAGAGGTCCTCACTCTCAAAGGTCATCCCAAGCTCTTAACACTATCACAAGAAGCCAAAGTCATGGTCTTATGATCATTAGAGGTCCTAGTTCCAACCAGTCCAGAAAACCCAAGCAAGTGACATCCAAGAATGTCACCACCAAATCAGTTGTGAATCCTAAGTTGAATTACAACCTTTTTGATCAATTGTAGTGAACCCCAGCTTAGATTTCAATGTTTGAGCTTTTAGAATTATCCCCAAGACACAAACAGATCCTTGAGGATGCTTTGTGCACATCAAATTTTCCTACCAACATAGATGTTGACCAATTCTAGAACATGGTCAATCATATTGCTAGCCCACACTACCTCACTTTTTTAGAAGATGACAAAGCTTTGAGCCATCTACATAATCTCGCCCTTCACATCGAATTCATGATCCACAAAACCTATGTCAAGAGTTTGTTGATAGATGGGGGTGCTGGGCTCAATATCTATTCTTTGAGTCTTTTAAAGACGTTGGGTTATTTTGAGAAATTGATTGATACTAGAAAGAAGATTACCATAAAAGCCTATGATGAGGCAAAAAGAAGCTCTAAAGGGTTGGCCATCCTTCTTGTTAGGATTGGCCCCATTGAGAAAGACATTTTGTTTCAAATTTTTGATGCTAGACCCCTCACATACAACATTTTACTTGGTAGACCATGGATCCAAGACATGTAAGTAGTACTATCTACCTATCACCAATGTGTTAAATTCTCATACAATGGAGTAGAAGTTTGCATACCAGGTGATAGCACCTTATCTGTTAATGCCATGTTAGCAGGGACTCATGTCTCCCTTAATAGAGAAGTAGAGGATTTTAATGCAACCCTATCAGATTGCGAAGGTAAATTCAAGACATTAGACATTGGCATGGGAGGATATCAGCTTGACTCTTTTACAAAGATGCCAATTTCACCTAGATCTTATGGTAGGCATTCACAAGAGATGAAACCTTCTTCTTCTACCATGACTTTATTTGGAACATTTATGGAGTCTTCAGTACCCATCCAAGATGAGAAGGAAGAAGTAGCTATAAGAGACTGGATCTATAGAGAAGACATATACATGCATAATGAAAAATTCTCTCCCTCTCCTAAGGTCTATGTAAGAGGGTATACTCTCATCAAAAATATGGGCTATCCATGACATGGTCCTCTCAGTCACAAACTAGATGCTATAGCTGAACCTTTTGACTATTCTCTTTTTGGATGCAAGTCTAAAGAGACAATTGGCCTAGGATTTGAGAATCCTAAAAAGAACACTACTCCTATCCTTGATGATTCAGATAGTGATGATGAAATAGAATATAAGTCCAATTTGAAAAACCAACATGATATGTGTGAGGATTGGGTTCCTTCCACAAATCTCCTTTGGGGAGATTCAGACAATCCAGTTGCTCATACAATAATTTCAAGCATAGCTCAAGAAGAATCAGACACAAAGGATCCTATTACAGCACATATTACTCTTAGAGACATTAGAGCCTCTACCTCAAGGTGTCATAAAAATGCATGGTGCAAACATCCCAGTCAAGATTCTGATATAGATTCACATGAATATGAATGGGAGTCTCTCTCAGATTCTTCTATAGTCGAAAGGGATTTTGATATTATCCATACCTTTAGTTCTCAACTTGAGGTAGCTAACGAGTCATGTGTAGTACTAGAAGATTTAAATCCACAGGTTTCTTTAGTGGATGATTCTTCACTTGGTAGGACTAATCTTGGTTCAGGTCACTTAGAAGGATACTTGACAGACCCTAACTCTGCAATCACCAGAGATGACCTCATCCATATCCACAATATTGAACCTGTCATTGATTTACCCCTTACCTATCCTCACCACATTGATTGGTCTCAATGTTACCAAGAGCCTACACTCTTAACCTTCCAAAATGACTATGAGGTAGCCTATTACCTAAATGCCATTGAAACCATACTCTCTTCCACCAATGAATTAGCTACAAGCATGACTAAACTAGACATCAAGTACCTCAGTCAAAAAATAAAAAGAATGAGAGTTCTGACAACGAAAACCACTATGTAGCGGTGTTAGAACCTAAAAAAGTAAAAATAAATGACATATCCAATGGTGAAAACCTCTTTGAGGTGCCCAAGGCTGAGGTGCTTGATTACCTCCCAAGTTACTTTCAGGATAGATCTTCAGTGCTTGTTGAGCCTACACAATCAGTTAATTTGGGTATAGAAGAGGTTCCACAAATAGTGCATTTGGCTCAATCATTGTCAACACAAGAAAGGGAAGCCTACACCAAATTCTTACAAAGAAATAAAATAAATTTTTCTTGGAATTATTTAGACATGCCAGGATTGGATACAAATCTCATTATGCATCACTTATCCATAGCTCCAGGCATAAAAATAGTCAAACAAAAGTTGAGGAAAATGCACCCTCACATAGCTCTTCTAGTGAAAGTAGAATTAGAAAAACTCCTTAGTGTAGGATTTATCAGAGGTATTGATTATGTTGAGTGGATATCAAATATTGTCCCAGTTTCTAAACATGACAAGTCCATTCACATTTGCATAGACTTTAGAGATCTCAATAGAGCATGCCCAAAGGATGATTTTCCACTCGCTAACATAGACATGATAGTGGACATGACTGTGGGGTATGAGATCTATTCCTTGATGGACGGTTTTTCTGGCTATAACCAAATTAAGATAGCTCCTGAAGATCAGAAAAAGATAGCATTCACTTGTGTGTGGGGCACCTATTGATGGAACATCATGCCTTTTTTATTAAAGAATGCAGGAGCTACCTACCAAAGAGCTATGACAATAATATTTCATGACATGATGCATAAGAATATGGAAGATTATGTGGATGACACCTTGGCTAAATCTAAAAAGAGAAACACACATTTGGATGATTTAGAAGTCATTCTAGTTTGAATGGAATAGTTCCAACTCAGATTAAATCCAAAGAAGTGTGCATTTGGTGTTACCTTGGGAAAATTTCTAGGCTTCATTATTTTAGCAAAGGGCATAGAGGTAGATCCTGAAAAGGTCCAAGCGATCATGGATATGCCAGCTCCCAAAAATATCAGTCAAATGAGGAGTCTACAAGGATGCCTTTAGTCTATAAGGAGGTTCATTTCCCAATTGGTAGATAGAGCTCAACCCTTCAATAAGAACCTACATAAAGGAGACCAATGTGTCTAGAATGAAGAGTGTCAAAAGAGTATGGACCAAATCAAGGCATACTTGGAAAATCCTCCCATCTTAATGCCTCCTATCCTAGGAAACCAGCTTATTTTGTACATCTCAGCAACTGAATCTTCCTTGGGGGCATTTTTGGCTCAAATAGATGAAAATGGGAAGGAAAGAGCCATATATTACATCAGCCATACTCTTGTGTCATATGAGGTTAATTATACAAGTATTGAAAAGGCTTGTCTTGCCATGGTATTTGCTGCCCAAAAGTTGAGATGCTACATGCTGGCACATACAGTGCGCCTCATGGCTAAAATTGATCCTCTCAAATACTTACTCGGTAAGGCTGCTCTCATAGGAAGACTTGCTAAATGGATGATGATTCTTTCAGAATTTGACATCAAGTATGTTGAACGCAAAGCAATTAAAGGACAAGCTATCGCTGATCAATTGGCTGACTTTCCTATTCAAGATAATGTGCCTATTCAAGTTAGCTTTCTAGATGAGAACCTCATGTACATAATTGAGAGAACATGGAAGATGTTCTTTGATGGGTCTTTTATGCAAAATGGTTTAGGACTTGGAGTGTTGTTTGTTTCTACTCATGGGTACACAATTTCTAAGTCCTACAAACTATTGTTCCCATGCACAAAAAACATAGCCGAATATGAAGCTTTGGAAAATGGACTAAAAATGTTTATAGAATGGAGAATCATAGAGCTTCATATTTATGGGGATTCTCAATTGATAATCAACCAAGTTAATGAAGATTATAAAAAAAAAAGATGACAAATTGGTACCTTATAAGAAAATGGTTGTTTCATTGAGATGGTATTTTACATTTGTCACATTTCAATAAATCCATAGAATGGAAAATAAAGTAGCTGACACTATGGCCACACTTGCTTCACTTCTCTAGTTAGAGTAGCACGAGTCCAGATTTGAATTCCTGGTGGAAGAGCTACATTATCCCATTTATGATTCCCAAGAAAGCCATGTTATTTGTACCCTTATTGGCCATGAATCATCCCGATATAGTGCCATTTACTCATATCTCCATGATGTCATTATCCCTAATACCTTCAACCATTCTAAAAGAAGAAACCTTACTCATAATGCCTCTTGCCATACCCTTATCTTTGGTGATTTGTATAGGAGGGGTTTAGATGGGACACTTCTTAGGTTCTTAGAAAAGGAGGAATTTGATCAAGCGTTAGTTGACATTCATGAGGGCATCTATGGAGGATATCTAATGGTCTTTCCATGGCCTAAAGGTTGCTTAGGGTGGGGTGGTATTGGCCTACAATGCAGATGGATGTGGTAGCTTTTGCCAAATCATGTGAAAAGTGTCAGAAATGTGGAAACCTGATACATGCTCCAGGTAGGGAGCTTATTCCTTCTATATCCCATTATCCATTTCAACACTGGGCCTTTGACCTTGTTTGGCAGATTCATCCCAACTCATCAGGTGGACACAAATTTATAATCACTGCTACTGACTACTTTACCAAATGGGTAGAAGTTGTTCCACTTTTTGTTGCTTCAGGCAAGATAGTTTCCTTGTTCATTTTGAACCATATCATATGTCGATATGGAGTTCCTTCTGAGATAATCAATGATAATGGAGGTCAGTTTAAAAATAAGGACCTTAAGCAACTCTACCAGAAATTCAAGATAAACCAACAATGGTCCTCCATTACTTCCCACAAGGAAATGGTCAAGCAGAGGCTTTGAATAAAACCATTCTCAAAATCTTCCATAGAACAGTTCATAAGAATGGTCAAGATTGGCATCTACAGATAAATCTAGCCTTATGGGCCTATAGAATGAGTATTCATACTCCAACTGGGGCTACTCCTTTTTCCCTTACATACAGTGCTGAAGTAGTGTTACCTTTAGAGGTTGAGATCCCTTCACTTAGAGTCTCTCTCAAAGGTCTAGTTACAGAAGAAGACTATCGTACCATGAGATTGCAAGAGCTAGAAATTCTTGATGAGAAATGTAAAGCATCATTTGATCACATGAGAGTTTACCAAAAGTGTATGTCTAAAGCATTCAATAAAATAGTTTTCCCTAGAGAATTCCAAGTAGGAGATCTTGTCCTATGAGAAAATCTTAAAAATCAACAAAATAGAGAGCAAAAGGGCAAGTTTGAACCTAATTGGCTTGGACCATACATCATTACTACAACTTTTGGGACAGGTGCTTACTTATTATCTGAAGAAAAGGGAGAGCAACTCCCTGATCCTATCAATGTTTTGCACCTGAAGAAGGTCTATCTATGATGCCTATTATGTCTAGGGGCATCCTTTGTACATATTTATTGATCCTAAAAAAATTACAAAAAAATTCATATATGATGCTGAAAAAAAAATCCTAAAAAGCATCTAAATTCCTAAAAGAATACAAAAAAATAAAAATAAATAGCAAAAAAATTCAAAAAAAATAGAAAAAGTGCCTTGGTGAAAACTTGGAAACAGGCACCTTGGTAGCAAAATTCCAAAAAAATTATAAAAAGTCCTGAAAAAAAAAATTGCAATAAAATCCAAGTAGTGAAAACCTAGAAATAGATGCTACTTGAGGCCTTTGCACCCTTGTTCTTTTAGCACACACATCCTCGACACTTATCCTTTCTCTATCATACCTTGTCCTTGTTGCCTTGGTTTGGAATTGGTCTTTGTCTTTGTCTAGGGGGCATAATTGTGTTAGCTTTGGTCTCTTGGATGTGCTAGTCTTTAGGATACCTCGCACATAGTGTTTCTCAACACTCCCCAATTGTGTTTTTCAACACTCTCCTAGCTTCAAGTGTTTCTTGACACTTATTAGATGTCTTACCCACAGTCTAGAATGATGCAATATTTCTCACTAGTAGATGCGATGCTCAAAGTTTGACTCTATGACTAACACACACACACTTAAATATTCAACTTGCTGAGACTTGTTTGACTTTATTTCTTTGTGTGCTATCTATGATGATTTTTTTTATGAGTGTTCTCTCCCTAATAGTGTTTGATGATGTTGAGCTAGAAGAATGGGGGCATGAGGACATGTTTTATTTCTTTCTCTTCTTGTGGTTACATTTTGTTGATCCTCACTATCATGAGCATTTATGCTTGTTCCACTTGACATTGAGGACCTACAAGGTGTTATCCTTGACTATTTTTTGCAAGTGCATGCTTATAGTCATCTTGACTTTCTTATGTCTCGATGTAAGCATAATCTTGCTATAGAAAACATAGGGAACCTCACTGCGCTAGTCATCTTGATCTACATGTCTTTGATGCTTAGGTGGGATTCTCACATTCCTATTTGATATAGATCATATTCATATACCCATAGTTATACTAGTGAGTATTGGATGATCTTATGATGCTACCAATAAAGCTCAATGATGATTATTAGAGTCTAATGGCATTGTGACCTTGCAAGTAAACCACTTTCATAGTAGCTTGCATTCTTAGGTTCGTGTTAGTTTAGTTTTGCATCTTGCATATGGAGAGAGCTCTCCTTCCTCTTTCTTTAGAACTTTTAATCAACTATGGTCATATTTTGATCTTCATTTCCTTATCTTCTTTCATGATCTCAATCAAAATTTTCTATCTTAAACAGTTGATTGATTTTGAGGCATCCTCTTTCCTTCAGGCAAATTCTCTTTTCTATTCATCCCTTTCCACTTCTTCTAAACTCCTATCTTTCATTCTCTTTCACCCCACTTCTTTTTCTTCTAATTCAACCTTGGGGCATAATCTTTCATTCTTGGTGATCTACCTTAGTTCTGTGATCCTTATACCTTTTATCTTACATCAAGAACCTTATCTTTAGTTTGTTTTGATCAAATTTACCAATCTACTATTTCTCTGCTATCTTATTTCAATTTCGATCATGAGGGGGCATTACTTATCAAATTTCAAATCTTGATTCAACTTTATCAATCAAACCTTGAGATTCTTATCTCCTATTTGAGACTTCACAATCTCCTATTTACAGGTATGTTGGTCTTGTCTTCCAGCTTATCTTTGTCCTGGAGTGTTCCCATCTATCGAACACACATCTGGGTTGTTTTGTGATCCCAAATTGATCTTACACTTCAATTCCATTCTTTGACTACATGTGATCCCAAATTGACCTCACATTAGTCAAAGGGGGGAAAATGTATGCACCCTAAAATGGTCACCTAGACTTTGGGCCCCATTCTGCAATTTATCAATTTCTTGAATCAATGCTTGGCAATTTTCAAATCAATTTCCTTGATCAAATCCTAATTTTATCATTTATTCGATTATATCCCATGGATTAACCATTTTATCCTAAGTCTTTATTTAATTAAAAGGAAAATCCTCCCCTTTTATTAAATAAAAAGTCCCCACTTTCCTCTTATCCTAAGTTGCACAAATAAAACATTATTCTTATTTTATAAAAAAGGGAAAAAGCCATTTTTGTCTCACATGGGGCACAAAAGTCAACTCTTATTTCTCATTGGAGGAGATTTATGCACAAGGATTGATCCCTCTTCAAGCCCCACCCTTGATTAAATCTTTTTCGTCTTAATCTCCATCATTTTTTATTTCTCATTTCCTATAAAAGAAGAGCTCTCTTCTCATTTTAGGATCCAAATTTTGAATTCTAATCTTATGCTGCAAGATTTCTTGGAGATTTGGAGCTTGGAAGATCTTATTGCTTTTTGTCTTCATTATTGCATCATAAATTAGTTTCATTACATTCTAGTTTAGCTTCTATGGCCTTTCTAGCTTAGTTTCCTTTATGCTTTAATTAACTCACATGGCTTAATTAGGAAGGTTTTGTAACACTTTCATTTCCTTTCATAGCTTACTTGCATTGGCATAGTAGCATAGTTGTTGTATCATCTTAAAATGGAAGCACTTCCATGTTAAGAGCATTTAGCCCTTCGAGTAAGTGGTTTGGGGTCATGTCAAATGCCTTGAATGGATATTCGACTTGGATCTAGCTTTTCCCCTTGTTCTACCCCATTTTTCACTTCTTCCTAGCACTTTCTTGGCATTCTGGACTATAAACCTGAGGTTTTTGACCATAAGGTCAAAGTTGACCTTATGGGGTCAAAGTCAACCTCGACCCTAACTAGGTTAGGGTTAACCTCGACCTTGACCCTAAGGTCTGGCATCTTTAGGGTCTACTTCTAGTTGTGGGATTTCATCAAAAACTTGTCTTTCCCTCTTCGGGGCCATTATTTCTCGGACTAAGTATCGAATTCTCAAATTAATATTTGAGGTGGACATTTCTCAATTTTTGTATAGGATTCCTAATTTATTATTGGAGATTATCCTTTCTCAAGTTTTGTGCCTAATGCTCAAATTGACTTTGGGGTTGGCCTTACCTTGAATTTTGTAACAAGGCTCTTAAATAATTATTTATCTCTATATTAAGGTTGGTCCCCTCCTAGAGTTTTGTGTCAAGACTTTAATTTAATTTTCCCTCCATGTGAACCTCTCTAGAGTTTTGTGCCATGGGCCCTTAATTATTGTTTTCTACGAGGCCCCTCTTGTGTCCTAGATCACTATAAAAGGGAGGCTTCCTCTCTCATTTTCTCCATCCACTTTCATGATCAAGCTCTCAAGTGCAAGCAAGCAAGAAGATCAAGCATTCAAGCCTTCAATCATTCAAGATCCAATTCATCAAGGAGATCCATTAGTACCCATTGAAGGATTCAAGCTCTATGGAGCTCTCTTGTTGAAGATTCATCCAGTTTCTATTCAAGCCTTTTTCAAGCTCAAGATCCATTGAAGATTGGTGTTGAAGATCTAAAGACAATTGATTGGAGACATCCTACATTTGATTCTACATTCATCCATTCTTGTGGATTCAAGGATTCGAATCCTCCACAAGGGTTTCAACTAGAGCAAGGTGAATTGTTCCGTTTACTTTGTTTATTCCAGCAATTTCAAAGTCAATTCCTAAATTGGGGTTTGACTGAGGTAAACCCCCCAAATGAACAACCAAAAACCTTCTTTTTCTTGCAGGTATAGGTGTGGAACTTTGAATCTGAGAGTAGATTTGGATACCCTTTTTGCTGAACTTCTGAGATTTGTGAACAAAATCTTTAGAATCTCCAGGTCGACGGTGACCTTTTATGAGGGTCAAACCCGACCTAAGCTTCTCTTGGAAAAATATTTCTGGGTTTTGTAGATCTCATAGTTTTGGCCTAGAGTTGTAGGAATCAACAACTTTTGAGATTGTTTGAAAGGGTTTTCAGTTGATTCTTTTTCAGAGGTAAGTACCTTTATTTCTTAATTTCAATATTAGTCATCCATATTTACTTTCTATATCAATACAATCTCATGTAAGTATAAAATATTTTCTTTGGGGTCTCTTTCATGTGCAAACCATTTTTCTAGGACCCCATACACTATTTTATCTATTACATTTTGGTGAACCCGATGTGAACCCAACACGCTTACCCTCCTTTCTTTTGTGGATTTAGATGCTCTATTGTGTTAGATCTTCCTTTGTATTCACTTGTGTGTTCACCTTCACTATACATTTTGGTGAACCCATTTACGACAACTCTTTCTTTTGTGGAATTAGATGCCCTATTGTGTTTGATTTCCTTTCCATGCTTATAAGTTTCATTTGAATGCATTGGGATATATCTAGATCTATTTTCTATGCATTTCTTTATTTTTTATCATGTTGCACAAATTTTTTCAAGTGTTTTCCAAACATTCTTCCATAGCTTTTGGGATTACACAACATTCTCCTCTTACTTTACAATTGCATGATGTTACACCTAGAAAGACTTTATCTAGTGCATGTGATGTTGCTTTTTCCTCTTTTGAATTTCCTTGTAAGGATATATTAGAGCAATAAGATGACTTTAATCTATCTCTCCATCATATTTATCTTTATGGAGATGAGTTAAGGATTGATGTTGATTCTTCTCCTAATATATGTCCTTTCTATGAACCTACTTTAGAACATAATTTACCTTCTTTCCCCTCTAGGGATCCTAAATTATGCTTTATTGGTAGGGATGATAATCCTCCTATTTGGGATGAACCTTTGGATTTGGATGTTGATTACTCTCTTCCTCATGAAACCATTTTGGATGGTCCCTTGGATAACGACATTGATTTATCCTCTCCTTGCAAAGAAACTTTGATTCAAGAGGGTGATTTATTAATGGATGACATATTCATACATGATGATAACTCTTTTTCTAAAACACATGTAGACATTTTAGTGAAAGAAGATGATATTATAGATGCTTTACCTCCATTTGAGATTCCTTCTAGTAATGAGGTATTAGTAGAGAATGATATAAATTCCCTTAATGATCTTCCTTTTAGTGATGATCCTATGGAGAATCAAGATCTTACCTCATCTCCTTCTAGGATGTCTTCTTTTCTTCCTTCTTGTGAATCTATTTGTAGTGTTGAGACAACTAAAATGGTTTATCCTAAACTCTTATTGATTGTCAAAGGTTGTCCTGGCATTACTGTCAAAGGTAAACCTATGGAGTCCTTCAATGATTAAGATTCTATAGCTCATACATATCATACAAAGAATAATCCTCAACCTAATCTAGTGGTTTCTACTTCTTTTCCACCTTCTCAACCTATTCTTCCTCCTCCACCCCATCTTCCTAGCAAGGAGTATGATTTGATAACCCAATTGCAAAATACTCCTACCAAGATTTATTTATGGGAGCTTCTTCAAAATTTACCTACCTACTATGAAGCCTTGCAAAAAGCTCTAGCAACTCTTCCTACTCCACATCCTAATCAAGAGAACATCAATAAATTCTTAAAATGCATGCATTGTACCCCGGGTCCTCCTGACATTGTATTTACTCAAAAAGATTTACCTTCTAAAGAAGTTCAGAATTGGTTTGATGCTCTTATGGTTGTTGTAACTATCAATATAAGTATCATTCATAGGACCTTGATTGATAATGGATCTAGGCTTAATGTTTTTAGCATGGACATGCTCAAAGTGATTAACACCAATCTTTCAACTATTCAACTTGAAAATGTTTCTATTCATGGCTTTGATAACATTGCTAAGAACACTTTAGGCATCATTACCTTACCTAACAAAGTAGGACTGGTCATCCTGAATACTCCTATTCATGTTATGCCTAGACCTTGCAATTATAATCTTCTTTTGGGTAGACCTTGGTTGCATGAGATGCATTTCATTCCTTCCACTCTTCATTGTAAAGTCAAGTTTATACATAACAACAGGATGTATATGCTTTATGCAGATGATGCACCTAATCCTTGCCTTAAGATTCAAAATCACACTATTCCTATTTCTAATAGTAATCCTCCTTCCTCTAATGCTCTTCTTGGTGATGATTGGGGATTCTTGGATTTTACACCTACCTTTATTGGAGAGTATAAGATTAATGATCTTGATTTTATGAAGAAACAAAGAGAGTTTGAAGAGCTATTTTTTACATCTAAACTCCTTTGTAATAACTTTGTCACTGCTTCCACCCACAATGAACCTATAAAACCTCTTAATGATGATATAGTCACTACTGAAGTTCCATTGTCTTCTTCTGATATGGCTTCTCATTATGGTCTTGGTTATCACTTCCTAGTTAAACAAGGATTTAATGCTCAAGGATGTGGTAAACATAAACAGGGAATTCAAATGCCCTTACACACTGGGGGGCATGAGCATTCTTATGGATTGCGATTTAATCCTCGACAAAAAATCAATGTTAAAAACATCTCCAATAACACTTCAAAACATGATGAAACTATGAAGGAATTTGACCAAGAATTCTTTTGCCTAAACTCCTTTCGTGCTAAGATGATTACTAGACCTAAATGCAGAAAGAAACATAGTTCACACTTGAAGACTCTTCCTTTTTTTTTATATCATAGATTTCATGATCACTCTAGTAATGAATGTCAAGCTTTACATTATAAGATTAGGCAGCTCGTTGATAGTAAGGTTATTTATATATCATGTGGAAATGATTTGTATTTCAATCTCATTTTCTCTAAATAACATTTATGTTCCTATTATGGAACTCCAAATTATATAAACAATGTTAGCCTAATCCTTGGGGGCTCTATGTCTTGTATAGTGTTGCGAGTGATATAATAGGTTCCTTTCCATCCTTGTTCCTACACTTTGGGGGCAAGGATTTCATCTCCTTCATTTATGTCTTTCCAGGATTCACCACTTTCCTTGGTTAAGCAATATCTATTTATTATGTGATATTTAATTATACATGAACATTTTGGTTTGCATTGAGGATCTTTTTCCTTGATCACAACTGATTTCATTGTTTGACATTGGGTTTCCATGGTTGATATATCTCTCACCTTGGAAGCTGAACAATGTGCTATCCCTCACAAGGGTTACTTTCTTTTTACTTCTTGCATGATATCTCTTTACATTTGTCCATTCCATGGCTCATTGGAGTTGTGACCTTCTTGGCTTGGGCTGGGTGTTGTCTGTGGATATTGTCTTGATGCTGAAGAATGATTTATCCTTGTTCTTTTCTATCCTTAACATGTCAAAATAGTATGTTTTTGTCATATTAAGGAGAGGGGCATATATACAGCCTCCCTCGTTCTATATTATATGTTTTTGTTCTAACCTTTTATTTTGCAGCATGCTAAATCTTGGAAGGTAATGCACATAAGTTGCTAAATCCTGAAGGGAAACACATTTCCAATATCAAATATGATAAATATTCCAAGGGTAACACACATAAGTTGCTAAATCCTGAGGAGACATGCATTTTGTATTCCATGGTGATACAAGAAGGTGGATCCATGGGTACTTTATAAAAGTCATTAGAAGATGCACTACATACATGCACAAAGCTGCCAGAAGGTGCACAACATTATGGGGTGACTTTCAAGTGTTGTCTTGGTGGGTCATCCTATCCTTTTGTGGTTCACAGTGAGATATAGACATCTTATTGGGCGAGCTAGCCACTCCTCTCTTCCCTTTTCTATCTTTTTCTAGTGATGTCTCTCTTATTGCAATCTTGGAGTTGATGAAGGCTCAAGTCTCTGGGGGCTTGATGATTCCTTTGTCCCTTTTATTTCAATAAGATTATCTTTTTCTTTATGATCTCCTTTACCAAGAGTTTGCATCGAGTCCATACTCTTACTAAAGTGGGGGCTTAATGTATCATCTTAAAATGGAAGTACTTCCATGTTAAGAGAATTTATCCCTCTAAGTAAGTGGTTTGGGGTCATGTTGAATGCCTTGAATGGATAGTCAACTTGGATCTGGCTTTTCCCCCTATTCTACCCCATTTTTCACTTCTTCCTAGGACTTTCTTGGCATTCTGGACTATAAACTTGAGGTTTTTTACCATAAGGTCAATGTCGACCTTATGGGGTCAAAGTCAACCTCAACCCTGACTAGGTTAGGGTCAACCTTGACCCTGACTAGGTCAAGGTCAATCTCAACCATGACCCTAAGGTCTGGGAGCTTCAGGGTCTGCTTTTGGTTGTGGGGTTTCATCAAAAACTTATCTTTTCCCTCTTCAGGGCCATTATTTCTCGGATTAAGCATCAAATTTTCAAATTAATATTTGAGGTGGACCTTTCTCGATATTTGTATAGGATTCCTAATTTATTATTGGAGATTAGCCTTTCTCATGTTTTGTGCCTAATGCTCAAATTAACTTTGGGGTTGGCCTTACCTCAAATTTTTTAACAAGGCTCTTAAATAATTATTTATCTCTATATTAAGGGTGGTCCCCTCCTAGAGTTTTGTGTCAAGACTTTAATTTAATTTTCCCTCCATGTGAACCTCTCTAGAGTTTTGTGCCATGGGCCCTTAATTATTGTTTTCTACGAGGCCCCTCTTGTGCCCTAGATCACTATAAAAGGGAGCCTTCCTCTCTTATTTTCTCCATCCACTTTCATGATCAAGCTCTCAAGTGCAAGCAAGCAAGAAGATCAAGTATTCAAGCCTTCAAGCATTCAAGATCCAATTCATCAAGGAGATCCATTGGTAGCCATTGAAGGATTCAAGCTCTATCGAGCTCTCTTGTTGAAGATTCATCCATTTTCTATTCAAGCCTTTTCCAAGTTCAAGATCCATTCAAGATTGGTGTTGAAGATCTAAAGACAATTGATTGGAGACATCCTACATTTGACTCTACATTCATCCATTCTCATGGATTGAAGGATTCAAATCCTCCACAAGGGTTTCAACTCAATCAAGGTGAATTTTTATGTTTACTTTGTTTATTCCAGCAATTTCAATTCAATTTCAAGGTTAATTCTTAAATTGGGGTTTGATTGAGGTAAACGCCCCAAACAAACAACCAAAAAGTCTTTTTTTCTTGTAGGTGCAGGTGTGAAACTTTGAATCTAAGAGTAGATTTGGATACCCTTTTTGTCAAACTTCTGAGATCCACAAACAAAATCTTCAGAATCTCCAAGTCGAGATTGACCTTTTATGAGGGTCAAACCCGACTTGAGCTCATCTTGGAAAAAGATTTCTGGGTTTTGTAGATCTCACAATTTCAAGTTAGGAATTTGAGAATCAACAATTTTTGAGATCATTTGATAGGGTTTTCAGCTGATTCAGGTAAGTACCTTTATTTCTTAATTTCAATATTAGTCATCTATATTTACTTTCTATATCAATACAATCGAGCATGTAAGTATAAAATATTTTCTTTGGGGTCTCTTTCATGTGCAAACCATTGTTTTAGGACCCCATACACTATTTTATCTATTATAGTTTCATTTCATTTCCATTTAGATTCTTGAGGATATTGGCACTCTTTCCCTTGTCTTCATTGAATCTCCCATTGTGTGGTTGACTAGCAAGGTCATATGCTTCATAGCTCTAGCTGAGAGCAATCAAAATATCCTTGCAACTCCATGCATAGGGAGCTCTAGGTTGCATTCTCAAGGTTTCTCATTCATGGATTCCCTTGGAAGTAATGACTTAAAAAAGTACATTATTTGAGTGTACAGAAGGTATATCACAAACAAGGAGCTGGAAACTAGTGAAGGTAAGAATTTTGCACTTACAGATCTTAGTGTTTTTGTTTAATGTTTATGGTCTGATTAAAATAGAAGAGAAGAAGGAAGATTGGAACAACATTTTAGAATCAATGAATGGTATGGGTAAGGTGACCTTCATTCTTGGTCATGACTTCAATGAAACATTGGATATGGTTGATAAGAAAGGGAGCAAGGAGACTATGAGCTGGATCCAATTTGATTTTCAGATCTTTGTCACCAAAAATGGATTGTGGGAAGTTTAAACCAAGAATGGGGTGTTTACATAGATGAATAGGAGACATGGATTCTCACACATTGCAAAGAGATTGTACAATTTTTTTAGAAAGATAATGGGGATCCCTCCCCTTGATCTTTGAGGAAAAAATACTTCCCATGACAGGGTCAAATCACTTTCTAGATGCTTTAGTTTTGTAGAAGGATTTGGTACCAATTTGATGCTCTTTGAAGATGGAGAAAATGTGGCTAAGAGAAGAATGATTCTGGAAAATGGTGGCAAACTATTTGAAGATTGTACTTTTTATTTAAGGAAATATGGGGTTTCAATTATTCAAAAAATTATAGTATATCAAGAATAAGTGAAAGTGTTGGAACCAAATTCATTTCAAGGATATATTTGTGGAAAAAAACATGGGACGCGAAACTAGGGGTTTTAAAAAATAAGGTGATTCAAGAAGGTATGGATGAAATTGATTTCTTAACTGAAAAGGACTTGTAACAACAATATTAGGAAATTCTAGCTAGAGAAGAAATATATTGATGCCAAAAATCTAGAGAGAATTGGTTGAAAGATGACGACTGCGATACAATATTTTTCCATAGTTTGGTCAAGGAAAGACCATTAATTAATAGAATAGCTTCAATAAATAATGAAGTTGGTCAGTAATTTGTGGAATCAGATACGATCAACAAGGAAGTGGTAGACTTTTACTCATCACTATGGTCATCATAGGATGGATCGAGTGATAGTAGAGAGCTATATAGGGATGGTCGATAGTGTTCCTTGAGGGAAGGGGATTGTGAAAGACTTGTTATCATTGTATTGTGTATTTCCTATGTTTGGATGTAGGGCAGACTAGAAGAATGAAGGATCACTCACTGATTGCATGATAACCTAGTTTTGAAGGGTCAGTAGTTGAGGGGACAGTCAAGGTCCAGATGAATGGGCCATTGGGGGACCCTATTTCTTTGTATTAATTTCTATTCAAATTGGATGCACAGATTTCTTATGAATTATCAACTACTATGTATCCTGCAACTACATCTGTAAATCTACATATAGTTCTCTCTAGTTGTAAGCCACTTAGGGATCAAAATAGAGAAAATAAATCAAAATCATTCTTTGTCCTATTTCCTTTTAACAAAGTCTCAACTATCAATGATATAATACATTTGATGCCCTAAGCTATCAATACAAATGGCACCTAGCTAGAAGCTCATGGGCTGTCCATTTGATAACCATAGTCAACATTTCAAAAAAATTGATATCCTTGAGCACAAGCATGGGCTAGGGCACAACACCAGTAGAATGTGGTCATTTCAATGAGCATCTCAGCAATATACAATGGTGTCATTAAACGTGTCAGCAATATCAACAAATGTGAATCCAAACATTTCAAGATAGTAATTGATATCCTTGAGCACAAGGACCAATAACATCAAATTATAGAGATAAAGCATGGGCTAGGGCATGACACCCGTAGAATGTGATCATTTCAGAGAGCATTCATGATCAAATAAAATGCAATGCATTTGAAATTTGCAATCGAATATGATGCCAGAGGCTCAAAAGACATTGCCTGTCAAAGATACTAATCAAAGATGAAGAAATCACATACCTTCTCTTGTGCTTAGCTTTCACCCCCTCATTTTCTCCCACTCCTTTTCTTTGCAATCGATGTTAAAATGATTTGGGTGTTTCATTTTTTTTTCATTTATACCTCGAACTGGTCAAAATTATGATGGTCAATTTAAAACCCATCGGGATACAGACACCATGGGGCCAATTATAAAAAAAAAACCAAATTCATAAAAAAAATATTACTCTTCAGAAGTTTCTATCAAAATTTCACCCCAAATGTAGTAGTGTTGGATCTTGTTGCATTTACAACTATTGTGGAGTGCCCTTCAATTTATAGATTTTTCAAGTTTATTTTTAGACATAGGATAAGTCCTAGTAATAAATTCTTAAATTCTACCATGTGTTGTTTGAGTCTATTTATAATGGCTTAGCCAATCTAGCAATAGTTTTACCTTGATTGCAATGTATCACACATCTAGCCCTAAAAGGGTTAGGGTTTTCATAGGTGGAGCCATCAAAGTTCAGATTATATGTCATCCTAAGTTTGGTGGAGACCAAGTGCACTTTGATCTTTCTTTAATACTAACTTGACCACCTTTCCCTAACACTTGTGGAGCCTTAAGCCTAAACCAAGTTTTTAGCTTGGAATCATCTCATCCAGTATAGTATTTTGATGATACACTCTATGATTGAATCCTAGAATTCATTGTTTCAATAATCACCACCTCTATTTTGTTTAAAAGCACAAGGCTTTGTCCATCTTCTTATCTTGGAATATTATCCTATACCTCTCCTTCCAGAGTTAGCAAATCAATATTGAGGGGGTTGTGATCCATAGGTTTCCATATAGGCTTTCTTTGAAAAGTATAGGCCGTGATGAGGGAGATAAGGTCATTTGGAAATGCTAAATCCAACCTAATTTATAACACAACCACTACCACCATTCTAATGAGAAGGGACATGAGAGTAGTAAGTGATGGACATCCTCCTCATCATTGAGACATAGGGAGCTAATGGAATGACCTTGAGTTCCAAATTCTTTTTTTTAAAGGGTATTGATAATGATAACATATTGGTAGGTTTTCCAAATAAAGGTTTCTTTCTATTTTTGGGACAAGTTGGGGGGTATATATTCATCTTGTAGGTAGGTATAAATTTCTTGGTAGCACAGTGAGTTAGGTCTAACTCAGATAGTGGGACTTCAAAAGTAGGAACCTAAGTTATTCTACAAGGAACTCATAGTGTCTAACATTAGTAGTCATGTCTAGAAAAGATCTCATAGTTTACATTGCATGTGATTCTTTATTTTGTGCTCTAAGGACTTTCTCAAAGGTGATGCAGTCAAAATATTTCTTGAAGTCTTCCAACATAATTTTTTAGCACAAGAGATTTTCATCTTTTGTCTCTTAGCTATTATTGACCTATTTAATCATAATTTGTGAATTACCATTGGAACCATTGACTCAACTCACCTCTAATCATGCGTCAACCTAACTCATATCTAGAACTCACCTTCCTAGTTTTAGGAAACCTTTAAATAGAAGGCATAATTAGAGCATAACATCTATTATCATAGTGCATTCTTACTATAGTGAATTTTTTTAAGACATTACATAGTATTTTAAATTTATTTGAGTAATTTGGTCATAATGAAGCATGCGGAATTGATTTCTTGCATAATTGCACTAGATTACAAATAATTTGCATCATAATTCATCTTAGGTTTTCAATTCTCATTCTTATACTATCACTAATGGATACTAAGCTGAGAACATTGAATTATCTTTTCTAGTTAGAGAGACATGAGATGGTTTCAATTGATCAACTTGACTTACTTAGCATGTTAGATCTTTAAATTTGTTCAAATTGATAGAATTGAGTTAATGTTTCATGAATATTACTTTTCTAGTATACATTGTTCATGGATTTTAGAATCGATAAAATAATCAAGGTTTTATTGTAGGCCTTTTATGTTTCAACATAATATTTAATATGCTAGCTATTTATAATAGTTTTTAGTTGTTCTTTCACATTTTGAACAACTTTCAAAAACTATTCAACCTGAACTATCCATGTTGGCATTTTTTATCTCTTTCCTATTTTTTGATAATAATATTTTTATTCTTAGTAAAATTTGTAGTTTTCAATTCAAGTTTATACAAGTTTTTTATCATTCTTGAATTTGACTCGATATTATATGCAAATAGTTCACAAATTATGATATAATAACAATTTTTATGTTTGATATCATTTTGTTGAAGGATGACATATAGTTCACAAATGAGGAGATAATAATATAATGGAGTAGGGCCTTTTATCATCATAATCTCCATTACTTATGTTAAGAATAAAAAAGTCCTTGCAATTTCTATTGTGTTTTAAGAATACATAGCTTAAATAATCATTTTTATTGATATTTTGAATGACAATTAAACTAAGAAAATATTATTAGTGAAGTAAGAAGTGAAGAGTTTCATAGCAAAAATTTAAAGAGTTTGTTTGATGAAAATTCGTCACCTTATTTATATTCTTTTCTATCAATCATTTGTCCCCCCATAGTAGAATGTTTTAATGACTTAGTTATACATTGGCCCATTTTGTATCTTTATGTTTGTCTAGATAAAGTATTATTGAACCATTGTGTAACCATAGACTCTTATTGTTTATAGTATCTGCAAATCTTAGTAACTCTCTAGGAACAAGTTTATTGCCTCACTCTACATTAGTGTAAAGGTTGTAAGTGAAGTTTCTTTTAATCTTAGTTGGATCGAATCTATAACCAATGGTTAGTATGATTGTAATAATCACATTCTATGATGCACACTTATGTAGTGAGATTAATAATAATAAAAAATAGGGGCTTAAAATTCCTCTATCTTTTATAGTTTGGGTAAAATATTAGATGTCATTTATAAAAATTTAATATAGAAATTAGAATTTATTTAAATTCTTATAGAATATGCGAAACAAGAATAAGAATTTTCTGACCTATGTGATGACGAGAAGGTTGAATTTGGTGCTAAGTTAATACTATGATGAAGAGTAAAGTTTAACAGTATCCTATTTAGGAAGTGTCTCATACAATAGTATGGTATATTTTGTGGTCACTTTGAGATGCTCATGCACATTTTTTGGTTTTGTCATTGTGTCTAGAATTACTGGGGTTGGACGCACAACTTTTTTGCTCCTTTTAGGCCTGAACCTTTTTCTTAGCACGTGGCTCTTCTTGGTGACTCTCCCAAAATGCCTTCCCAGTACACCCAGATATGGCATACTTTCAGGCTGGAAATTTTGTTTACTTTGTGGAAAGACTGAAACACTATGCTTTTTTCTCACAGTTTTCTAGATATTCATGTCTCTCTTTATGCTAAGGCATGTATTTGTAATAATGTCATGATGCAGATTCAGGTGCAAGCTGACAAAGTGGCCCTTGAGGTGGCCCATTTGCAGGAGCTACTTTAGCATTGGGGTAATGCCCCTTGTACTGTAGCTTAGGTGCCTCCAGATTCTCTCTCAGCTGACCGTACACTGCCCAGGGGTCGACATCATAGCCAGAGTTCCTCTGTCAGGCACTCCAAGGCTCTGCATCAATGGTGCCTCCACTTTGCCTCTCCTCCTCCTTAGAGGGATGCGGGTTTTGGTTGGCCTCCTATGCTTTCTTCCACTACTACCACTTTTGCTTAGCCTTCGACCTCTATTCCTACTAATTAAGATAAGTTCCCTCACCTGGTGCTGGCTATTTTTCCCAGGTGGGAGGAAGGAGAATTGGAAAAAGATGATCCAGAAGACAGCTGGGCCATTCCTGATTAGACTCCTAGACCCAATGTTTGGGGCAATCCTAATGATAAAGATCCTCCTCCCTCTTTTGCTACTACTCTTGCAGCTTGAGGGTTTCTAGTTTTATATAGTTTTTTGATGAATAGTTGTATGTTTTCAGCTTTAAGTGCTGAGTGACTTGCAGGGTGACTCTTTCCCCCAACTCTTTTTTGTGAATATTGTACTTTAATATTTTTAATAGGAAAGGCCTCTATTCATCAAAAAAAAAAATAGTATGGTAGAAAGATATTGACTGAGTATAGACTAGGCACGACCAACAACGATTTGGTTTAGCTTGCTTTTGACATTATAGCGATTTAGTTTATCTTTTTTATTTCCCTTGTACATGATTTTTTAGATGTTGAGATCATAGATAAACCAGGACTGATTCAAGGAGGCATTGGACCCAAGCCTAGTCTACCAACCAAAGATAAATGGAACGGCTTCAACTTGTGTCCAAGTTCAATTTTGATGTCAATAGTTTTGAGTTTCTACAAATAGTATATTTATATACTAGTTTGTAGCTCATAGGTATGATTTGTATAGAATTTGTCAGGGAAGAATTTGTTTGTATTGTATGAATTCATCCTGGCTCCATAGTCAAAGAGTAATTTTTTCCATTGGAGTTTTAGTTTAAGGAATGTAGAAATTTTGATCCATAGTTGGGATCCTAAAGCCATGCTTGGGTTCCCAACTCAACTAATGTAATCTTTTCTCTAAAATTGTCTGTTGATGATGTTTTTAATTTAAGTTTTGTGGTGCTTTTCTTTTTTAAATAGATTTAGATTTATTAAGGTTTTAATTTTATTCTAACATTAATCTTAAGGTTTTGATTAATCTAGAAACTTAGAGTAATTCAATACATATATTAGTAAAATAACAAAAATCTTTATACATATTGAGCCAAAAAATATGGGTGGATATATTTTATGTGAACTATAATTGATCTTAATAATAACAAAAGAAAGAAGAAATGTTCCTACTACATTGTCTGTACAACAACCATCTACCATTCTCTTTGATCTTTCAAATGAAGTTTGAAACTTATCATTTTCTTTCAATATAAATGTATGTATTTTATAAAGTGTCTTTGGAGCTTTTATTTCAAATTTACTTCAAACATTGTGTATACAACCACCATCTACAATTCCCTTTGATATTGTTTCTACCAATATAAAAGTATGTCTATTGTAAAGTTTCCTTAGAGAATTTCCTTCAAAGTCACTTCAAGCATTCTCTATAATCCTTTCCCATGTTGGCACATGGCTGATATTCATTTGTAATCTTGGGTCCTTGTATCTAGAGTTTATCTAGAGACTTCTTTACTATGAAATATGATGAATTTTTATGTATTATGATATAACAAACATAAGAATTAGAATACCATAATGTTATTGTAGACCTTATTGTAGAAAGAAGATAAAAATACCATAATAAAATCTTCTTCAAAGTATATACAAATTTTTAATTTATTTATTCTTTACAGTGTACTATTTAACTGAAGTGGTGGGTTGGACTTATAATTAATAATTATACTAAACAAATTTAAAACTATAATGAGCTCAAGGGGTTCTATAATGAACTACCCATAAGACACGAGACTTGCTAAATGTGTTGCAAATGGGATAGGAAGCTAAGTGGACTAAAACTTGGAAGAAACTTCATAGTTGGGAACACCTGAATTAGAGTAGTAGTAGGATGGGTGATGATCTATTTGTTCTCAAACTTGATCTCAAACTTGATCTAAAACTTCATTACCTCCAAATGCCCCTTGACCCCCTTTTATACTACTCCCATTGTTTCTAGTTTCTTCTAGTTGCTAGAAAAATTCCACAAACTACAAGTTTCTACGCACTAGAGGTTTCCAGAAGTTTCTACAAACTAGAAGTTTCCATAAACTAGAAGTTTCTAGAAACTAGAAGTTTCTAGGAGTCAAATAATTAATAAATATAATTATTTACTAATTATTAGCAAATGGAGGAACAGTTGTCCAAGCTACCAAACTAACACTCCCTCTTAGCGAGGAAGCTGTTTTGCACAACACCCAACTTATCTCTGAAGAAGATGAATTTTGCCTTCCCCAATGCCTTTGTCAGAATGTCTGCTACCTGCTCCTCTATAGGTATGTACTCTAGCTAAACAATCCCCCACTATACACAATCTCTGATGAAGTGATACATGATGTCTATATGTTTCTATCTATCATGAAACACTGGATTCTCAGACATCATGATGCAACTCTGATTGTCACAGTGTATCACCATAGTCTCAACCTTTTGACCAAACAAGGCTACTAGAAACTTCCAAATCCATATAGCTTTACATGTCACCATGCTAGCTGTTATGTATTATGACTCTACTGAACTCAGAGCCACAGACTTCTACTTCTTGCTAAACCAAGAGACAACTCCTGATCCCAAATTGAAACAACACCTTGAAGTTCTTTTCTTGTTTTTTGTACTACCTACCCAATCTGCATTAGTATAGCCCATCAAATTGATTCCTTCACCTCAAGCATTTCTAATCCCATACTTGATTGTACCTTGTAAATATTGCAGCACATGCTTTGCCACTGTCCAATGCACTCTCTTTGGCTCAACCATGAACTGACTAAGACAGTTAACTGCAAAAGCTATATCTGGCCTATTGTTGACCAAATACATGAGAGAACCAATCAATTTATTGTATAAGGTAGGATCTACATCCTTCTCCCTAGATGTTTCTAGCTTCCTCCAATTCATGATCATAGGTGTAGAAATGACTTTGCAATCCTCCATCTTGAATCTCTTCAAGATTTCCATGCAATATTTCCCTTGCCCAAGGAAAATTTCTCTATTTGTCTGCCACACCTCCATACCTAGAAAGTAGCGGATAAGTCCCAAATCCTTCATCTCAAACTTTGTTGCAAGGTCCCTCTTGCACTCATCTATGAGCCCTAGTGAACCTGTAAGAAACAAGTCATCCACATATAGAACAAGAATGAGTATCTCACCCCCAACCATCAAGTAGTAGAGGTTCACATCTACATCACTCTTCACAAAGCCCATTTCCTGCAAGTAATTATCAATGCACTCATACCATGCTCTGGGAGCCTGCTTGAGTCTATACAAAGCTCTCTTCAATCTGCACACATGGGTTTCTTTATTGTGTGCTACAAGGCCTTCTAGTTGCTCTATGTATACCTCCTCCTTTAGCTCACCATTAAGGAATGTTATCTTGACATCTATTTGATGGATTTTCCATCCCATCTCTACTGAAATTGAGATTATAGCTCATATAGAAGTATACCTGGCTACTAGAGAAAATGTCTCCTCATAGTCTATTCCCTCCTTCTGAGAGAACCCCTTTGCCACAAACCTTGCCTTGTATTTCTTGATGCTACCATCTGCACCATGCTTAACCTTGTAGATCCAACGTGATACAACCACTACCCTATCTGTTGGTCTAGGCACTACCTCCCACACACCACTCTGCATTATTGAGTTATACTCCTCAACCATCTCATCTTGCCACACGTGATGTTGTGCAACCTCTTGATATCTAGAAGGCTCATTGTCTACCAACTAGCTGACTAAAGCTACATAGTCATTGAACATGTCTAGTTGTCTTCGCTCTCTAGTAGTCTTCCTAGGAGTTCCCACAAACTCCTCAGTATCCCTCTGTGTTTTTTGAACCTCATAGTTCCTGCTACCAACTATAGAAGATGAGATATCAACCTCCATATCTTGTTGATGCATTTCTTTTTACACCAATTACTCCATACTTTGTGAAGTCTCAGGTCCTGAGTCTATGTTGGTACTGGTAACTATACTTGAGACTTGCTTCCCTTGACTTAGTTGAGTTGTCCTTGGAGCTTCTGTTGGCTTCTCACTCTGATCATCTGCTGGTAAATCTTTGGACCTCCTGAATGCCTTATCTTCCATGAACTTGACATCACGCCTGATGATAATCCACCCGGTCCCTGGAATAAATATCCGATATGCCTTTGAGGTTTCACTGTACCCCACCAAGTACCCTCTCTCTATAATTTGATCTAACTTGGTACATGTATCACGTGGAATATGACAATACACCAAACTTCCAAATATCCTGAAGTGACTGACATCTGGCTTCTTTCCTGTGAAAGCTTCCTCAGGTGTCATCTTTCCTAGCACCTTATGTGGAACTTGGTTTTGTATGTACACTGTTTTACTACATGCCTCTACCCATAAGTAGTGGGGCATGTCTTGATCATGTAACATAGCCCTTGCTACCTCTGATATAGACTGATTCTTCCTCTTAGCAACTCCATTCTGCTATAGATTATAAGGAACAGTCCACTCTCTCTTGATTCCTTCCCTGGTACAGAACTCTTGGAATTCATTACTCTTGTACTTGCCTCCATTTTCTATCCAAAGAACCTTTATCTTCCTTCCTATTGAGCTCTCCACAAGAGCCTTAAACTATTGGAAATGATTGAAAACTTCATCCTTGGTCTTCAAGAAGTATATTAAGGTCTTCCTAGAGAAATCATCAATAAAAGTAACATAGTACTCATATCCTCTAAGAGACTTCATTGACATTGGCCCACATACATCTGAATGTACTAGATCAAGAACACCCTTAGATCTGGTGTCACTTCTTGGAAAAGATTCTTTCATAAACTTCCCCAACACACATCCCTTACATACATCACCATGCTTTGTGCTCACCTCTGGAACACTTGTCACTATCTCACGAAGCAATTTAAGTGCTCCATGATGTATATGACCCATCCTCCTATGCCATAGTTCTCCAAGATCTCTAGATTATTGCTGCTTATCAATGCCTTAGGAGTTTCAAACTGCAACCTATAAAGGTGCCCTCTCATAACTCAAATAGATATGGTTGATTTCCAATCCTTGTGCTTGATCAACACCTACATCCCTCTACAAGGTACATATACCCTTTATCCTGAAGAACAGATATAGAAATAAGATTCATACCTAATCCTAGCACATGCAATACATCCTGAAGAGGAATCACCTTTTCATTCTCCCTCTGAAATTGAACAGTCCCTTTCCCATCTTAGCTGAGCTTGGACAAGTTTCCCATAGAAATCTGGATACTGTTGTTCTCCTCCTTATAACTGGAGAAATACTCTCCAACTCCTATCATATGAAATGATGCCCCACTATCTAAGTACCATACATTCTATGAGGTTGAGCTAACCATACAAGCTATGAGTGAAAACTCATCCTCCAATCTACTAGAGAGATCCTCTGCACTTGCTGGAGCTGCCATTAGATTCTTGCCCTCCTTTTCACTCTTCTTCTTTTGCAGGAAATCATTGACATAGTTTCCAAATTCATGACATCCAAAGCACTTGATCTTAGACAAATCCTTCTTCTTCTCTCTTTGTGGATTTGATCTTTTGCTAGACCACTTCTTTGCTTTCCCTTTTCCTGCTAGGTCAATGTTCTCCTGTTCCACCTCACTTTTTTGACTCTTGTTGTTGGCTCCATTAACAAGACTTAGTCTAAGCTCCTCCTGAGTGAAATCACTCCATAGCTGATCCAAACTAGGTAAGGTGTCTCATCCACTAACAACTTGAACAAAGACATCTCATTGCTTGGTGAACCCATTTAGGGCTATTCTTACTAGCTCATCTTCATCTGGCTTATCTCCAATAGCCACTAACTCATCCTTGACAAGTCTAAGTCTGGTGAGGTAACTTGTAATGTCTTCTCCCTTATTCATCCAGGTATTCTTCAACTTTTCTCTAAGAATCAGCTTCCTATTCATGGTAGCATTCTGGTACAAATTTAGAATGGTATCCCACATCTTCTTTGTTGTATCTAACTCTGTGATATGCAAAACAATATGATCCTTGACACCATCAAGGATTATCCTCCTCGCCTTGGCATCCTCCTTCTTGTATGTTGCAAGCGGTGTTGTATCTATAGGTACAACTACAAAACTAGTAGCGTATTCTTTGATACCATTCTCTTCTAGCAATAAAGAAATTCTGGCTTTCTAGACACCAAAATTTGAGGCACCATCAAATCTGTCCTGATCTCTCAAACCAGCTAAGGCCATCTCAAAGAAATGAAGAAAATAAAAATTCTAAAGAGGTCAAACTAGACTTTATAAACCCTCAATTTCTTTCCTCTACCTAGGGTAAACTCTTTCTACCCTCAACTTAGCTCTAATACCATGTGAAAATTTTCTATTGCAGTCACAGGTTATTAATCTCCTATCTTAGAAAGATTATTCAAATAATGAATAACGAAAAAATAACACAACTGCAACTTTACCAAAAAATACAGAAAGAAATATGCCACACAATGACACAATATTTTTGGACAAATCGTCCCTGGGAAAACCCCAAAGGGAAAACCAGTACTGCAGATGAGAAATATATTGATCTTTAGCAAATTAAGAAATACAAAATTCCTTGCCTCTCACTGACATAATTTCGACAATCTCCCAATTTCTCCTGCTGATATTCCTCACTGCTATCGCCAAACACTATCACTGCACCCTTGCTAACACTGCAAGACTGCACCTTGCTAATACTGTAGGACTACTCAAGCTTGTTCTTGCTAACACTGCAAGACTACTCAAGCTTGTTCTCAAACTTGATCTCAAACTTGATCTCAAACTTCATTACCTCCAAATGCCCCTTGACCCCCTTTTATACTACTCCCATTGTTTCTAGTTGCTTCTAGTTGCTAGAAGTTTCCACAAACTAGAAGTTTCTACACACTAGAGGTTTCTAGAAGTTTCTACAAACTAGAAGTTTCCACAAACTAGAAGTTTCTAGAAACTAAAAGTTTCTAGGAGTCAAATAATTAATAAATACAATTATTTACTAATTATTAGCAAAAGGATGAACAACTATCCAAGCTACAAAACTAACATTACCGGCTTGCAGATTCCACAAGATTTTGCTCCCATCTAACCAAAACCTAGCTTTTATTCTCTCTCTGTGTTTTCTCTTCTTTAGATTTTAGCTTCTCCCTTTTGATCATTATCTAGCAAAACTCAAGCCCACTTCCATTCATTACCCCTTTTTGTGTGACTTCCTCATCCAGTTTTATTCCAATGGCAACAGATAAGCAGATTAGCAATGCTTTTGAGGAAACCGTCTGATATCTTCATTAATCATCGTGGCCTCTTATATCTACCAAACACACAGTTGCCTCTTCTATTTACCACAACCTCTAGGGTAAGAGACTTCGAGTTTTCCAAAATGTTGCTTTGTTGATGAGTTTTAAAATGTGTTTTAAGTAATAACAAATTTATAAAGTTATAAATATCTTGAATAGTAATATATAAAAAAAATATTTAATTTACATAAATTTTATAATATTTAATTTACACATTTGATAAATGATAAGAAAAAATGATTATATAAAATTAATTGAATTTTGAAATAAATATTTGCAGTTCAAAAGATTTATTAGATATATAAATGAAAAATCTAAAATTTATTTAAACTTTAATCATACTTAAAATAAATTAATTTGTACTCTTAAAAATAAATATAATAAATGCAGGGTATCTTTCTCATATAATCCGTCTTGAAATAATTTGTTTCTCTACACTTTAATTATTATTATATTTTCTAGTTTACACCACTCAAAATCTGTCTGCACTCCTTTGAACTCTCAATGATTCTATTGTTTCTCCTCGTCAGCACACTCTAGCTCCATATTTGTTGCTGCAGTCTTCTTTTATCTTCCCAACTTCAAAGTGCTTAATGCCTTTCACGCATTAAAAAATAAAATGTAGGGTTGAAGAATTAAAGACGCGCTTTTATTTGTATAGGAAAGATCTATTTGTATATTAGACTATCTTTATATTTCTACGTGATATATTATAATTATGAATATTTTAATTAATTTTGTAGATGCTATTAATTAAATGTTAAATCAATCATAATATTATAACTTTTAAAAATTTATTTTTCTTATGAAATCTTATGGGTGACAATTATTTTGTAATGAATAAAATCTGCTAATTTTAAACTCAAACTATTGTTGATTTCATTTTCAATTCATTTTATTTTATTTTTTAATTTTTTTTTTATCAAAAAGATAATTTTTTAATTTTGTAGACATAATTTAAAATATCTTATAAAACTAAACTACTTTATAGAAGAAATAAATAATATAATAATTTGTACTAGACTTTGATTAGAAACATATAAATACATGAAAAAGAGAAAGTAAAAGAATCTATAACCTCTTACATATTTTTGAGGTTCCTTTATTTGCAATTTTAATAATCTTTCATATATAATCTCTTGTTGTAAATTATGGATGTCTTTTTTTAATATTTATATATAGTGACCTCATCACTTCTTATCGAAAAAAATAAAAAAGAAAGCTCTTATGTTGTTCTATGTGTATTGTAGATTGAAGGGGCAAAAATGATATGTAAGTAATATATTGTAGGGCCAAACTTCAAGCCTACTTAGATGAGCTAAAAAGAGTCTTAAAAGTTACTTTACTTAGTAGAGTAATAAAGTTGTGAAAGAAGTAACAAGAAAAAAATTAATTGACATTATCCTTGTCTTCATAAAATCTTGGTTGTCATAATTTTCTATGCTTATTTTGACACTATGCATATCTATCCTCATAAAGGTTGTCATAATTTTTTATGCTTATTTTGACACTGTACATATCTATCCTAAAATGTGTTTTGTGTCTATCTTTATTTCTACTTTATATGAGTCAATACTTCAACTAAATTTGATGGTTTGGTTTAGTAGCAAATTTTTTGCATGTGACTTAGTTTTGTATCTTGATTCTTTGAAAATCCATGATTCCGTTGGCCCCTGGGTGGTGTACGGTCAGCTGAGAGAGAATCTGGAGGCACTTGAGCCATAGTACAAGGGGCATTGCCCTAGTGATGGAGCACCTCCTGCAAATGAGAAACCTCAAGGGCCTCCTGTGCTTTCTTCCACTGTTGTTGCTTTTTCTTGGCCCTCAGCCTCTGTTCCTACTAATTAAGACAAGTTCCCTCACTTGGCGTTGGCTATCTCACCCAGGCGGGAGGAAGGAGAATTGGAAAAAGATGTTCTAGAAGATGGCTGGGCCGTTCCTGATCAGACTCCTAGGCCCAATGTTTGGGGCAATTCTGATGATAAAGATCCTCCCCCCTCTTCTGCTACTGCTCTTGCAGTTTGAGGGTTTCTCATTTTATATGGTTTTTTGATGAATAGTTGTATGTTTCTAGCCTAAGTGTTGTGTGACTTGCAGGGTGACTTTTTCCTCTAACCCTTTTTTTGTGAATCAATTACTTTTAAATTATTAATAGGAAAGGCCTCTATTCATCAAGAAATCCATGATTCATGTCCATTTGACTCTACCTATTATGAAAAATGATTTCTCTTTTATTGATTGATTAGATTTTTATTTGGATGATATATTTTTTTAAGTTTCTTCTTTGAAAATTTTACAGTGACAAATGTTTTTAAATCTTGGATGAAAACATGTTTATGTGAGTTGTTTTGGGGCCTTATTATGTCTTCAAAGGTCTCAATTTTTTTTTATGATTGTGCAGCAATATGATTAAACAATCTTTTGATATTGATAGCATTTTATCATCCACTCACATCATTCAACAAGAATACAAGTTTACTTACATATCATTCAATGAAGTTTTATTATAAACTTGGCAATAACTTTATCAACTTCATACATAACCTTATGTATTTTATAATTGATCTTTAAATCCATATTTTTCCCATTTAAATCTTATGTCAATTTTTTTCCTAGAAGTTTTTTGCTGCTATGTAATTATTTATTTACCTTCTATCCATCTTCCATTATTTGAACAATGGGTTTAGTCCTTAGTTTCTGATTTAGGTGAAGATATAGATGCGGATGCGAGAATTAGGTGCGCGGATGTGTGAAATTTTTTTGGGGGGTTTTGGATATATATATATATAGATATAGATATAGATATAGATATAGATATAGATATAGATCTATATCTATATCTATATATATAGGGTATGTGCAAGATCATGAGGGGCCAAGCTATGCCCTTAAGTGGCAATGAAAAATCAGCAAATCAGGGTTAGTCAACTTGACGTGAAAATTTCAACTAGCTATCAACCTAATATCAAAAAGTTGAAAGAATAGAATCTATAGAAAATTGAATGTAGTTTCTAAACTACTAGGCATTTTTTGAAAAAAAGTTAGTATGATTGGTGAAAAGTATAGATTTCAATGCAACAGTACAAAAATTTCTGAAAAAAAGAAGAAGTAGGTGTATGTATGACCACCTTAATCATAATCAAATGATAATATTTTATTATAAGATTTTATATATAAGTAGTAGACTCATGCCCAGATGTGACGCATATTTTTTTGTAATTTTATTCCAAAAATATAATTAATTATGAATTTTCTGCTACAATGTTTTCAAAATTAAAAAACTCCCGTGTCTGACGACCTTAACTCATTCAAAACTTTACAAAATTAAAAAAAAAATTCCTTATAGTAGGCCAAGCATAGAATGTGACACATTTTTTCGGATTTCAAAAATGTTATACCGTCTGAAAGTTATAGTCATTTTTCAATCAGTATATAAATCAACACTTTAGAGGTAACTCAATTAAAAAATAACTAATAATTACTTACCGAATTCAAAATTTGACAGCAATTATATCAATAGAAAGTTGATAATCTCCTTAAGATACCCTTTTCGTTTCATCAAATTTGGGTTAAAAAAAAGTCGTCAACTACATGGTCAAAGTCTGGAACTCAGAGAAACAGGGGAAAAATACATTTTTGAGACATTTCAATAGTTGACCATGTATGTTTGGTGCACAAAGCAATACCCAGCCTAATTGCCGACAAGATTTTCATTTTTAACTTTTCCCTACCCTTTCTCTTGCTTAATTTCTCCAACCCCTTTCTCCCTCCCATTTCTCCATCCTTTATATGATATATTATATATCAAAAACTATATATTAGATATATATTAGATTATATATAATATATATTAATATTAAATGTTACGTTATATATCATATGTATATATATGTATATATATGTATATATATGTATATATATATATATATGTATATATATGTATATATATATATGTATATATATGTATATATATATATATGTATATATATATATGTATATATATGTATATATATGTATATATATGTATATATATGTATATACATATATATATATGTATATACATATATATACATACATATATATATATATATATATATATATATATATATATATATATATATATATATATATATATATATATATATATATATATATATATATAGATTAATATGTATTTAAAGGTTGGAAGATTGCAGAAAAATCATGGATAGCCATTGAAAGAAGCAAAGGAAATCAATTAGCCATTTAAAAAATTTATGGGTGGCCATTGAGGAAGAGAGAGAGAGAGAGAAGGGGAAGGGGAGAGAGTAGGATAGAGAGACTAGGAGAGAGAGAGAAGGGGAGAGAGTAGGAGCAATAAAGAGAAGGGGAAGGAGAGAGAGTAGGATAGAGATAAAAGGGGAAGGTGAGAGATTAGGAGAGAGAGAGTAGGAGAGAGAGAAGGGGAAGGGAAGAGAGTAGGGGAGAGAGAGAGAAGGGGAAGGGGAGAGAGTAGGATAGAGGGATAAGGGGAGGGGGAGAGAGTAGAGAAGGGGAAGGGGAGGGAGTAGAGAAGGGGAAGGGGAGGGAGTACTCTCCCCTTCCCCTACTCTCTCTCTCTCTCTATCCTAGTCTCTCCCCTTCCTCTCTCTCTCCTATTATCTCCCCTTCCCCTTATCTCTCTCTCTCCTACTCTCTCCCCTTCCCCTTCTCTCTCTTACTCTTTCCCGCCCACTCTCTCTCTCTCTCTCTGATCTAGAGCCTTCACCTCCACTTTTTAATGTATATTTAAAGGTTTCAAATTTTTTTTGTGGATAATGTACCTTAAATGTTCGTACATCAATTTTTATGCCACTGTTAGTTTCTAGAACAAATGATGAGCGTACGGTGGTTCTACGTCTATGTGAAATTTCTTTTTCGAGAGTTAAAAAATCAATTGATTATATCCTATCGAGGGGAAGTCCATTGACATCTAGTTATTCAGTATAGCTAGACCACCGAAATTACAAGGAGTCTGTAGAAAAATCTTATGCTATGTACTTTCAAGAGGACTTGGGCTGAAACTCTCTATCATCAAATCAATTGTGGAGGTATTTTTTTGAATACATTATATATATATTATATACATTAGTATATATATTATATACATTAATATATAATACATTAGTATATATAATATACATTATATATATTATATACCTCTTATTATATATAAAAGTTCAAATTTTTCATTTACTCCCACCATTTTTTCATGTACTTGGAAATATCAGGTACCCAATTATTGACTGGTGTAACTTTGACCAAAATTTTCCCTATCCCACAGACTAGAGAAGCATGGGATTTTAGACTTTTTTCATGGGTTGCAGGAAAAAAAAAGTGATTTGGGGGCCCATTTTTGTTTTTTGTCAACTTGTGGTCTCACCATGGGAATCAGCAATCATCGAAAGACTAAATGGAAGAGGAAGGTGATAGATGAAGAAATTCAAGAATATAGGGAAAAAGATAGGGAAAATCATCAAAGGAGAGAAGGTATGTTAAACATTAATCAAGGTGACCCCGTAAATCTAGTTGCGAGTGAAGAAGATGTTGAATTTGAAAATAATATGGAAATTAATTTGGTGAATAACAATGTATGGAGTGAAGATGAAAATGGAGAGATGGAGAATAAAAATGTAGACTTGGTGCATGAAAACGTAGATTGGGGGAATTACAATGAATGGAATGAAGATGAAAATGTACATATGGAGATTGAAAATGTAGACTTGGGGAATGAAAATGTTGCACAAGAACCACATGAACGTTACACATCTCCAAATTATATGCAAAATGAAGTCCCTTGCAATAAAGATAAGCAATCTTCATATTCAGGGCTTGAAAGAACACCTAAATGGTTAATTGAAATTAAGGAGAACATTATGAATAATTGGGAAGGAAAGAGGTCACATAGAACCGTTAGGTTGTGGGCTTCAAGACTTTATGATCAATTTTTTGGAAACAAGACATTGGTTGAGCAATGTCAAATTTTTGTGCAGTTGTTAAAGATGCAATAGATGAGACTTGTGCTTGTGAAATGGAAGATTCGTGTGAACAAGAAAATGGAGAGAAATGACATTGTTGTGAAGAATCTTTTCAATGCTCTCAATAGCATTGGGAAGACTAGCAGAGAAAAAGATAAGAGAGTTACTCAGAGGGTTATTACAACCTCCTTAGTAAGTCATTAGTTGAGAAAGGCTTGTTTGATGAGACAAACTTGTGTTGACTTCAATATAGACTGTAAAACTTTGGGTAGAGCACTTGCAAGAAGAGAAAGACTTGATGATCCACTTCAAATTGATACATGAGCTTATGGTGGGAGACTTCCATGTTTTGATAAGAAGCTAACAGATGTTGCCAAGGATGAAATTCAACAATTTTGGGATGCTAACTCAAGAGTGACACCAAATGTGAAGGATGTCCTGAAGTTGAGAGTTAGCAATTGAGACCACACTCCACATCCTAAACATTATGTGGAGGTAAGTCAAAAAATGTTGTATAAAAAATTTGTGAGACACATCCAACATTAAAAATATGACAAAGGTCTTTTGAATCCATGAAGGCACTTTATTGTGTAACCCTTAAGATTTGGAATACATGTTATTGCAAATATCATTTTGAGTTTTCAATGCATCATGAATTATTACGGTCCATTCATTCTACTTTGCATACTAATGAATTTCTAGAGGATGTGGTGCAAGTGGTCTTCCCAAAACATCAAGAGACTTGCTGATCAATTTTTATGTCATAGGGATGATGGTTGCTTATTTTATAAGAAATATTGCTTAAATGCCAAGTGCTCAGAATGTGGTGGCTTGTCCAAGTTTAGGACATGTTTTCATGAGGGTTTGGAACATAATTTTGGAAAGACACTTGTCCAAAAAAAGGTATATGAAATAGTGAAATATACATTGAAGAGTGGAGGTGAAGGCTCTAGATGTGAGTTACTTGCAAAAGAATACAATGTTGTTGATTTTATCTCAATTTCAAGACAAATCTTTTTTACAAGTATGCAAGGCATAGTCACAGATCTCAATGGTTGGATCAACAATTCAGGATGTGTAAGGACACTTTCCCATTGGAACTATTATATCTATTATAGACTTTGTAGAGAACTATACATTGCAGCCCCAAAATGAGACTCAAGCTCAATATATAATTCCATTTAGGTTGCTATTTTTGTACACTCACATATAGACATTCCCATGATAGCACAAAAGATAAGCGAAAGATAATCATAGAGTACCATTTTTATATGAGCGATGATAGGTCTCTCTCTCATGAGTTTGTTCAACATTATTTCTGGAACTATTTTGACTTCTTGCAAGAAAATGGTATTGCTATGGATAGCATCTCATTTGGTCGGATAATTGTACCGGTCAATTTAAGAATGCCAGAATGTTTTATTGGTTGTGTAGAATGCATGTGGAGAGAGGTCTACCTCATGTTTGGATTTTTTTTGAGTCAAGGCATGGGAAAGGGGAGCACAATGGAGCAGGTGTGTGTGTGAAGAGATCTCTAGTTAAGGAGAAATTGAGGATTTTAGGTGTTGTCCTTCTTGATGCTGCTTCTATTGTTGATTGGTGTACTTAGCATTGTCACAGGGGGGGCTCTTGATTCTACAATGCATAGATTCTTTTGGTTGGTTGAGGAGGAAAATATAGGAGATAGATTGGATTGTCAAATAGTGAAAGACTCTTAAAAATTGCATTCATTCCGAAGATCCAATAGAAGTACCTGGACCATTTGGACATGAGAGTTGGCTTATTTTTTCCCCATGTTTTTCAGTATGATTGGGATCATTGTGAGTCAGCTGAGTGGGTGGATACATGGGCTCCACAATATCTAACTCCTTTATCTTTGACACTCTCTATAAGAAATGATGACATGGACACTTCAGTTGAGTATGACCATCTTTCAGATCTTGTACAACCAAGAGATGTTTTTGCATGGTTGCACCACAGGGGAATGATGAGAGGTCAGATTATTGGTTAGCACATTGTGTACAAGGTAAATAGAAGCTTGTACAACTGATGATAGATGGTGATGGGTTCACATATCCTACTGGTTCAGTTGTTGTTGTGGGAACATGGTTGTGAACATACATGATTAGAAAGAATGGATTCTTGCATTTGAAGACTATGAGAAGCACAAAATATCTCATGTATTCACATCTTGTATAGCAGCAAATGTCAAGTTGTCAAAGCCTCAGAAAGACCCAAAGACAAAAGAACTTTGGACTATTAGTAGTGCTGATCATGAAGCACTATTGGAGACCTTGAAGTAAAGAGATGACCCTTCAAGAACACTTGACTAGGTAATAAGTTAACTTAGTGCATTGTTTTCTAAGTTTGTTAAGCTTAATTTCAATACATTAATTTCACCTTTCTTAGATTGTATTTTGAGTCAATAAAGTTGGTTTTGTATGTGGATTGTAACTTGTGTAGGAGCACCTATGAGGACACCTACGGTCACCCATGGATCCAATCAGACATAGGACAAAAGGATCCTTTAATGGTTAATTGAGATCTTTTGAAGCCTATAATGGCAATTTGTAACAATCAATTTGATTTAAAAGTTAAATGTTCTAGAAGTCTTGATAAGGGCTTATGACCAAAATCATGTATGGGTGGCCAATAGTGCCAACCAGGGATCTAAGTATACATTTTCTAAGAAAAAGGCAATGAAAATACATAATTTTTTATTATTTACTTATGTCATTTGCATGGTTTGAATTCTTACATGTTTGATTGTTGTTTCTAATGCTTTAAGGATATTATTTTTATCATTTCAAATAATCCTTGATGTTTTGAAAGTTCATTTGAATCAGATGGATACATACATGATAGATGTAAATGATTCATTGTGTAGTGAGGGTCAGTTGAAAGTAGCACCGTAGTGTATCTTTTAAACCATCCATCCTAGCATCGAACCGTCTACTCCATTAGCTTTGGCTAGCCAGGTAATTTTTAGTGAAAACCCTATCCTAGCCACGGAGTCACTGGAATACTTGCGACCATGCTTGACCCAAGTGACCCCAAGGTGACCTAAGCACAATTGGGCAGCGATCTTATGAGGCTCATATTGAGGACCTCATGAGAGGTATCAAAAAACTGCTAGGGGCTATGAGATCATGATTCTAAGGTTTACAATAACCTCTCTCAGTTTTGGGTGAATCAACTTCATTTGCATTTGGCAAGCCAATCTTAGTCGATGCAAAATCTTGTAGTGAGGGTTAGTTGAAAGTAGCTCCGCAGTGTATATTTCAAACCTTTTGTCCTAGCATTAAACCATCTACTCCGTTAGCTCTAGTTGTCTGGGAAAACACCAATGATAACCTCATTCCACCCATGGAGTCACTGGAACACTTGCAACCACGCTCGACCCAAGTGACCCAAAGGTGCACTAAGAATGATTGGGAAATGATCTTTCGAGGCTCATATCTAAGACCTCATGAGAGGTATTGACAAACCATCAAGGGGTAAGGGATCATGTTTCTAAGGTCTACAATAACCTCTCTCAATTTTGGGCAATTCGACTTCGTTTGCATTTGGCAAGGTGATCTCAGTTGATGCAAAAACTTGCAGTGAGGGTCAGTTGAAAGTAGCTCCGTAGTGTATCTTTCAAACTGTCCATCCTGGCATTGAACCATTTGCTTCATCAGCTCTGGTTGGCTGAGTAAATACTAGTGACAACCCTGTTCCACCCATGGAGTCATTGGAACACTCATGACTACGCTTGACCCAAGTGACCCCAAGTGTGCACTAAGCATGATTGGGAAGTAATCTTCTGAGGCTTTTATCTTGGACCTCGTGTGAGGTATCAATAATTCCTCAGGGGCTACGAGATTGCATTTTTGAGTTCTACAATAACCTCTCCCAGTTTTGAGCTATTTGACTTTATTTTCATTTGGAAAAGCGATCTCAGCTGATGCCAAAACTTGTAGTGAGCATCAGTTGAAAGTAGCTCCGCAATGTATCTTTCAAACCATTTTTCCTAGAATCAAACTGTCTACTTCATCAGCTTTGGTTGGCTGGGTAAATGCCAGTGACAACCCCATTCTACCCATGAAGTCACTGGAATGTTCACAACCATGCTTGACCCAAGTGACCCCAAGGTGCACTAAGCATGATTGTGAAGTGATCTTCTGAGGCTCGTATCTCAGACCTCATGAGAGGTATCAACAAACTGTCAGGGGATACAAGATCATGTTTCTGAGGTCTACAATAACCTCTCTCAATTTTGGGTGATTCGAGTTTGTTTGCATTTGGCAAGGCGATCTCAGTCGATGCAAAAACTTGCAGTGAGGGTTAGTTGAAATTAGTTCCACAGTGAAACTTTCAAACTATCTATCCTAGCATCAAACTATCTTCTTCATTGGCTTTGGTTGGCTGGGTAAACACTAGTGACAACCCTGTTCCACCCATGGAGTCATTGGAATGTTTGCGACCACGCTTGACTCAAGTGACCCCAAGGTGCACTAAGCATGATTGGGTAGCGATATTCTAAGGCTCGTATCTCAGACCTCGTGAGAGGTATCAACAAATCATTAGGGGCTACCAAATCATGTTTTCGAGGTCTATAATAACCTCAATCAATTTTGGGTGATTCAACTTCATTTTCATTTGGCAAGGTGATCTCAGTTGATGCAAAAACTTGTAGTGAGGGTCAGTTGAAAGTAGCTCCGCAATGTATCTTTCAAACCATATGTCCTAGCATCAAACCATTTGCTCCATCAGCTATGGTTGGCTGAATTAACACCAATGACAACCTTGTTCTGCCCATGGAGTCACTGGAATGCTTGGGACCATGCTGGACCCAAGTGACCCAAGGTATGTGACTAAGGACAACAAATTCATTACATCTATTAATTTATTACACCTATGTAAATTATTACATCTAGGTAATTTATTACATCTATTATAAAAAATTCAGACAAATTGACATATAACTTCAACAACATATAATTTAAATCATAATGATAATCATAGTCAAGATATAACTTCACTATTCAATTCCATAAACATGAATAATAAATATGTATACAACAAATGATGCAAATATAACATAAAAATGAACATGATCTATATATAGAAAGTATCAAATGTATCAAAAGTATCTCCATATACAAATATGGCACATGCCATTTCAAAATGTCTACAAAATTAATGTTTTAAGGTGTATAATGTGGCATATATGCCATCTAAAAATGTGCCAAGTGGCATCTCTAAATGACCACAAAACTAAAACTACATCCTATGCCATAGGGGGATCATCAAAATGTAGTCTCTTTGAAGAAGTGTTTGTCTTTGATTGATCCTGCATCAAAAATGAGTTCAAGCCCAAGTTAGATTTCTTAGTTTATATGATTTGTACACACACACACACACACACACACACACACAGATATATATATATATATATATATATATTATATATATATATATATATATATATATATATATATATAATATATATATATATATATTTCATAATTCAAACACTAATTTAATTAAAATTATAACTGAATACAAACATCTGTACCTGGCCTCTCCGTCACCTACCACAATCAGGTGTCCTAGCATAAGTCTTTGGTAGTGAAGGGACAATGCCACCAATACCATCTCTTACCTATAAATATATATTTTCAATAATGAGATTAGTAGAGTGGTGCAACATAGAGTAATAAATCTATAGAAGAGTATGATAGCATAATAAAATTACAAATTGATTGAACTAAAATGAAAACTTACATTTGTTGATCCCTCCTCTGGGATAGTGGGCTGGGTCAACAAAGATATGAAAGATTCTCATGGGCCGTCCCTCACACTGGGAGTAACCTGTGAGAGTAAAAAGATTGTCAATTATATATAAATGTACTTCATCATAACAACCCTGGTTACACAATACAAATAAAAATATGTAAAAGTCTACGTACAATTGGACTATCACTATGAATCAAGATGCCTGTCAGCCTAGGCTCCTGAACCTAGGTTGGGACATCATCAAGAGCTACACCCTATACATTAAAGTGAAAGTAAAATATTTATTACTACACACAAGGGGCATACATATGCATGCATAATTAATCTTAAATAATTAATTACCTTTCCTTTGTCGACACATGAAGAAGGAACCCCCTCGTGCCCGCAATGACATCAGCTATAGCCTACAAGAGTGCAATAAGATGACAATATCTTAGTAAATGTATGAATTTTATTGCTCTAATTGATAGATATTTAAGCATGTACACCAAATGATATAAAAAAAACCAATGGGTACATAATTTATAATATATCATATAGGTGTCAAGGCCAAATGAAATGGCCAAAAGTGTGGAGTCATCCACTTGTCTCAACTCCTCCTTTGTCATTGACTGAACATAAATGGAAAAAATATATACATAAGTGCATACAATCATTAAAACTAATCTAAATAAATAAATTATTTTTAAATTAAATAAGTCATGAATGTGATAAATTTATTTATAATGTTTACTCTAACCATATCAACAGGAGTCCATGGCTCTATGTACCCCTCCTCAGCACTCTCATGAGACGTAGATGCTCCATGAGGTGTTGCAGCCTCTACAGGTCCATCTCCTATATCCTCCTCACCAATAACATACCAATATGTATCAACATCAGTAAGTTGTCTAAAGCACAAATTCTTGCATAGAATGCAAGTATGGGGCACGCATACATGTGAACTATTGTTAGATGTCGATGCACCAAAATCATCCACACCAAGAGGCAACAATGACTTGGTCTACATGATCAATTAATAATCACTAAGAAAATGAATGGCCCTAATACTCAGTGAGGCAACCTCTACAATGATATTGGGATGTTGCACTAGAGGAGGGGGTGCGACATCAGTGGGGAGGACAGAGGTAGTGGCCTTTTTATGTTGGGCAAATGGTCTAGTTTGAGGATCTCCTCTACCTATGCCCATGTTGGGCCTCATGCTCCAATAATTAACATTGTGACAAAGCACAAACTCAACATACAATTTTTTTATGAAATAGAAAGGGAGCTCCAAATTGCTATGGGGTGGTTTATCAAAAACCACCCAAC